>WWET01000068.1:1225461-1236164 GCA_011038615.1 Limnodynastes dumerilii | reverse complement strand
AACTAATCATTGGATTATTCCACTGTTCTGTATAGTGGAAATCTTGTGTATACTTTGTGCCAGGATTCACAGAAATGATTGTTCATTGCTTGCTGGTGCAAATGATTCAGCTGAAATTATGTATATTTATACATTTTGACTCCTGTATAGAAACACCCCCTTACTATAAATAATCTACATTAGTCTACACATTATTCATTAACAGGCTTTATATAATGCCATCATATTACATTGCATTTACTAGATTTAAGCAACCATTCCCATCAGTCCCTGCCCTTTGGAGTTTACAGTCTACATTCCCAAACACACACACACACACACACACACACACACACACATACTAGGGTTCATTTTATTAAATTGACCTACTAGCATGTTTTTTTGCTGGAGCACTGGTGGAAACCCAAGGAGACACTGGGAGAACATACAAACTCCAAACAGTTAAGGAGGAGATAATTATCATATATATTATCATATATATTAATGGTTTATAAAATCTTTTAGGGAAATTTGTACTTTGAGACAAAATTTATAATAACTAAATAAAGAAATAAATAACAGAGTGATAATATAATAAAATAATATTTATAATAATAACTGACATTTGTAATACAAGCACTTTATAAAATAGACTTTATTTATTGGCAACGTAATTACTAGAATCTATTGTAATGGTATTTATCATACAATTAATTAAGCTGGACACAAAAGTGTTAAATCTATTGTAATGGTATTTATCATACAATTAATTAAGCTGGACACAAAAGTGTTAAAAGATTAAGAATTCACTTTTATCTCGCTTTTTTATTTGTACATTTTAAAATTTATAGTTTTCCAATAAAAACGTCATTTTATTTGTGAATATTAAAATAGTTCTTGACTCACATATGTAAGAGTGCCCTCAGATCATAAAACTCTTTTCTGTCTAGGAATTGAATGTATGACCTCAGTGCTGTGTGACAGAAAAGCTACCTACTCCTTTAGCCACTGTGCTGCCTATTATGCCTCTTTGAATGCAGGCATTATGTAGCTGTGTGGTGTGTTCAAATACGTATACCTGCATGTGTGATTTTGTGTTTCCCATGTAACTTGGTACATTATTAGGCTTCTTAGAGGAGGCTGAGGATTAAGAGGAGTGGCTTGGGAGTTTATTTATACCATTGTATCATATTGTGTCATTTATATTATCACAGTGCTATTCATTGCCTTGGAACGGTATTTATAACTTATTTTGTAATATTTTGCTCTCCATTTTATTGTGCATATCTTCTTTCCTACATCGTCGTATAATGCATATAACACAATAAATATGTTCTTCACTATTTACAACATACTTAACATAGTAAATCTTTTTTTCTCTATGCTAGCTTGATTTATATTGCCGCAATATGCTGTCAATGTATATAGTGGAATAAAAAAATCACAGGGCTGGTTCTATACTTATGATTCCGCTGTGCTTAAAGCTCTGAGTACAGTGGCAGCAGGGATCCGATATCTGATCCCCACTGGATCCAGCCTTCTATATGGGCGAGGGAAGGCCACTCTCCTCGCTTGTACAGACTTTAGATCCAAGGCTTTACCTTAAAACGAATGTGCCATCCACACTTTAAATGTGGACGCTGCAGAAGTCTGGATAGATTCTCCTCCCACATCACACATGTGATATACGCTTCCCAATCAGCATGGAATCTGGATCTCAGGGAACCCATTCTCAGGGAATGCCATACTTATGTATGTGCTGCAAATAAGTGGGTATTTTCCTATTCTAGAGATCTTTAAAAGCTTCCTATTTGTAAGTTTGGAGCTGGTCCATGGTAAATTAGAAGATATGCCCGTACTAAAAGAGACATTCTAGATGCTCAGTCCCATTTCAATCATGTCCATCACCATTTCACTCATGTCCATCACCATTTCACTCATGTCCATCACCATTTCACTCATGTCCATCACCATTTCACTCATGTCCATCACTTCAGTTTTTTCCCATTTTACTTAACTTCTCACCTACTTCACACATTTGACATTCTTGTCTTTTTATATTAGTCAGTGACCAGTTATTAAAGATCTAAAATGATGTTTTGATACTTTAATTTGGTAGAACATTGTGTAAAATATTGTGTAGAATTGTGCCTCATCATACATGTGACAGTCCGGAATCAAGCTCCTGTTAATGCTATACATTTATGTAGCATACGGAAACCTACTGGGTTTCATTCCAATGACTTTTGTTGTTTTAAATTTCTCCTTTTTATAATTATTATCTGTATGGCATGTATTGAAAGTTTTTAACCATTAGAGCCATAACTTTCTGTGTTTAATACAAATATATCTTTTCCGTATCTTTCACATTTTGATTTGACCACAAATTACTGCAGTAAGGAAAATATTATTTCTGCTTTCATAAATGTGCTGTGAACCGTACTGTTCTCATATAGTACATCTACATTTATATTAAATGGCAGAGATCCATTGGCATGATGCTATTTTAATAAAAAATATTCTTGTGTTTATTTATATCTGGCACAAAAATGTAAATACATTAGTATGGATGTCACAAGTCACCATAGAGGTCTGAGTACTCTCTATTCGTAATATTGCATCTTTGTGTACAATTTACTGGGTAATCCTTTAGCTGTGATAATCTATTCTAAATGATAGACTATTTTACTTGCTTTGGATATTATGGAAAGGGCAGTGTCTAGTAAAGATATTATTTACCAACTCTTGGGGAAACTAATTGGCTGCACTCTTAAATCTAAAAATATCCTTCATTCATAAAATTTCCCCTTTCAAAAACTCCTTTTTGAAGATCAAGTTTTTCAGTACACTATTGCTGGACCAATCACACTGCATGGGCTATTTCCCACTGCATTGGGGAACAGCAAGCCTGAGCTGTTAGTTCATATTGAAGCTTGTGTAACTTAAACACACTGTTGTGTTTACAACTTACAGATATAACATTTTTGTATTTACATAGAAATTGTAACCTAGAGTATGTTATAAAATTTAAAATTCTTCCATAAAGTTGTAAAAATGAATCTTCATCAACATCATTAAAGTTAATCGAGACTAAGGGCCAGATTTACTAAGCTGCGGGTTTGGAAAAGTGGAGATGTTGCCTATAGCAACCAATCTGACATTTTGCTAAAATGTATATGTGACCTTTTTAATGTTGGTTGAACATCACAAACATTGAAAATTAGATTTGTTAAACATTTAGGAAACACAAAAATATAGAAAGGAAATTCTCTTGGTCTCATAGTTTCACTATGAAAATCTCTTTGTATTCACTTTAAATATCTGCCTTTTAATTAACTAATTTCAGGAACTACAGCCATACGTCCTTTGTTGTAATAAACACAGATGCACAATCAGTTGTCCATGTCAATAATTCTGTATATATAAATGTTTGTAGCTGTTTAATAAATCAATCTGGAAAAAAATAATTAGTCTGTAATTAATATTAAAATGGAGGCATTACAGTTGTGATAAAATCCACAGGGCTTCAAATTTGTTTCTGTCATTACAATCTTTTTCAGGGCAATTTAAATATGAGAGCAAGTGCTGTGTTAAATACCTGAAGTTAGTTAATTAAAAGGCAGATATTTAAAATGAATACAAAGGGAGTTTCATAGTGAAACTATTAAAAGAAGACACCAAGAGAATTTACTTTCTATTTTTTGTGTTTCGTAAATGTTTAACAAATCTAATTTTCAATGTTTGTGATGTTAAACCAACATTAAAAAGGTCACATATACATTCTAGCAAATTGTTAGATTGGTTGCTATAGGCAACATCTCCACTTTTCCAAACCCGCAGCTTAGTAAATCTGGCCCTTGGTGTGCATCAGCTAATTGATTATGCCAAATGTGACATTATTATCTGTGGGCAATAAACAGATTTGCTTAGCTGGGCACAAACTTAGTACTCATGGCAGTGCCCACATTTCGTAGCATCCTTTAAATAAAAAGCAGTTTAAAATAATTACTGGCCCTTACAGAATAAAAGGGTTAAGGTTTGCTTCCATTTTTATTTGTTCAAAAATTATTTAACCTCTTGGATTTCATTATACATGAAATCTTCTTTCACTCAGTATTATAATAGAAGTTGCATTCCATTCCAATATTCACTTTTGTCATGTTTAAAACTATGAATGAAGATTATTGTTTAAAATGGAACTCTCTCTCATACCCACAAGGGTTTGGACAAGATCGTAATGACAAAAACATGTTTGAATTTTATATATAAAAACTCTGATACATTTTTAAAACATCTTTTTTATGAATGGGATTCTACAGAGAAGATTGAAGACTGCCTCAGCATAATGGCAGCATAAGTCACACTTGTTACGCACAAGAGAGGGGAGTGACAGGGGGAGTTCACTTTCCTCTCTCGTGCGGACGGAGAGACCTCCGCACATATGGCACAAGTGTGGGGGTCTGGATCCGGTCTAGTAAGCTCATTTGGGTAGGACTATTTATTTTCCTTTTTCATGTCAAATAGGATTGTTTATGCTCATCCTTCAAATAGCATTGGGGTTTTCTTCCACTGACACTTTATACATAGAAGGGTTTTAACATACTTGTAGTTCTCGGATGTAGACTTTTAGTTTATAAACTAAAGCTAAATACAAAGCTACATAATATAAAGCTGGTTTTCCAATATCTATTTTAGATTGTTGTTATGGATTTAATACAAATATACTTCCATTACTTTATACTTTGCTGTTTATTTAAAAGATAAATATAGTTTTATATTAATACATAAAAACATAAGAAGATGCCATTTCAATCTATACAATAAAAAACAAAAATGTTAGTGAGTCTTTAAAATATCCTTAAAGGTAAAGCTCAACACCGGGAATAGCGATCCGTAACATGGAGGAATGCTAGGCAGAGAAGGTGGGGCAGGTGTACAACGAAGATTAATGATGTGACAATTCTAGGGACAGTAGAGGGTCTTGCCCTCATTTATGTTGAATAATGTGCAGCTTTTCTGTAACTGCTGTTTGTCAAAAGACAAAACACTTTGCACAGTTTGCTTTGTGTCTTGGCTAGATACATTAACACTTTATTGAGACCTTATGTGAAGGACAGTGCTGCAAATTAGAAGATCAGATCTATTCAGGATATGCTTCAGCTAACACTGTCATTTTGTCACGCTCAGTGAGCATCCCATCAATGTATGTAAGTATTTTATGCAAGTGAAAAGGGCACAGTGTTAATTCAGAGGATGAAAGTTTGCTTGCACAATCACCATTATTTCTAGAAATTACAAGCACCATACACGCTCATATATATTTTTTCCTAAGTCTGAGCTATTACTTATAATGCATGGATTGACCTTTTGAGATGTGGATTAAAAACAAAGCAAATGAAAAAAAAAATAAAATGTAATTCAGATTTTCTAGACAGATATTTCTAAACAAATATCAGTGTTATTTATTTAAATAATATATGTAATATTTGATTTTATTTTATTTTTTTTTTTTAACAGTTGCAATACTGGTTTGACAATTATACTGCAAAGCTTGTCCTTGAAGAAATGATAACTGTCAATGTAATGGTAATGGCTCTTACAACAAATTACATAGAATTACCACACCATGTAGTGCCAAAGTCATTTTACAATTAATCATGGTAATCCTATAATGTATTTTGCAAATGAAAGAGACTGCTGCTCATTAATTATTAAATGTATATACATTTCTCTGCAATGTCTGTACCTTCTCAATAGCTATTAAAATCTTCGATGATACAAAAAAACATAATTCTCTTAAATAAGTCCTTAAGTTTAATAATGGCTTATTGTTAAACGTAGTACATGAGTGAAATTAAGGGTCTGGCTTCCTCTTAATTGCAATTAGAGAGAGGCTTTTATTGTTTAGGTTAAAAATGATTTCAAAATACATGCAAAAGTCCTAAATTCTTAAGTGTCCTAAATTCCTTTGGGACAATTTTTAAGAATAAGACCCAATTGAGATGAGATGAGAAAAGTAATAATGATCAACATAAAAAAGAAACTGATTATATGGTTAATATAAAAATAGGGAAGATTGAGAATTAAATTTAATTTATTTCCCAATATTCATACTCATCTCAAATTAGGAAGATCATTAACAAAAATGATAGCATATTAAAGTCCCACAGAGAATTATATTAGTGTTTACCAGATAAACCAATAGTAATTTTCTGCAAAGCTTTGAAGCTGAAAAGTAAGTTAGCATCTAGGGGCCGTATTCAGAGAACTGCATTATCGGCGACTTCCGTGCATACTTTTAAGTACGTTTAAATTGCGCATGCGTAGTAACTTGTTATATGCAGTCAACGTAGACTATATGCGCGGCAGTGCTAAGCGGACGGACTTGGGAATCATACATAGGAAATTCCGTATGGAACTCCCACGGAAATATATGCACGGAAGAATTTACATAGAAATGGGCGGGGAGAGGCATTTAATTGAAGGGAAGTGGGCGTGATTACAAAGATACGTTCGGACGGAGGACAAATACGCTCTTAAATGGCAGCGGAGAGTTAGGTCTAGTCTATGGAGGCGGAAGTCTCTGAGAGGACGGATTAGCAAGGGGAGTGACTGGGGTTTTGGTGGGTGTAACTTGCTCCGTCCATGCGTATATTTGCACTCAGATCGCAGCACAGAAGTCTGAATACGGCCTGGATTTAGAGTTTGGGAGTAAGGGTCAAACAGGTGCAAGTGTATAGCTCGGCTAAACCATATTACAAAATGAGGGGTGCTAATTAATCTTAAATCTTTAACATCCAGGGAAAATATATTACTTTTGCACACAGAACTCAAAGGCTGCATAGCTTTATGTTTAATTTATGAAACAGAGTTGAGCTATGAAATTTCTAAATATAATTTTGCTTTCACAATTTAAATCTGCTTCCCCTTGCAGTTCAACATAGTATTGCTCAGGTCTACACTTGCTCCTAAAAAAAGGTGTAAGTGCAGCTCTGAATCTAGGCCTATATATGAAAAAGGAAATTAATAAGTAAGCCATGTATTGCTGGGAGGTTTAAAGGGGACTTTTAGGTGAGAGAAACCCAAATGTATCACTTGTAATGCTATAAAACGTAAAGAGAATATATTTTTTTTTTGTAACTAAATGTTAAGTTAATTCATTTTGAAATGGATTGTTCCGCTTACGTGTTATATCCTATACAATGTACTGTATATATGGCATGCAATATATTGGTCGAATCAGTAGAGCATTTCATACCTGTTTAGGTGAACATAGAAAAAATATTTGAAATAATAATAATAAAAAAAACAAAACTTAGTCTATCTAATCATATATATTTGTGTGTGTCTGGAAGTGGCAGGTTGGAAGGTGTTAGCCTTTTAGCTATTGAACAAATCCCAAAAACTATATGTGGTGAGGATAGGTTTAAGTTGTTGTGCAGACAGGAGGCTTTTTAGATTTTCCATTTGAATATACTTTTTCCATTTGGGTTAAATAAAAATATTTAGTTGGATAATGTTTTGGAGTAGCAATTTAGTTTTTTTTCTTATAAGTATGCATGATCTTTATTGTTATTTGTTATTTCACTTATAAAGTTATTTTTAGTTTATTTAAATGTTATTGGTTTAGTTGTATTTAAAGAGTTAAACCTTTTGGTACTATTCACAATTAGTATTTAAGAATTTAGTGATAAGAATCTTCAATGTATTTTTATGAAAAGTGACAAAAAATTTGAAATGTGTGCTTAGATTATAAAAAAATTAGGAATGTGTGCTTAGAATATAATAAATTGTGAATGTGTGCTTAGATTATAAAAAAAATTGTGAATGTGTGCTTAGATTATAAAAATTTGGGAATGTGTGCTTAGATTATAAAACATTGGGAATGTGTGTTTAGATTATAAAACATTGGGAATGTGTGCTTGGATTATAAAAAATTGGGAATGTGTGCTTAGATTATAAAAAATTTTAGGAATGCGTGCTTAGATTATAAAAAAATGAGGAATGTGTGCTTAGATTATAAAAAATTAGGAATGTGTGCTTAGAATAGAAAAAAAAATAGGAATATGTATTTAGTATAAAGACATGTACTGTGTAAGTATTTTAATGTATAAGTTTTATATAAGCAATAAGAGAATATAGAAAGCAATTTTGCTGAGGACTCATTAACAGCTGAAATTAATAGTCTAATTAAGGAACAACATAAAGATCCCAGCTAATGGTGGAAAATCCACTTCTGAATAAATATAGAACAGAGAAACATGAGATTTTAAATATACCAGGTAGCAAGTGTCACGAATCTGGAAACTTCTGGGTTGATCCCGGGACGGAGAGAGGGTGCACTAGAAGTGCTAAAGATGAAGCTAGGTGGACGCAAGTAATGTCTCTGCATATAAGTCAGAACGGATAGAATAGCTCCCTTGGATAGGGTCAGCGGAACTAGGTTTGGCGGCCTGGAATGGCTACAGCAGACTGGAGCGGATACAGCTGGCTGGAGTGGATTAGGGCTGGCTGGAGTGGACTGCAGCGGACTGGAGTGGATTAGGGCTGGCTGGAGTGGAGCTGCGGGAGACACATCGAGACCTGAGCGGGAGAGCAGCTGCCAGACGTACTCTGGTGTGGTAAGTGCAGCGGCGCGAGCCACTGCATGTGACAGCAATTTGCCCAATATTGGAATGGAAAATATGCTTATTTTGAAAGGTGATCTTAACTGTGCAGCGGCAAATTTACAAGCAGGACTTTGCAGAGTACAAGAAGTCAATATATAATCACCCTGGGCTGATCAACCTAGTCAGGGAGTCAGCTGTGTGTGCTGTAAAGGAATGAAGAACTCCACACATGGTAAACGGGCCAGATTTACAGTTCCGGTGTGAGTTAGGTGCGGGTCTGTCAACACCTAACTCATCCATCCTGCCCCCATTCTGCCCCCTTTTTATGTACCTTATGGCACTTACGAATGTCATAGGGCTATCTTAACTTTCTGTGCATGTCCTCACGGACATTGCCGCTACCCGCCTCCCCCCACCCTCCCCGGCTAATCTAAATACCTTCTCCTCTCACTTTTACACAAACCCTCCCCGAGGTGGCATTATGCTGCCTCTTTTTACCTAAAATAATCTGTGCGGTCTTTAAAGACCACCCGGAGGCAATCTATGTACTGAACTGGTACGTAGATTGAGTAAAGGACCTACTACACATGCACAGTAGGTCCTTTACTAAAGATACGCACCTAAGAAGCGACTGCTTCTTAGGTGTGATTCTGGCCCCAGGAGTGGATTTTATACTATTTACTTATTTCAAGTCCAGCTTGCCATCAGTCCAAGGACACAGATATTTAGACCTGCTTATCGATAAATTTAAACTTAATTATAGTCATATATTGTGATTGTTATATGCTATAATAGCTGTTTGAAAATACTTTGTATGACTCCTATGTACTGTTTTGTTCATGATATTAGCTGACCGACATATACAATTTTGAACATCTAGGCTATGTATGAAGTATTTTAATTGTTGGTATCTTGGTGAAATAAAATGATGTACCTTTAAAACTTTCCATGTTTTAGATTGTGTGTAATAATAATAGCGCCTATATATTTCTACTATAATCTTTAATGGTGAATATAAAGGCCTGTTATGAGGATAATAATATAATTTGAGTACTATTAAGGAACTTTATTATGGTTCACACATTCAATGCTTTTAGTGGCGTCATCATGCTGCAGTGATCGATCTTGAACTGATGGGCACAACAATCCCCAAATATGCCTCACAGATTATTGTGGAACTGTAATTGTGTAAACAGATAAATATATGTATCATTTTACAACATGTTAAAAGGAACAAAGAATGGTCCTGACAGGGCCATCTTAACAGAATTGTAGGCCCTAGGCAAAGCACAGGAATAAAAATGTCCCCCAGTATTCACAAATCATATCACTCCAGCTCCCCATCATCTGTCCAGCTTCAAGTATCCCTATGTGTCTACAGCCCCCCAGTATTCCCAAATCATGTCACTCCAGCCCCCCATCACGTGTCTCCAGCCCCCAGTTCACCATCATGTCTCTCCAGCCCCCACAATGCGTCTCCAGTGTATCACTGTCACAGTAAAGATTACAAAGTGTGAAAAGAGATAACATTTGTAGCAGGATACACAGATGCAGTAGTGATTACTGACCAAGAAAAGACAAATAGTAAAACACTGTCCCTAATAAAGCTAACAGAAATAGATGTCTACCCCTCCTCCACTTAACATCCTCACTGCATCCTTCATCTATCCCTTCTCTTTCTTCCCACTCTCCTCCACTCACTCCAACAGACCACTTCCTTCCCTCTCATGTCTTCTGTTAGTTCTTCCCTCCCACATAGTGTGTTAGCTCTCACGAGCAGGGCCCTCCATCCTAGTGTTGTTCCTTCCTCCACCACTCCCTCCTCACTTCATACCCTCTTATCCCCCTCTGCTTCCCTTTTTCCCCAATCCCCACCTTGTGGCTCCCTCTCAACCTCTCACTGTGCTCTATCCTCTGCCACCTGATCTTCCAAGCTTGACACCTCACATTTTGCCTTGCGCTCTGTGCTTGCTTCATTTTATTGTTTTTCTGTGAAATTTTTATAGCCATATTGTATTTAATGTATACTATGCTGTCCATCCCTACCCTATATGTCTGTACTGTATTTTGTTGTATTTTGTATGGCACTGCGGACACCTTGGACACCTAAATAAA
>WWET01000068.1:1162328-1182414 GCA_011038615.1 Limnodynastes dumerilii | reverse complement strand
AGTTTTGATTGTTTAAAAAACTAAAACTAAAAAACGATATAATAAATATTACAAACAACTGTTCACGCATTGTTTTGAGTCAATTTCAACTATAGCACCTCACTTTCTTTAGGTATTGTATTAATGGTTAATACAATAGAATGGACTCTCGCCAATTTAGGAATTTCCTCTTTTCTCACTTCAAATGCAACCCCCCCATACAGTTCTGGGGCGCTGCAACATACCCGTGCTCCGGGCACCGTGGCAGCTAGCTACACCTCTGTTGAAATGTGTACAATTCATACCACACTACTTTATCAAGTAAAAAACACAAAATAAAACCATTGTGAGAAGCAGAGCTATTTATAACCTAACTTTCTCTGGATCTTGCGGACCATGTTTAGATTTCAGGTAAAATCCGTACAGTAGCCTCCTGTTTCAGGAACCAGAAGAATAAAACTGATATGCATGCTAAAAATAAAATCTGCAGTTTTCTGGTTCCGCCCACTTTGATACCAGTAACAGTAACATAACAGTACTTATGTAACCACCTATTAACTTGCATATTGTCCCAGCTAGAATTCTGTAACAGGTTACACAATATGTTATAGTACTTACTAATGTGTTGGAATATACAACATTATGTTTACCTGTGAATGGGAATCCAGTTTTATACAAACCTATATAAACAACTTGCTGTTATATTGGAGATAAAGGACCGAATCCAGACTCTCCACTTACAATAGCTCAAATCATGGTGTCGCCTCTAAAGGGGGAACCTAGGAAGTGGTCAGAAAAAGGCCGGAAAGAAGGGACTGTATTCACAGATTAGTTTTTGAAAAGTACGCAATTATACGCATGCACGTAGCAAGGCAACACCCACCAACATCCATGACACTCCCCTCACGACCGTGCAATCGTTCACTTACACCTCCATAGACCACCTCTAACTTTACATGTGTACATACGTGCGTATATGTATGCCGTCCGTGCGATTCTATGTAACAGTGCCCTCAAAGACTCATTTAAATGCCTCCCCCCACCCTCTTTCACATAACTTTTCAGGTACGTATATTTCAACCCTGCCCCTCCGTACGTGTGTCCCCAAGTGCGATTCACATGTCTGTGCCTAAAGCACTTGCATGCATATATTCTACGTTACTTATATAAATGAAGTTACTACGCACTTACTTAAAAATCCGCACGCAACTTCACGTGAAAACGGATCTGTGAATACGGCCCAAAGATCTGTGGGGGATGCTTGGGCCTCAAAGTAGGTGCTGGAGGGAGAAGATGCTGAAGACTCCAAACAAGCACTGGCAAGATTTGGGAGGAGTAATTAACACAGTGGAAGGACGAATAGAATCAAAGGTGTCTGGAGAATGGTGCAGTGAAGATCAGAAGGATGAGAACAGCAAAGGGGCAGCTGGAAAGGCTGCTTCTATTTTCAGGGCTTGTGATCCCTGGTTGTGTTTTTACTTTCTCCCTTCTTCTATGTTCTTCGGGACTGGTTAGAAACCTATGGGATTGGACGACTTTGTATTTTGTCTATAGTGCAGTGCACTACTTGTTCCATAATTGTTGGTGTTACAGCACAATAAAACACCAGATGTAATAGTGTATAATAGTGTAGAATAGTAGAAATATGGCAACAAGTACCAAACAGACAGACAAGGGATAGCAGCAGGGAAAACAACAGAAAAGGTGCTACAGGAGGTTCAGGTACATCAAAGGAGAAAAACAAATTGAAGCAGGGAAACAAGACAAGAAATCAAACAAAGAAAATTTACAGCAAGAAACAAGCTAACAGAGCTGACAATGTAGGACACGCTACAACCAGCAGAGACTAAGCGTTATCCTCACTCGCGCCAGAAGTGAAAATCAACGGGAGACATTCTGGCCAACAATTAAAAATGAGTTAACTAGCTGCATATCTAAAGTTAGGATCTGTAAGCATGACGGTTGGTAATATTGGACCGGATTCAGCTCTCCAAAGTGATCCGATGCCGGATCCCTGCAGCATTCCTAACTATAAAATGAGGTCATTCCCCTCATTCGTATGGCAGTTATGGAGATCCTACTTAAACATTTCCACACCATCCCCACGTAAAATGTGGATTATACGTGAAGCCAGCCCATACCAAGAAGGTTCCAAATGAAGAATCCACCATTGCTATCTGGTTGGCCATCTGGTTGGATCCCATGTTCCAAGCAATAAAGCTCCCTGCATGCATTCCCCATCTGAACTTCAGCCTGGCCAACAAGGACAGACTTGCATTCTCTCATGAGGCTCTCACACCAGTAGAATTATATATTAAGAGATTATATATTCTAGGCTTTTCCAAACCCATTCCCAGATTGAATCTATATCTTTCTTTTTAGTTTAGATAAAACAATTGCTATTTTTATTATAACAATCTTTTGAATTCTGCAAATCATTAACTTATATAGCTGTGTGTATTTTTCATAGCATTAAAGCAAATACCCTATTGCAGGTGTTTTTAATTAAAAGTACCGGTAATTACATTTGGGTGGTATATTTTACAGGAGTGCAAGGTTTTATAATGAGCTAATTTAATGGCACATAGTAAAATTTCATATGTTTATGCACTTTTAATTAACAGTTTAAAACTTTCTATATTTATGTATCTTGAAAATTTCTGGTAGTACTCAAATGCCCTCCCAGATTTTCTTTAATCCTTATAGTATGTATTATACGTTTAAAGACTGAAATCAGTTTGGGTAAATCCTTGCTTATAATAATAGCAGCCTGATGATTATATATATCTAACTGGGCCTGATCCACAATTAAGAACAGATTTTATACGTTAGCCCCTGCAATCTTAAATTCCATACGTCTAGTGCTCCGATGCGAAAGGGCCACTTATGGAATGCAGAACTGGAAAAGCATTTACTGATTGATTTGCATTCTGTTTCCCACCAACCATGTGTATCAAGTACTCAAGATGAGTGTGCCTGCCCCACTGTCAGAGAGTGAATTCAGCATTGGAATGCAACAACAGTTCACTGCGTTACGATGTGCAATTCACAGCACTGTGCATGCGCAGTACAAATGCAAGCACCTTGTGTTATTAATTCTGGATCAGATCCACTATTTATTATATTAAATAGGTTTCCAGCCGCTATCAGACCCTCCAACATGACCCATTCCATAAGGTACAATTTAATCCGCTCCTAAGTTTCCAACTGTCACTTGCCTGGTTTAAATGAATTAACTCAGTGTTCCCCAACCTCAGTCCTCAGGGACCACTAACAGTCCATATTTTCTAGGTTTCCTTAAAGAATCACAAGTGATATAATGAGCAGCACCTGTGGAGCTTTTAAAATGTGAGAGTTAGTAATGAACACACCTGTGCTCCAGCAGTGACACCTGGAAAACATGCACTGTTAGTGGTCCCTGAGGACTGATGTTGGGGAACACTGACCTAAGACATACCTTTTGTCTATAGAAAGCGTGGAAGGGTAGAGATGTAGTAAGAAGGTCTCCGGGGTGAGTCTAATATCCACCTTACAGACTGCAGTAGCCAATTGAGAAATCTGGGACCAAAATGGTTGCATATAAGGACAAGACCAAAAGGTGGAAAATATCTCCCACCATACCACACTTCAGCAATATCTAGACTGGAAGGGCCAAATCTTGTGTAAGCGGTCAGGGTTAAAGTAAATTCGATGTAGGAGAAGTCATAACTTTTTAATTGACTTTAATGTTTAACCAATAAAAAATGACTTCTAAAACCTGGAGAATACGTATAATAATATTTATTTAAATAAAAATTAAGAGTATTACAGATTGTAAAAATGATTGTCCTTTTCAGGGTTATCATTTTCTAGTATATTTCAACCCCGGCACTGTCGCTAGAAAGTTTTCCACAATAACTTCTTATTATAGTTCAAAAATAGCTGAGAGCCCATAATTATATTCAACTGAATACGACCAGATGAATCTCAGAAAGTATATAGTTAAACCAGAACAATTGCATTAACCAGACTGTGTCCTGGATCAGGATGTGACACATTTTAAAGCCATTTTTCATTGTATTCTAGTTATGACGTTGTATAAAGGAAATGGCAAAGTAGTGGATTACCGTTGTCGCTTCAGTTTATTTTACACTACAGATATTTGACAGAAAGATAAAGTCCAGGATCTGTTTGATGGTGAACAGATATTTCAGGAATCCTCCTTGTCACTGTGGACATGACATGCCTTTTATATGTGTAATACTACAAATGAGAGCCATCTGCACTGCCCCTGGCTTAAGTTAAAATATATATTATTAAGCATTATTAGTAATATATTGTGTTAAAGTCAAAGTGTAAAATAGTGTTAAAGTCAAATATAGAAATATAGAATGTGATGGCACATAAGAGCCACTAAGTCCATCCAGTTTTTCATTTACAATCTCCGGTACGAAACTCTACCTTAAGTACAATCTCTGTGCATATGGAATACTGACTCATACGTAAGGGCTTAGACTAGCTCTTGAGCCCTAACTGTTTGATTTAAAAACCAATTTTCACCCATCATGGATATCTTGTACATATAGGGAATGTGCCCGCTCCCAATTGGAGGCAGAATTCTGCACGCAATTCAACATCGGATAGATGCGCTCAGCGCAGGACATACAGATAGGTGTCTTCCGTGCCTGACATAGGGAAATTGCCTGTCATTATTCATTTAGGATCCAGCCTACTATGTGCAAAGTTCTGGTCATAGGCCTCACATTCCCAGTCAATCAAACTTTCCTTAGTAATGTTTTCCAACAAACTCCTGAAATCCAGCTCTCTACTGCTCAATTACAGGTAAGTCTGTCATCCTCGCCTTCTGTGGCTGTTATTTTAACCTTTTTGTTATTATAATTTTGTTTTTAATTATCATTCAAATACTAATGAGAATTTCAAAGCCACGGACTAAGAGCCAAATGCGGATGGTAAAATCCTTTGAACTTTAATCAAGTATGAAGACGTCCTTCACCTTTTGTTCTAGTAACAAACATCGATTCCAGATTTGTGTCTCCGGGGAAATAAAGTACACAGCAAACATGGCTGTCCTGAAGTTTTTAGACAGCAAGTACAGCCACTACTTTGCATTAATAAACATTTACAATCCCTATGTATGACTTGGCCATGTACAGAGAATAAATAAGGCTTAAATTTTACACGTGCTAAAATCAGATTGTAAATACGATTCTGTTTATGCAAACACATTGGCGCTGTCTGATCGGAACACATTGTGACCCACCAGAGTTAAGGGCAGTGGGCAATTATATGATCACGCAGCGCGGATACTGCTGGCCTGCTAAGGGTAAACTCTAAGCATCTGATCAGTGGAGCATCTAGGGCAAATAGTGCCCAGGGTAAATACCCAAATACCCATGTTATTTTATAAAAAAAATAATTATATATGTATATATATATATACACACAGAGAAGCCTTGTAAGTGGCCGTGGCTTATCATATATTTGCAGATGTATGTGACTGATTCTCTGACTTTTATTTTTTTAAGATAGAAAGTTATGGTTTGTTACTGGGTAACTGCAAGAGTGCCAGGCCTTTTTGTGTTTGTGTAAACTCACCTTACGTTCCAGCACATGCATTATAGTACCTTATAAATTGATTTGAGCAACCTCCATTTAAAAAAAAGAATGCATTAATGCAACGACAGACAATTTAATAATAAAACATTTCCCAACGTTTCAGCTGCCACATGCAGCTTTCACCGGGGGTGGGGGGGGGATATATGGATCCAAACTTATGAATTTTTCTAAAAGCAATCGGAAAGGCATATTTACCCATCCAGATCTAAGAGGAACGGTACTTCCAACAGAGAGGTTGAGTTGCGTTCCCTCTTAGTTAATTTACTGCATAAGTGTTCCCAATGAATAAGCACTTAATCACTTTTGTATAGTGTTAATTTAAAAATATACAGAGCTCAATATATGTTATTTGTAGAATTTTAAAATATAAGAGTAAAAACAGGATGAACAGAATAGATGATAGAAACGATGGGTTATAAAAATAAACACTTTAATAAATCCAATAGAATACTATTGTTAATGCACTTATATTAGTCTACAATAATAGACCACATATACTTCTGTAATAAAAAGTGTGTGAAAAGTCACTTGTTTTGTGTCTCAATTGTAAACAGTATATTCAGTCTTTAGTGGAGGATTGGAATAAAGATGTTAAATATAAATGTCTTAAAAGGAATGTAGTCAAATTACCACACTAGGCGATGTAAGAACCACAATAAGGAGCCCGAAGTCGAGTCCCAGAGCTGGAGGTAAGGATCATTAACTGGGGCTTCTCTCCACGAGTAACCACGGTGATGGCGAAACTCTCGTCCCAACTGTGATGATGGAAAAGGTACTTGAAACTCGCTGTTTGTGTGGATTCTTCAGATGCATTATAGATGGTTAGTAGATAAACGTAGTTGCTGTATCTTTCCACAGTGCTATAAAGATGGTTCTGGCAACGCATTTCGTTCTGATGGAGAACTTTATCAAGCCACGGAAAAAGTGCAAGTGAACCGTCTGTACCGTGAGCCCTCTTTATATGTTGGTCACACATCTGAGGCACAAAACAAGTGACTTCGGATTTTTATTCACACACTTTTTATTACAGAAGTATATGTGGTCTATTCTTTTAGACTAATATTAGTGCATTAACAATAGTATTCTATTGGGTTTATGTATATATTTACAATGATTAAAGTGTATATTTTTATAACCCGTCATTTCTATCATCTATTCAGTTCATCCTGTTTAACTCTTATATTTTAAAATTTTAGAAATACCATATATTGAGCATTGTATATTTTGAAATTTTCATTTGATATACAATTATTTCTAGATCATTGTTTTTCAAGCTTACCTGTAGCTTGAATTATCATAGCTGCTTTATGGTATTACATTTATATATTTTCCATTCATAGACCTAAGTGCTGTAATCAGGTGACGAATTTATTTCAACAACTCAATCACTTTTGTATAGTGCAGCACAGCGCTAGTGGATCAATCTGAATCTTTTGTTTGGGAATACAATTAGATGAAAAGTCTTGAGATGGAAGGTGTATTTTATTTAACAGGATTCCACATAGCTCCAGCAAGTTCATTTGCAATTTTAAATATATATAAAAAAACAAGATGTATAATAACAAAAATTCTGGTTAGAGGGCCCTTTTAGCAATCTACAGGACGTGTTATATATCATACAATGATACAGATTTTATGGTAAATTTGCACATATAGCATATGGATAGGGACTCACCTAGAGGACGTGTCTTGACGATGGGCAGGTGAGCTTAACCCAATATAACTATATTGTGAACTAAACCTCCTTTTATTTGTATGTGCTGACACATAGTGTTATATAATGTATGTTTGGAGTGCCGGACCTCTCTTTTGTTCCTTGTAGTTACATAGTGGTCACTTTGGTCCTTGGCTGCACCTCTCCATTTAAATATATACACTTGCACACGTTTCATATATTGAATTAGAGCACAGCCTGTGTTTTCTTCTAAATGTGCTTAATTGTTTACATGATCAAGTCACACAGCAGTGTTAGTAGCAGGACGAAGGGTTATTTTAGTATGGAAAACGAAAATTGAGATTGATACAGTGGAGGAGTCTTGTATGCTGAAGTAGAAGGTTTTTAAATTGCTGTCAATGGGCCTGATCCAGAACTACGCTTCGAATCGATTTTACACGCGGCGGAGACGTAAAATCGCAGTTTAGAACGCACTGCTCATGCGCACCATAGAAAATACGCACATTCACGTAGCGCAACTGTGAACATATGGGCCATTCACGTATGTGTCACGTAAATACTTATGTGTGGACGTGCCAAATTTACGTTATTCCAAAATACGTCTGAAATACGTGAAGTAGGCGGGGAGTGGTATGTAAAGTGTACAGTATGGGCGTGCTAAGCGGCGTACGTTCATGTAGTCTATACATCCGTTTGCGGACGTACACTCTTACGTGTGAAAAAGTTAAGGTAGGGTTTGGGAAGCGTATCTTGACAAAATACGTCCGTGCAAGGGGTGTGACGAGGGGAGTGCTGCGAACTTACGTGCACGAAAATACGCTCCGCGAATAAACAAACGGCACACGTAGTTCTGGATCTACCCCAATGTTTCTTGATCTACATGGGCATCGTTGCGTGATTTTGATGAAGGTGCACCTGCATAATCTATGAACACAGTCCATTGTTTTGGGTGATCGATCGCATACAAGGTGCATTGGTTAAAGATATCAGTTGTGGAGGGGTAGATGGATGATCCTCCAGAAACACGTAGATGAAGACTTATGTCTCCTTGTGTCTTCTTTGGCTGGAGGTCACCCTGGGAGTACTAATTGGATGGTTACCACTTGCCAGATGTCAATTTGATGCTGTATTGAAACACTGCATACAGGGTTTAGCATGAATGCTTCCACTTATAGCAGCCATTCCTTTAGTAAAGAGCTGCTACTTCCGCCGACATCCAATGCCGCCCTTTGGAGAACATTATGGTCTTGGTGAGGTGAAAGACTGGGGCATTTAAAAAGTACATTTGTATTGATAGGTTGCGAGGTTCAAACCCATAGCTTCACCAGGACATAATGCTTTGCCTGCTTTCGCTGATTTGTTTGTTAAGTTTTAGTATCTTTACATTTTGTACTATATTTATATAGGTAAGGTCCCAGGTGGGTGAGAATTTTGTTTGGTGAAGGATAACTTTAGTCAAAACAATCTAGAGTATCGTCACTGCCTTTGGGAGGCATAGAGGGATTTTGTCCAGTTTTTTCCCCCTTTATTAAAGAATTCTGATCGGTCTGTAAAGCCTCAATGGTTTTTTGGGGGGCAGATTATTTCTAATCCACAGTTGTGCCACAGTCAGCCACTTTTTTATGGAATGGGCAGTGTTCATTTGTCTAATTGGTGCAGAATAAATGTTGGGAGAAATATTCGTTCATCAGAGGAGCACCCTTCTAGTGGAAACTTGGTTGCCTATTCCATGATTGGGTCCTGATCTGCCTCCTCCGTCACCATGAATTGTGCAATTGAAGAGGTAGAGTTGGTGGTCTTGGTCTGGGAGGTTGAGTTGGGGTTTTTACACCACCACCTGCTATGACACCTGTCTCTAACCAAAA
The DNA here is from genome assembly GCA_011038615.1 of Limnodynastes dumerilii. Taxonomy (NCBI): domain Eukaryota; kingdom Metazoa; phylum Chordata; class Amphibia; order Anura; family Limnodynastidae; genus Limnodynastes; species Limnodynastes dumerilii. Next base: position 1,173,279 of record WWET01000068.1, on the reverse strand, counting down.
TTTTATAGTCAACTTAATTCTTCAATTCCGTTTAATAAACCTTTCCTTTCAAGCCTTTTTTTCAGTGTGATTATTAAGTGATGTGGCGAGAGATATCAATCGTTGATTATTTTGTAGTAGTGGCACTTTATAGGTTGTTAATGTGGTCTACCTGGAATATTGTGGTCAGTTCTTGTGGACTCCAGAAGAAAATAAATACTTCAGAGACTGTGCAAAGAGAGACAACTACATGGCATACATGGCATACGTCACAAAACATACAAAGAAAGACTAGAGGAACTAAACGTGTATCTTGAAGTAGAGAAGGGAGAGAGTTGATATGATGGCAGCTTTCAAATATATCAAGGAGTGTAGCCAGGTATAGGATTTTGTTAATTTTCATATTAGGAAGTGTCTTCTCTGATGTGGTAAAGGTTAAAAAAAAACATTGGAACTATTTAATATGCTTTGAATAAAAATAAGGATTACTTAAATATTAAACAAAACTAAGGGTCAAATTAAGGTCTAGTGTCAGTATGGTTTAAAATTATATTTAAGCGTAGGAGTGGGAGAGGGGAAGTTTTGAATCAGTAAAAATCAATAATATATGAAACAAGAAAAAACTGCAAAAAAACAAAACAAAAACACATATTGATAGCTGAAATCTCTGCCGGGACCCAGCCGCGGGACCCCGCCCCTATGCGACTTAATTGATGATGTCACATAAGGGCGAGGCCTGGCAGACACGCTTTAGCAGCAGGCCGGTGCACAGGTAAGAACTAGGTAAGTATCTGCGAGCCCCCATCAGTCTGGGCGCGGGACAGTAGTTCCGGCTGCCCCTCCCTGATGGCGGCCCTGAAGTAGGTAAAGGAAAATTAAGAGTAGAGTACTACTAGCTTACTGGACAAGCTTTATCCAGATTTGCTAGTAATTTATATGGAAAATTATATTTATAAAAGAAGATTTGCAAAAACAAAGCTGAAGCAGAATCCTGAACTGTGAAGTGTGCTGTCAGACTTTTATTTCTTTCAGAAACACAATTCATTTGTCTTAATTAATTAGGCAATTTAGAATAATTTAAATATGCTATTCAGTAGCAGACATATTCATTTCTATCCCCAGTGGTTCCTTACTGAGCCATCTCAGGTGTGTGACTGATAATAGTACTTTTCTAGGGTTTATGGAGAATATTGTGGTATAATTAATCAACCAGTGTAAATAAATCCATAATAATAAGGATTTGCATGCTCCTGTTTAGTATACAAATTAAGTTCCCTATTATGTTGCACAGTTGGCAAACACATATTTTGAAAGTAAAACTTATTTGAAAAACAGAATGTAGAAAGGTTAATCTAACAGTGTATGTATTGTAAATGCACCCTTTATATATTAACATATCACATTGTTTACAGCCATAAATATAACATTATATATATTTGTATAACAATTTAATAGATAATAGCAACATACTAGCCAATAGATCACACTGAATTGTAAACTATTTGGTTGAGGAAAAGGCATGGATTGTCAATGTCAATGGCCCGTATTCAGAGTACCAGACATATAACGTATACGTCTGATGTTTAGCGATTTTTACTACAGCGCATGCGTAGTAATTTTTTTATGTAATCTACGTATCTTTTTCTTATATAGATTGCTTAAATGCGGTCTGAAAGACACGTAGATTACGTTAAAAAATTACTATGCGTGCGCAGTAGTAAAAATAGCTAAACACCGGACGTCCACGTTATATGTCCGGTACTCTGAATACGGGGCAATGTCTGTTTAGTAAAAAAAGACATATCTGAGCATTCACAGTGAAACCCCAATAAAGAACCTTAGTTATTAAGGACCAGATTCACAATTAAGAGTAAGTTATCTCATCCGTCCAGCCTCACAACCTGCCCCCGTTTTTAGGAGCCTAATGGCTTTTAAGAGTTCTATAGGGCTACCTTAGGTATATGTGCATATTTTCTGCATGTCGTTAAACTCCGTTCCTAAGTCCTAAGTAGCTTGCGTAATCAGTATGACTATGCATGTGCCGTAGGTAAATTCTTAATTATACGCACCTAAGAAGCATCAGCTTGCTAGGTGTGAATCCAGTCGTCAGTCTGCAGATCACAACAATACAAAAAGTTTGCAGGCCAGTCAGAATCAGTGAATCAATGACAGTTATGTCATAATTGGCATAATTAGGATTATGTATTTTTACACAAGGCTCCAAAAAAAGATTTACACTGCATGCCAAGTGCAGAAACAGTGTTTTGCTAAGAAACGTCATCTCTCAATTCTAATTCTGGTTTCTAGAGCAGGAGAAAGGGGGTGTTGTTCCACAACTTTTATTTTGGAGGCTTTAAGGGTTGCCTCCTGAGCAGTTGCATTCCCCACATAGAATGAGAATGAGGGATTTCCTAAATAGGGGCATCTGAAAGTTCCTTTTCGGATGTCCCTATTTCGAATACCCCTCATTTTTTTTCAGAATGGGTGAGTAAGCCGATCGGCATACTCACCCATTCCTTTTCGGAAACGCAGCTGCCGCTACCGCAGGACCTGGACCATGGGAAAGGTGAGTAACTTCTCCAGGGTTAAGGTCAGGCTGTGGGGAAGGGAGGGTTAGGGTCAGGCAGGTGCGTATCTAACCCCAGGACAGGAGGGGGGGGGCATCGCCCAGCGATGCCACCCGTGGCTAACGGATAGATAGCGACGCCTAGTGTAGGCATTGCTGGTCTGGAGTCAGTCATATGCCTCCAGGATCCAGCGCTCCCCTCCCTAGGTTTTCGGTAAGAAAACCTAGAAAGGCGGGCGCTGGATTTTAGAGACATATGACTTACTCCAGACCAGTGCTGCCTGCATTAGGAGGACACTGTGCTGTGTCCTCTGAGACTGCGGCTAAGAACTGAAGTCCCGCGGTGACCGAGACTTCATGGAAACAAGCTTGTGACTGCGGGACATCATTTCTCCTCTCGGCCACCAAGGTACTTGAATTCTAATCCACAGTCTTGGAGGACACAGCACAGGGTAAGATAAGAAAACCTAGGGAGGTGGTGAGGGTGCTGGAGCATGGATGCATACAATTGGAGTACTGCGGGGGGAGGTGCTGTAGGCACATATGATGGAAGTAATTGGTGGGGGAGGTGCTGGAGGCACATATGATGGGAGTACTGGGGGAGGGGGCTGGAGGCATATGATGGGAGTACTGGGATGGGAGGTGCTGGAGGCATATGATGAGATTACTGGGGGGCTGGATGCATATGATGGGATGGGAGGTACTGGAGGCATATGATGGGAGTACTGGGGGGCTGGAGGCATATGATGGGATGGAAGGTGCTGGAGGTATATGATGGGAGAACTGGGGGGAGGTGCTGGAGGCATATTATGGGGGTACTGGGGGATGGGGCTGGAGGCACATATGATGGGAGTAATTGGTGGGGGTAGGTACTGGAGGCACATATGATGGGGGTACTGGGGGATGGGGCTGAAGGCACATATGATGGGAGTACTGGGAAATGGGAATCTGGGGTCAGGCTGCAGGGGAGGGAGGGTTAGGGTCAGGCTGCGGGAGAGGGAGGGTTAGGGTCAGGCTGCAGGAGATGGTGGGTTAGGGTCAGGCTGCGGGGAAAGGAGGGTTATTGTTAGGCTGCGGGGAAGCGAAGGATAGGGTTATGGTAATAGAAGGGGAGGTATAGGGTTAGAATTAGGGGAAGGGTTGGGGTTAGTTTACCCACTCACCTTTCGGTGCACCGTATTCGGTGCTCCGTGGATCAATTTCTATGCTTCATCGAGGCATAAGCAATTGAAATCCCAGCCAGTTCGAAACTGACTTGGAGGAAACAGTCCTATCAAAATAGGGCCATTCTTTCCGGGGACCCACACCCCTCCTGAGGTATCCCTTAAAAGTCCTGAGGTCAATTGCCTCCCCTTGCAGTTCAACATGGTATTGGCCAGGTCTACACTTACACATCTAAAAAAATGTTTAGGTGCAACTCTGAATGAGCCCCTGTGTATCTAGGTGGGCTATCATCCATTAATTAATTTGATATATGAGGGTAACTGCTACAGAATGTGCCAGCCAGGTTGCATGGTGAAAGGGTTCAGTGGTTAGTATGATTTAGCTATACAGTAATATTAGAATCAGGCCTCTATAGTATGGATTACTGAAGTCAGTCTGAGAATGAGAATGTGGTAAAGTATTTTATGTGTGTGTTTGGGGATATTTCTGGAGGTCTGGGGGTCATGTAACAGACATTTAGGTAGAAATGATAATAGCATGCACCAGTGGTTTTAGCACAACCTTTCTCCCTGCAGATCCTCTTCCGCTGCACTGGCTGCAAGTCTAGGGTTGGTTCACACACAGGAGCTGCAGGGAGTAAGGCTGTGTTTCATTGCCCTTTCACAGCCTCTGTCCTAATTATTACCTTCAAATCCATTAACTGGGAGACATAAGTTGCAAAGAGATGGAAACTCCTATTATAATAACATAAATGGAAATTATATAGATATTGGGTTCTATTTGCTGCTGCGAACATCCATTATAAATTTACCCACAGCCAACAGTTAATTGCCGGTTGTGAGTATCTTAGCATATGCCCCTATTTCGAAATCCTGAGGTCATAGGTATCAAAGGACTGAATGGGGGGAATGTTTTATAGTAACCTAAATAATATGACCTTTTAACAATTCCCCAATCTACAGGTGATCTCCCACCCAAAATAAAGCAATTATTTGGGTTTTCAGGGACGCACTCACTAGCCCATTATTCTTAATCTAATATTGGACAAATAACAAGAAAAAAATGTTTATTAAATACTCTGACTCTTGGATTGGTAATTATCCATGTCAATCAGAAGGAGACACCGGTCCCAAATCTCCATCCTTTGAGCATTTGTACTGAACTGGTGGGTCAGCTAATATTTTTAGAGGGAAGCAGTGACCCGATACCTCAGTTCTTCTAGCAGGCAATTGGCTGTCTTGTGGTAGGATCCTTGATAGACTATTTTGATTAGTTCTAGGAGACTATAAATACTTTCACATGGGAGACAACAAGTTCATGCCTTGAGAAAATATTGGCGTTTCTGTTACATGTGGGGTACAGATCTTAGTACATTAACTTATGTCCTAACAATAGCTCCTTTAGTGAGCTATTTAGCATCCTGATCAATCATTATTGTTTTTAAGGGAACTAACAAATTAACAACATAGATTCAATAGACAGACTCCATATGGATATATGAGAACCAGATTATATCCAGTAATTAATTAATTTTTAAGATCAATGGCACTCTCCATATAATAATATAGGGGAACATTTATGATGTCATTCTTTTTCACACCTATATATATGAACCATTATTTAGGTTTAGGTAATATCACAAAAAATAGGATGACTCAACTGTTGGTTTAAACATTATACTAAAAAATAAAATGATTTCAAAATAAAAGATTTGACACAAATTTTTGCCATTGATTTAAATATTATACCAAAAATAAAGTGATCTTGATAATTAGAGACCACATCCCAATTTTGTTAATAAGGGTTAATGAGTAACCTATACTGTCCTCAGATTTCAAGATATTAATACTGAATATTGGAAATTGAATGATTTTTTTAGATTGTGAGCATAGCTAACACTTATTTTGAATAAATATGGCTATCCCACTGTGTTTTTAATAGCACTCTTTTTCGTCTGGTTATCGGCACTATATTACATTTTTTGTTTGATTTTCTATTTCACTGGCATTTGAGCCATGTACTTCTTTGTATCACTTACCTATTGGTGAGACCATAAGTTGGAAATAATAAGAATTTAGTTTTAATTGCAATTAAATAATAAACAGTATGAAATAAATAACTTTTTATTCAATAAACATATTTTCTTGTTATCTGTCCAATGTTAGATTAAGAATAAGGGGCTAGTGAGTGTTTCCCTGAATACCCAAATCTTTTTTCTTTTATTTTGAGATAATATGGGAAATAATGTAAGTATAAAGACCAAAAATATCACAAAAGATTTCAAAATAGCTTGTCAGTTTCTATCTTTTTTCTTTAGATTGGAACCATTGACTGCTACAAATGAAATAATGGCCCATGGTAGTTTTGTATACCATGGCACCTCATTTTGAGCAAATTAAAACCTTTTTATATAAATACCGTTACTTTATAAGCCTTGCAACTTGCAATTTGTCAAAACACAATTTTTCAAATCATCCAGATTTTAATCTAAATGACAAATGGTAGTTATTGCAAATAAATTTTCAGAAATTGTTTTATCCGTAAGAAGCACACTGCAGACAGTGACTGTATAACTGGCAATCCCTCTGAAAATAAATGGCTTGTGATGACACATTAGATTAAGTGGTGACGGGCACATAAGCTGCAAACTGGTAAAAAGAATGAAAGGAAAATTGGAAGGTATTCTTCACCCTGCCACTGAGCTTGTAGTGCATAACATACAGCTGCTTACTAAAACCTTGGCAACGTTCTTTATTCCTCTCTCCATTAGAAATGCAGTCTGGTAAACATAATTTTTCCAGAATGATTTGTAGTAATTATTAAATGTAATAAGGCTTGCAGTGTTTCACTTATAGTCCAAATGTCTATATCTGAGAAACTATTTTTTTTAAAGAACTTCTATTAAAGTAATGGTCTTAAGATTTCCTTGTATTTCTGCAGAAGTTATCTTTTTCCAGTGGTTTAGAATACCCAAAATGGGTGTCCAGATTCCTACTCTAACTGTTCCGATCAGGTTTGCGGCTTTACGGCCGCATATTTGACCGTAACGGGGCTTCCCCTGCCCCCTCCCCTAATTAGCATGTCTATCTCTGCCTTTACAGTGGAGATACGACATGCATACTGGGGGAAGCCTCTTTTAGTAAGAGGTGGCGTACGTACTGTACGGCCCTTACGGCGTAGTAAGAAGGTTGTGCGCATGTGCGTAATTCCCCTGGCGGCTCTGCTTTAGGATCCGGCCCGATGTCTTATTGTCAGCACACACACAGTGGCAAAAAAGAAGCAAATCTACACTTTAGCAAAACCATGTTGAACTGTAGGGGAGACCAATTTAAAAAGCGAGAATAAGTAGAGAGGTGATGTTTTGTCGATGCCACCTCGGGGTGGTTTTAGTTAGATGTGGGAGGGGGGAGAGATTAAGATTAGCCGGGGAGGGTTGGAGGGAGATTTTCGTGCGTATTTTCCTACTTAAGAACGGTAACTTAAGGAAGCCCTATGGCATTCTTAAGTGCCATAAGGTTCCTATAAACAAGGGATGGGCCAGGGGCAGGACATGTGAATGCGGTCCTTTGTGTGCAATAAGTATGCACATTTTTTTTTTATAGATTTTCACCTTCATATTGAAACATGGTTTGTCCAGGTGCAGATTTGCACCTTTTTGTGTAGTTACACCTAAATCTGGATCAGCCCCTGTACCAACAATGGACAAGCTATGCGGTCACTGAGAGGAATATTTCTTGGAAGTAAAGATTAAAAGGCAATAGTGAGATAAAAATCAGCAGTGACAGCTAACCACATCTGGTTGGCTTCTTGCTGTCTGAGCCATTCAGCTAATTAACTTAATTCATTAGCGTGGCTGCAGTTTTATATGTAGTTTTAGCAGCCTCTTTATGTTGTTTAATTGATATTTCCATTCAGGGTCATCGAGAATGACGCTTTCAAATTGATATTTAAAGGTAAAATACAGTGGTTATTGGTATTTAATTTAGTTTAATTTGTTTTGTTTTTTTTGCATTTTCATTTAATTTTATGTTGCAAGCAAATGTATTAGTACTGTCAGTACACTATTATAGCTATTGTACATAACTCTTCATTAGATTTTGTACAAGTAGGGTATGGTTACCTTCATAACCATTAGGCCACATCTAAGCCGTTCAGAGTCGTTCCTTGACTTAGTAGAGCCCAAGGCGGAAAAATGTTTTTTGCGCAACCCATCAAAAAAAAAGATGTGTACGTCCAGCCTTTCATTTGCATCCCTTTGTATGTGTCCAGCCATCCACTTCTACCCTTTGCATCTGTGTCCAGTCTCTATATCTGCCCCTTGCATGTGTTTCCAGCCTCCATATCTGCCCCTTTCATGTGTGTCCGGCCTCCATATCTGTCCCTTGCATGTGTGTCTGGTCTCAATATCTGCCCCTCACATGTGTGTCTGGTCTCCATATCTGTCCCTCACATGTGTGTCCAGCCTCCATATCTGCACCTTGCATGTGTGTTTAGCCTCCATATCTGCCCCTTGCATATGTGTGTCCAGCCTCCATATATGTCCCTTGCATGTGTGTCCAGCCTCCATTACTACCCCTTGCATGTTTTTCCAGCCTCTAATTTTGCCCCTTGCATGTGTGTCCAATCTCCATTTCTGCCCCTTGCATGTGTGTCCAGTCTCCATTTCTGCTCCTTGTATCTGTGTCCAACCTCTATTTCTGTCACTTGTACCTGTGTCCAGCCTCCATTTTTGTCAGTATTCACATTTTTTCTCATTTATAACCACTTCTAAACTGACTTACCTTTGCTGAGTTCTATGTCTTCCTCCTTCCTCTGCAGGAACTCTTTGCCTGAATGACACTGCCTATCAGCGTCATTCCCATTAACAGTATTTGTTATACAGGACTCCTACGGGAGCCCTGCAGGACCATAACTGTTTCTATGAATGATGCTGCCGCATATGGTAGGTGAGTGTCATTTAATGAACAGATTTGGTCCTGTTTTTAAATTTGGCAGGCAAGCTTAATAAAATCTAAAGTGGTGAAAAAAGGCAAATTCTGCTAACTGTGCAGTTCTTCCACCATAGGTTTACTACTATGTTGTCCAGTGATGGACAACATAATACACTGTTGGAGGCCTCATGACCATCTACTTCTAACTATTCAAAGGGCTGAATATTTTCTTTAATCCTGGTGTTAAATTATTAAATACATTTAAACAGTAACAAAGACACATGAATACAGTAAAAGTCACAGACCAGACCCAGGGTGCAGTCCCCCCTTCCTGTCACTGCAGTTCCAGTGGTGGAGCACCGGCTGAACCATTGGTGGTCCTGCCCCTCCCTGTATGTAATACCATACCAGCATCTTAATCAACTGCTACAAACTGTAACAAACAAACAAACAAACAAACCCAACACCATTGCAAAATGTAGCTGCTGGACACATGTGAAGACTGCAATGGTCACTTGTTACCCATCACTTATGTAGTCTTTTTACAAATCTGGTCCTGGAAATAACAAGCACTATGTATATTTTAGTAGATGTCCCTGTAAGATACCAATGAAGTCATCAGAAAACATTTACAACCAAGCTTATATACTCACAACTTGAACATGTAACTGATTTATTCAACTAGAGGGAAATCTTGTAGAAAGATAGCTGTTAAAGCAATTAAAATAATGCTATGTTCTAAAGATAATTAACCTTATTCACTATATAGAAGGTTCAAATGTTTTCAATCTAAAGCAGCAGAAGTGTGGCATTTAGAATTAAAAATGATAGTACACTATTTATATGAAGCACATCAACCATGGCATTTAGAAAGTCAGATATAAGATGTTAAATTGACTTAAAGGAAAAGGCTATCTCTTGGTGACATAAATATATTCCTTTTCAAGCTTATATAAAGCTGAAATGAAGAACAATAAATTTTCTTTAGACACATAAGAGATAATAGTGGTTTTATTTGTAGGGAATCAGCACAGACTGATCTTTAGAATATCAGTGGCACACATACAATTACTATAATAGCACTTAATGCAAGTCATTTGTCTTGAGAAAAGACATTGATATGACAATTTCATAGCAAGTCTTGTACTTGGAATAACAGCCAAAAAATGCAAATAGATTTGAAAATTCTTAGATGAATGACCACATTTTTCTAATAGGTATTGTAATTGTGCATTTCTAGGATAATAAAAGTAAGAGCAAACAGTGCACCGCTTATTCCCCATTAAAATGTGTCTCTTTGCTAACATTGAGCCAGATCAAGACCTACGACCGCTAGCGTATTTGCGCTGGCCGTAGTCGTAAAAACGCTGTTTTGCATGTAATGCGCAAGTGCGCTGCAGATGTTACGACCAAAAACTCTGAACATACTTACGAGATTAGGATCAACACCATAACTACAGATGAAGGGGCGTACCAGACGTACGACACCCGTAATTAGGCTTTGGCAGCGAAGTGAGGCATTTAAATCGTACAGTGTGGGCTTAGGTGCGTAATTACGTTCAGCCATTACGGTCGACAGTAGTTACGCTTGGAAAAGTTAAGGTAGGGTTTAACAAGCGTAACACGGCAAAAATATGTATGGCCTAGGGGAGCGCATAGTAATTACGAAAGCGTAAATACGCTACGCGTTGAAAGGTAAACCGAACGTAGGTCTGGATCTGGCCTATAGTCACTGTTTTATCACAAATTGTAAGTCCAGCATCATGTCTTATAATAATTCTTATATAATTACTTGTTTGTTTTTAAAGAGGGTGTGGATTCAATAGTTTTATTTAGTAGGACATCATACTAACATTTAAAAATCTGTTTGTGCTGTTACTTTCAATCTTCTTTCTTTCGTCAGTCACTAGCTGATAGTTATGGTGCAAGAACATTTCTTTGCTGACTGGTGAAAACTTTTTGGGGAGATTTTTCCTAATTTATTAAAAATCAAAAAACCAAGAACTCACATGTACATAAGTTTTCACAGCCTTTGCTCAAAACATTGTTGATGCACCTTTGGCAGCAATTATAGCCTCAAGTCTTTTTGAATGTGATGCCACAAGCTTGGCACACCTATCTTTGGGCAGTTTTGCCCATTCCTCTTTGCAGCATCTCTCCATCCGGTTGGATGGGAAGTGTCGGTGCACAGCTATTTTCAGATCTCTCCAGAGATGTTCAATCGGATTCAAGACTGGGCTCTGGCTGGGCCACTCAAGGACTTTCACACTCCACTCCTTTGATATCTTGGCTGTGTGCTTAGGGACGTTTT
>WWET01000068.1:1137845-1151737 GCA_011038615.1 Limnodynastes dumerilii | reverse complement strand
AAGAACTACAGCTCCCCTGAGTCTGAGGCAGCAGGAGAACCCATCTGAAGTCCCAGCGCACAGCCTCCTGGGAGCTGTAGTTCTCGCGCTGTGTCTGTGGTCAGAGCGGGGAGCAATGGGAACTACAATTCCCCTGCCTCCCTGCTCTGACCACAGACACAGCACGAGAACTACAGCTTTGAGGAGTCTGGGCGCCAAGAAACCAGCCGAGGTTGCGGATGGAGAGCAGGGGGAAGCGACTGCTGGCACCGGACAGGTAAGAGAGTGAGGAGGACGTGGGGCATATGGAGGAACACTTCTGCTCCTCACTGTAGGATATGCGCAGTAGCGTCCCAGTGTGTGGACGCTATTGTGCATGCGTATGATGGTGTGGAGCAGAATGGCTTTTATATATATATATATATATATATATATATTATATGAAGAAAGTCACTGCTTCTTATCCATACACTGCCTATAACAATCACACTGCCTATACTATCTCATGTCCCTGCTATTATGCTGCCCATACTCTCTCATGTCTATACTATCAGCAGTGGTGGAAGTACCGGAGGTAATGGAAGTGCTGAGCTCTGGGTGCTAGCCCAGAGGGGTGCACATCCATTGTAACCCTCCTGGATTTCGCTTCTGAAGGCTCCAGTAATGGGCCCAAGCCAGTAATATAGCTATTAGAGGATGTGGGCTCCATTAAAAAGGATTAACCTTACCTCTTCCCAGGAATGCACTGCACGACTCCCCTTGCTTCCAGCGCCTAGGCAGAACTTACGCCACTGACTACCAGTCACACTTCCAATTCTCACACTGTGTTCTTTTCTTTACTTACCTTTTAAATACTTATTTGCCTTTCTGCACGCAATGTTCTCCACTCCTCATTTTCTTCCTGTTATCTTTTCTTAATATGTTATAAGTTATCAATTCTTAAACATCTATCAGAGATTCCATTTGTTTAAAATGTATGTATTAAACTTAATTGGGTAGTCATTAGACCTGGCTACATAGGTACAATAGCAGATATAAAAGACTGTGCCAGTATGCCAAAAGAGATTTGTGATTTCAGCAGAGAAACCTGACTCTCAGATACTGTATGATGAACAGCTACCTGACTGATCGAGAAGTGGACATTGCATTGAAAGATTGGTGCAAACATATGACAAGCACAAAATGTACAGTATGCATTATTCATAAAGTGTGTGCATCACTATTTATTCTGTTTTATACTATATGTTAGTATGACATGATCATTTTTACTCCTAGAATTCATAGATATTCCTTACTTCCTTACAGAATCACATTAAATATGTAAAAGTAAGAATTACTTTTTATTTAATCAAATAAAAGCTGTAGTGAAACAATGGAAGTAACGTTTCCATTCTATAACCTGTGGCATGAGAAAATGACCTCACCTTAAACATGAAATGGTCAGTTCCACAGAAGATTTAATAACATCCTTTGTAGCTGTCCAAGAAGCACATAATGAAATGGCTCTTCTGGTCATTGTGCCAAAATCAATAGCCATTATGGGAATAAAGATGTTTTTATAGGAAGTCCATATTTTTCTCACAAAATGCATGGCAACTTTGTATGGTAAAAAGTCCAAAATGGTTAAATTAAGTGTTTTAGATAATTAGGGTGCTGTCTATGTAAAAAGTGTTTAGCCCCAGTGAAAAATGTCAGAAGTTACGAGCAGCCTTAAAATAAATATATGCACAGTATGTATGTATGTATGTATATATGGATGTATAGATGTGCATATATACCTATGTGTTAGATGCCATCGTAGCAAGTGCAATGACTTGTTAAAGTGATCCTGGCTGCCAGGGTTCTAGGCCTCCGGGATGCATTCTCTGCTTGTACCACTTGGCGAGAAGTTCTGTTAATGGTCCTGGTTGTTTTTTTTAATATCCAGGAAACACACCAATCAGAGGGCTTGGCAGTAGGTCAGCTGCTATTTAAAGAACCGGCAGTTCCATTCATTCACTGCTGGCTATATTGGTGCCATGTTCTATTTGCTGTTGCTTCTCTTAAATTTATGCTCTTTGACAACTAAGTGTTCTCAGCCCTGTTACTGGCCTTTCCTGTCTCCTGTCTAGTTACTTGTGTGACTGCACTGCTCTGTGTGAGTGCTTGTACCGCATGTGGAGTGAGGAGTGAGTGTGGACAGAGTAGAGTGAGAGAATGAACAGAGTAGGAGAAGGAAATAAGTTCACTTTTTTATATACTTGTTTTAAGGATTTCAGCATTGTGATGTTGGCTGTATCATTGCCAAATTAGTTATTGTCTTCACAATGGCTGAAACCATCCTTTTTGATCTATCTGTGTGCAATACATACTGTGCAATACAAAATTTATGCTAAGGGCAATGGGCCTGATCCAGAACAACGCTTCGAAGCAAATTTACGCGTGGCGGAGACGTAAAATCGCTGTTTAGTACGCACTGCGCATGCGCACCATAGAAAATACGCACATTCACGTAGCGTAATTGTGAACTTATGGGCCATTCACGTATGTGTCACGTAAATACTTACGTGTGGGCGTGCCAGTTTTTACGTTTGTGGGCGTGCCAATTTTTACGTTACTCGAAATTACGTGTGAAATACGTGAAGTAGGTGGGGGGAGGTATTTAAAGTGTACAGTATAGGCGTGCTTAGCTGCGTAAATTCGTTCAGCCCATACGTACGTGTGCGTATGACAGCGGTTACGTTTGAAAAAATTAAGGAAGGGTTTGTCAAGCGTATCTTGACAAAATACGTCCGTGCAAGGGGTGTGCCAAGGGGAGTGTAGCGAACTTACGTGCACGAAAATACGCTCTGCGAATAAACGTACGGCACACGTACCCCAATATGTTTTACTCACAGCCTTATGACGAGTGCAGTTTTTAATCCTATCTTTTTATAAACTTCAGAGGAGTGCGTTAGAGGTTACACAAGGGGTCAAACAGAATCAAAACAACAATCTAGTTAAAAAAAATAATTGTCAAATTACTTTAGCTATTGTCGTCATAGTGACCAAAACCATCTTTTTTTAACGCATAATCTAAATAATGTCCATGGGTTGTATAACATAGCTATATATTCTGCAATACAAAATGTATATTAAGGGGAAAATGCTTTACAGACAGTCTTATGAAAGATTCTTCTCTTTATTTTCTTAGCCTTTTATAAGCTAATTAATAACTTTGAGAAAGTGAGGAATATGTTAGAGGTGGCTACAAAGGGATCAAACAGAATCAATACATCAATCTAGGTAAAATATATAAAGGTAAAAAAAAGGTTAAAAAAAATATATACATTTAAAAAATATGCAAGGGATCTATGTAGTAAAATTATTTTACAGCACATTTTTGAACATTAAAGAGATGTTACAAAAAATACACAGGGAATAAATATTGTTTTCATGCCACAAGTTATATGAACACTTCATTTTGATTTGTTTATATCTATTTTAGAATATAGTGTTTACTATGCACACACCAGTATTAAAGATGATTTTATAATTATTTTACCACGAGCACTGACATATTATGACAATGTTTGTCTTACTGAAGATAACTCTGTTTGCCTTTGTTCTTTCTCTTGTCTCTTTAAGAATCATAAAAGGTTATAGCACACTGTTATTTTCCTTGTCAGATATCCAATCCTTGGCAACCCGCTGAGCAAAAATACCTTGTCGCCTTGAGCTGTCATTTTGGTAGATGTTAGCTGTTTTGACCTGTATCTTAAATTTTAACGCCAATATGAGATGTAGACATTTCTTTCAGTTCTGTCTCTTAGAAATATCAGTGGGTATATTTATATATTTTATAAAAAATATTGACTCATCGTAAGACAATCATTTTTGAAAGAATCAGAAATAATAGTCACTTTAGGTTCAATGACCTATACAGCAGCAATAACTGTTATAAGACCTCTTTGCTACAGTATTACAGTTCAGTACATAACAGAAAGAACTACTTACCTGAATGTACTGGAAAAAAACAGTCTTAGGGCAGATTTACTAAGCTGCGGGTTTGAAAAAGGGGAGATGTTGCCCATAGCAACCAGATCAGATTCTAGCTGACATTCTCTAGTGTGTAATAGTTAAATTAAATCTAAAATCTGATTGGTTGCTATGGGCAACATCTCTACTTTTCCAAACCTGCAGCTTAGTAAATCTTGCCCTTAATATGCAATGTGCATATTTTAAAAGACTAAGATTTTTTTTTTCTATACACTGTTTTATTGCATAAACTTACTAGAAACCAACTTTGAATTGGTTGATGTTCTTCAACTTAGAATAGAATCAAGATGTGGTTGCATTGCAACCATATGTGGATTGCCATGTAAACCGATTTGAGCAACAATCATTTGGTGTAAAATTGCTTGGAAGCATCTGCAGGGGTCTTTTGCTTAAAGAAACTATTTGTGGAGTCTTTGCTGAGTGCCTCTAAGTGAGTTAGCTCTCAGTTTAAAACTACATTGTACAGAATATGGCCCATTGTAGGGACACTTATTACTGGTATGTGGCTATCATATTTCTGCAAATGTGTGTAATGAACATTTTTGGCATTTTATTTTACAGATAGAAAGGCAAGATAGCTATTGAATAAAAAAAACAGTGTGTATGGCATTTTATTCTTTATTTCAGAAATGAACAAATAGTTAAACATTATTGGTAAAAAAAAAACTAAAAAATACACACAATAATCTATGTAAGGAAAAGTTTGAATATATAACAGTGAATAGATCTATTATAGTGTTGATAGAAATAACCTAATCTTATCAGTCAAATACATGTTTTAGAAAATGTTCTATTTATTATTAAATCATGTTACATAACCATCTATCTAGATTATATTACATAACCATTTATCTATGTCCATACATTTTTCTAACTGTCTTCCTGTTATGAGTACAAAACTGATGATGAATTTATTATAGAGTTGATAGAAACTACCTTAACTTACTAATCCAATAATAGTATTAAAACTTTTTATTTATTGCTTTATCATATATGTCATCCAATTTTACTATACCCTGTAAGGCATACAGTAAGCTAGAACAAAGGAGAAGCCCATATCCCAGATACATAACCAGGAAAGTTAAAACTCTTGTTACATCAAAAGTAGATTTATCATCTCTGTGATGTACTCACTATAGCAATACACTTTGGTAAAAGTTTGGTGTTGATCTTTTAGTTAATTATCCTTTGTATTATTATTATTATTATTATTATTATTATTATTATTATTATTATTATTATAATAATAGCTTTGTTTCAATAGGCACTCTTACGAGAAATAATTAAATGTGCTTGTTAAGGATGTCCATTTGTCATTTCAAGTACAATTACCTGTATAAGGGGGTAGCCATTTTAAATAAGCACATAATCATAGAAGAGTAAATATATATAACATAAATATGTTATTTTATATACTAATAACCCAGAGCTGGCTCCTGCTTTAATAATGAGAGGGTACTTATTATAGATTAGTGGTTCGGATTAAGTGAAATCCGACAGATCTGGACTTTGGGGTTCCGAGCCGAACCGAGTAATGGCTTGGTTCCTCATGCCAAATTCAGATCTGTAATTAAAGCAAAACACCATTTTTACTAAAATTTTGGATCTCCCAAGCTTTGTATTGTGCATTCTGCTTCCTGACCGGAAATATCTGGTGAGCCAATCAGGGATTGCCACGTCATAGCCCCACCTGTGAGGACGTCTTAAGGATGATGGGCAAACTGGCAAGACAATCAGGGCTTGTTACATCATAACTCCTAAAAAGTGAGGAAGATACTGTACAGAAACAATGTTCTATATCAGGTTTAAATTTAAATTGTAACTCTGGCTCATCAATATCTATATAATCCAACAAAATAAACATTAGAGTTGAGTGGGAAGGTTCAAATATGGCAAAAAAACATTTATGCAACAAGGTGGAGTTCAATATAACATCAGACAAATTGCAGCAACATGGTATTTGTACCCTGTCATTTCCCTAGTAACTGGACAAAAAAAGCAAAATAAAAAAAGCCATGAAAAAACAACTGTTTCTCTACTAACAGCACATGTGTACACTGGTCCATTCATCTGTATGCAGGTCAACACATCGTGTAAGTGTTGGAGTTGAGTTTGCCCCCCTCATACCACTCTAACCGCCCTCTTATTACCCTGCACCTGTCCCCCTGCCCCACTCCAACTATAGGCTCAATTATAAATGACTACCTGTAAAAACACACACATATACACACACACACGTATCCTTTATATAATATTAATTGGTCTGTCTGTCTTTCCGGTTATACCTTCGGACACCCCTTCACTGACTGAAATGAAACCAATGTGAGGTGGTCCAGTTGGATCCTGGCAGGGTTTTGGGGGGGGGGTTGGGGTCCCGGTCAGACCTCCCCTTGGTGTATGCTGGGCAGCACTTTGATCCAGGGAGCCCGTTTCTGGGACTTTTTTACTGGATGGATTTGGCCGTTAGCAGCTAGCAGTGGCAGTTAGTAGTTAGCACAGATGAGAATGACACTATCCACCTGTTATCAATCTCTTCCCGATTTAGGAGGGACTAACTAAACTATTCATAGACGCCAAAGGGAGTGGGGCTTGTGGAAAAGAGGGTGTGGTTTGAACAACTGAGAATGTTATAGTTAAACATGTTTTAAAAATATAAATTATGGTTTAATTAAACCTTTCTAAATTTTAAAACATGTGTAGAGATGTGTTTATAACTAAAGAGAGCCATTTATTGATTAAACAACAGTCCATTTTACACTTACAGTCAGAACACAAACTAAAATGCTACCTTTTTTAAAGGTTGTGAAACACCCTGTTGTGCTATGGCAGAGCACACATATACTTTCTGTGCTTGATCTACACATGCACAGAAAGGTGTCCCACTGGACTTCCTGCCAAAAAGGGGTGGGAGTGGGGCGGTCCAGTGTTTCCATTCAAACACTGATGAACTAATTTATAAATTGCCAATGTAGGGCAAAATTTAGAAATCCAAAATGAAAAAGCTAATCAAAGCCTCCACTGGGAACACACATAATAAAGTCTTATTTTACTTTAACAGTAAAAAAAAAAACCATAGACAATAACTTGCATAACAATTTGTAAATAGAGTAGAACGGAATTACAACTCAATGACTTTATAGGAGCCACAAATCAGATTAAGCTGCAATCTGTCACATGCGCCTCCATTACCATCAACTGTCACGTACCTCTGGTTTTCCCCCATTGGCACCTGTAGCCAGTAAGCGCATACCACCGTACTGAGATAAACAACCAAAAAGCTAAGCAACAAAAAGGAATTTAAATAAAAACAACACTGGTTTATAAAGGAAGGTAATTCCTGGAAAATTAGTACGAAAGATCAAGGGCCAGATTCACAGATAAGATTGAAATAAGAAGCGTGGATTCTCAAACATATGCACCTAAGTGGCAAGGCAACTCCTATGATATTCCCCTTGGATTCTTACAGATCTTTACTGACTTCCGCACCCATTGGGCTGCCTTAATTCTCCGTGTATATCTTTGTGCGGAGTTTGCTGAGTATGTGCGCCAGAATCTTTTCCAAAATTTAGAAATTCCCCTTGGATTCTTACAGATCTTTACTGACTTCCGCACCCATTGGGCTGCCTTAATTCTCCGTGTATATCTTTGTGCGGAGTTTGCTGAGTATGTGCGCCAGAATCTTTTCTGTATACAAACCTAGCCCATAATCCCCTATTTAAATGCCCCCCGCCCATTTATCTTAACTTCCTACTTACGGAGCAGTGGCACTACCCTTCTTATGGATCTCATTAGGCACGGAGTTGGATTCCACACATAATGGGTTTCTGGATTGCGCATGCACAATACGCAAAAAAAGACAAGATATTTAGGTATGTTATTAAGGTATGTCCAAAGTAAGCAGCCTTTTAATACCACCAAAATGAAGTACCAGAACACACCTCCTGCTGGGGCTTATATCTTGATGTGAGTTACATTCACACATTCTGCTCTCAACCTGGGTTTCACATCTGAGAAATTACAATTTTCTATATTGCTCATTTTCTAGATTAATATACTGAATCTGCAAAATAATATGTAACTAGTAATAAATAATTTCTGACCGACGTGATTTTCAAAAGGATAGGTAAGTACTAAACCTTTTCATATTCTGATTTAGAGAACAAGCATTTGTAAGATAAAAATGGTTTACAATAGTACATTGCAGTATAATTTATTAAACTATATTTTTATTGAATGTATAGAAAATTGTTGGATGTAGTCACCTGATGAGTAGCCAGCCATGACCCCTAAAGAATATTTAGGGCTACAATTATCTTTGACATTAGTTCTTTAATGCTGGAACTGGTATTACAAACAATATCACATTAATGATTAGTCATTTCCATTGCCAATTCCAAATCTGCTCCCTGTGCTTTCATCTTCTCATTATGTTTATTTTATATGCAGCAATAAGCAGAGAGTAGTCATCATTAGGCAAGGATGCAGAGCACAATGGAACTGAAGTACAGGCAAACTGGACTTGAAAGAAGTCCAAATGACTACATTAAAATGTTATGTTTATTACTATGGAAAGTGACTACAAAGCAGCCTTACCACATGAACTGGCATGTAGTTGTTTCTTACAGTTTTACAGAAATAATCCATTAACCAAATAGAGAGAAGAGTCAGTTGATGATGGCAATAGAGCCTTCAAATAGGTATTATCTTTGCTAATTAAACTCTCACTTGAAGACACATACTAACCGCATAATGACTGTAGCAGAGTCACTTGAACACACCATAGACAAGGACTGGGGTTATACAGTATTGACAGGGTAATTAGCAACCTGGTGCATGCTCATTACAAAAGTTTTACATAGCAATTATCAGATTAATGAAGCGCGACATTATTTGAACAAAAATGTCTTTGTTGTGTGTACAACAGCTTTAAAAATGGCTTATTATTATTTAAAAGAACAAAGAAAAAGTCTTCTGTGAAATGTTTGCCTTAAGATATTTGCATATCAAAAACATATTTTCTATATACAGAATATTTATTATGAATAAAGCTGATATTTTTCTATTATACAGGGAATTGTTGACTTCAACTCTAAAATTAATAATTGTTTACTTTTGATCAAAAAAATGAAAACAGCTGAGCAAGATTACTGTGCTTTAGGGTTAATTAATTAGGGTTAATTACAACCTTTTATACTAAAATAAACCTAAGGAGAGGGTCAGTTACATTGATAGTATTCCATGTATCAATCCTTCTAATAAATAGCTATATCAATATAATATAAATGTTGCCTAGAATCTGATTGATTGTTTTAATATGCTAGTATGCTTATCCACTTTTACAGTGTAGGTTTATTATCCATAACATATTTCCTCTATCACATGCTCAAGTATATCATGGCTAAGTATATATATATTATAATTATAATAATAAGAATATATATATCTTAGAGATTTACCTAATTGTTTTATCTTTTGTAATGCACATTTCAAAAAAGTAATTTACTTACTGCAAAAAAGATCTGGAGAGAGCTATGTGCCACTTCTATATACTGGTATTCCAGCAAACACGCAGAAATAGTTATATAGCGATGGTCTTCTGGTGCCCAATCTGGAGCAGGAGTTACTGAGGTTACCATACATCCTGGTCCATTTTCCATCCACCAGGAACGATGCATTGATACATTAAATGTCAAGATAAGGTCTTTCTCCTAAAAAAAATGACAAACAAAAAACTTACTGTGTTAATGCTAAATGTTTATACATATAAGGTTACAATGTAAATTTCAGGCTACTTAAACCTTCTTGCAATGTGAAGAATGGACCACAACTAACCTTATGTGCCACTACCCCCTTATATGTACCAGTGGCATATCCAGAGGAGGTAAAAGGGGAACAGCTCCCTAACCCTGCTAATTTCTAATAATGCTAATGCTAATAATGTTCTGCAGGTGCACCAAGACAGTATACCCCAGATGCGACTGTTGTGGACACAGCGTCGGCGCCAGGTGAACCACCGCACACGAGGAGGATTCGGCGTCTGTGGAAACGGGAACACGCTACATCATCTGAGATGAGCATCCAGACCTTACCACCACTTTTATTCTGGACGATAATAGCTTTATTTGAACTCGTCAACTGTTGTCACTTCTGTTTACCAAAAATAAAGTTGTCTTCATGTTTGTTCTGTACATTTTCTTCTTGCAAACGCTTTTTCTTTCTTTCTTAGAATCCCCACTCATTTTACTATCACAATTTGCCATAAAAATAAGCAGACGCAGGAGGCCAGGAAGCGCTACTTCCCATTGACTGTGCTTATAAGTTGAACGACAATGCAACAGAGACAGCGAATAATTGTGGCCTGTGGATGGTATAAAACGTTAGCAGCAGACTCACTGTTGCCAGATCGTCTGGTAGATAACGGTTGCCTTAAGAATCGTAGAGCCATGGTGCCAGACACTGACCTATGTACGACAAGGGACTTGTGCAAGTCACTTGCGTGCTCGCCAGATGTTCTGTCTGCATACCTACTGACGTATGTAACTTAAGTATGTAAGTATGCAGAAGGGGTTGACCCTTCATTTACGTTGGCCATTTAAATGAAGGGGCGGGGGAAGCCCTGTTACGAATAGGCCGTATGGCCACAGACCTAGTCGTAAAAGTTAAGGTAGCTATCTTTACACGTAATAGTCCAGATTTTCTACTGGCATCGGGGAGTGCAGGGGGAGGGGAGTACAGGGGGTGTGCACTTCCCACTATGGATCAGTAAATACGGACCCACGCGTGCATGTAAAGCGTGCAGGGGTCAGGATCTGGCTCATGGTGTCTGGAGCACCTCATGAAAAAGGGACTTCAGAAGTCCTTGGCCTTTTGCCCCCCCATGAAAATTTTCGTTCCTATGCCCCTGGAAGTGACTGTGAGTATGTTACTGCTTGGAACTTCCTTTACTCAGCTGGAGTTTATTTTATTACAGCCTCCAGCATATACTTTTCAAAACTCTTCATGAACGTTTAACTGGGACATTCATCAACATTACCCATTGCAATTCATGGGACTCTGTTGTGTCTCTATACCCCTTTTACACCACCATTATCCATTATTTCTTGCTATCATAGCGCAGGTGTTCTGTTTTGCATGGTTTGATATACAGTGTTCACTGTTTACATATGTTTATGTGGGTTTAGCTTTCCAAGACATCGCTATTTTGTTGTCAATAAATTCTTTTGTATTTTATTCACCTATTGTTACACTCCGTAGTAGTTTAACTGGCAGGATCTAGCAGGCTGTAGTTTCTATGTGCTCCCTTTTCCCCAGCTGTCAGGTAATCACCTGTGGAGGTGTGTCAGGGTTGTTTGGTGATTGATGGATCCCTCCTTAAATACTCCCTGCTCACTTCCACAGGTGTCGGTTATAGCGTCTGGTTCCTGATCGTGCTAGCTGGCTGTCTGAGTGCTTTGTTGCTTTTTGCATTTTCCTGATACCCTGCTTTCCTGGTGTGTACCCCCTTGCTTCCCGTTTACCCTCTGTCTTGTTGTCGACCCCCTGTACGATGAGGTGTGCGGCGAGAGTAGTTTGCTACTCCCGCTGACGGCCTCAGCCTTGGGCAGGCTCCGGTCTTGTTTATTGTTTGCGAGTGAATACCATCTCCTTGCTCCGTCCTGTCGGGCGTGTGTGTGTGAGATCTGCCACGTGTTGTGAGCGTTACCTGCGGTTACCATCTTGCAGTGTTATGATTCTTATTACCTGCAGTTATCATCTTTCGGTGTAGTAAGTCTTGTGTTTACCTGGTTTGGTCATCTAGCAGTGTCGGAGTTCCGTCTTAGGTCTCCTGTGTTACCTCGCAGTTGTGTCATCTTGCTCGACTGTATTATCCGCCAGTGTGTTTACTCAGTGTGCATTCCGCTGTGTGTGTGTAACCTCCAGCGTGTTTAGAGCATTATTCCACTGAGTGTGAGTCATCTCCAGTGTGTATAGAGCATAGCTCCACTATGTGTGTGTGCCATCTCCAGTGTGTTTAGAGCATAGCTCCACTGTTTACCACCTGCAGTGTATTCAGACATCTCCATCTGCCTGTTAGTAGTTTCCATTTACATCTGGGACTTGTAGTACTGTCTGTGTGCAGTTTCCCCACAGTATTAGGAGCACAGCCTGCTATCCTCCAGTGCCTACATCTCTCCTAGATCCTGTTGTGGGTTATTATTTGGTGTACATGTTATTGAGGGTATAGTGTATGCCTATTGCTTTTATTACTGTATATGAGGGTTCTTATTCTTTGATTAAAGAAACCTTAATCGTCCTTGAGAGTATCTGTGTTGTTACTATCGGTTTCTTGTATGCAAGGTTATTGTGTGCACTTGGGTTCCTGAATAGCACTAACCACGCTGCAGTACCCCAAAGGGAACTATTGCCGGGGGCACGACCTGTCAGCCCAGCAGCCCAGACTATCCTCACCATCAGAGGCTCTAGTGAAAACCTGGTGTTGACATAGACTCCAGGCCCCCGGTGAGAAAGCCTTTAGGCCTGCTGTAACACCTAGATTATCTAGGTCAAGCGCCCAGGGAACCTCTTTTCTTTCATTTGCACCAAGACAGTATGGCTGGTCTATAAAGTATAATGCTCTGTTTGTATTCATCCAACTCCCATCAAAATATATTACAGATAATATTTTATGATCAGAAACATCTACAACATCAAACACGTGTTTATAGTAGAAGATCGTGGTTCTGTTATATTCAAGAAGACCGTAATGCAATTTATCCAGATATTTGCTTGAAAAAGTTTGTTCCATGTTAAAGGGTTGTTGATTAAAATCATAATCGGAGCTAACACCTCCAGAGACTGAGTATTTACTAATAGCTAATTGCAAGCAGATGGTTAATTTACCTAATGTTGAATTATTACTACTAGATGTTAATAAACCCCATGATATTTCGGAGATTTTCAAAGTCCTCAAACATTTACCAAACTGATATAATATAATATAATATAATATAATATAGTAATTAGTTCCAGTGTTCAGTTTCAACAAACAACACTCTGAATGGCTAACATGAAATTGTTATTTAAGCTGACAAAATCATATTCACACAGCTTCCTCTCACTGAGCTGGATCCAGACTTAAGTAAGTGCTTGAAATTAGTTACTCCTGGGTTAAACCATGTTGATTGCAGGTAAAGTCAAGTTAATTGTATTCTTTGCATGCAGGGATATATCTTTGAATTGCTTACTGCATACAGATACTGTCCAGTTTTTTTTAATCACACTGTTATTTAGACTTGGGATAGGAAACATCACGTCTCAACTCTAATACTGTTTCCAACAGATGAAATATGACTCCCCTGCAATCAACATGGTTTAGCCCAGGAGTAACTAATTTCAAGCACTTACTTAAGTCTGGATCCAGCTCATTGTCTAAACATAGTGAAACATGAAACTTCTCTAGAAATTGTTTATGTTTAGATGAATAATCTGTCCTTTTGGAAAGAGTATGTTGTTGCATAAGAAATTAACTCACTTGAACCTCTTGCTGCCATTTTCTTCACTGAACTCTGTGGTGATTACATGCCTGTAAAGCTAATTTTATTTCAGTTTTTCTGTATATTTAGTTCTTTGCTAATAGCAATTGGTATTGCTAAATAGAATTGAGTGATATATGGGCAGACTTTTGAACTGATGAATAGATTAAAAAGTCAAAATACAGAATAGCAATAATTTTTTTTTTTATAAGTTCTATGGTTTCCTCTATATAAATCAACAACAAAAAGATTAAAACATGGCAATTGACCTTTAATTCATTTACCAACATTGAATTACTCTTTAGTTTGAAAAACTATTTTTTGGTAGCTTCCAGTGCATTTCTTTAATGGGTGAATGGGACACAGTAAACAATGTTCCCTTAT
>WWET01000068.1:1109826-1137799 GCA_011038615.1 Limnodynastes dumerilii | reverse complement strand
TACCCACTCTACGTAATAATCTGTCAAACTTCCCATGCTAATGATTCATATCACTATAATGATGCAGTGGACACCACAAACTCAGCTGTTGGTATTGGTAAAAAAAAAAGAAAACTGTCAAGATCAGGTATAATTAATATCCCAAGTGTTTTGTATGAATCCTGCACTCTACTATAAAATGCTGTTTGCCCTTACACCTAGGTGATATTACTCCATTTTCATTGGCATTTGTTTCCCCACAGGGAAGTCTGGCCAACTGATAACTGTGTCTCTAGATGTTAATTCCTGGGAGGAAGTTTGCTAGATATCCCTTACACTTAGTGAAACTTCAAAGAGGCTCTAGGCAGTCATATTCTACCACTATATTTGATCTCTGGAAAACACAGATATCTAAACTGAGAAAAAGAGCATAATATATGAAGCAAAAACCATTTTTCCAAAACTGTGGAAACTCCTAATTTCTCAGGGTTGTGACACACCCTCCTAGGCACAACACTTATATTTTAGATTATAGATCCTTAAAACCCTAATAAGATTTTGGTCGCTAACCATAGGTAATCATGCCAGAAATGTGAATATTGTGGGCTGGATTCTCACTTAAGAATCTTGTGCTTCTTAAGAGCGTAGAAATAAGAAATGAGCTACTACATATGCGTAGTAGCTCATTTACACAATCTACAAACCCTTTCTTTAAAGACCGCATGTACTTTAGCCATTAGAAAGAGGCGTGTTATGGCAGCCTCTGTTAAGATTTAAGAAGAGTGGGAGGAAGGAGGTATATTATGGAGCCGGGAAGGGCGAGGTAGGGGAAAGACTTCATGTTTTCCTTTTTAAGAAGGAGAGTACGAATGGGAACTTAGGGAAGCCCTTGGGCAAGGGTGGTGATGAGGGAGGAAGCTTTAGGATAGGTGCGGATAGGTGCGGATAAATGCTTATCCACACCTTCTTAAAGCCTTTTTATGTGTAAATCAGGCCCTCTACCAGTGACCCATGGGAATATATATGGATTTATGAGTGAGTAAAGAATGGTAAAGGTTTGCACACAAAGTAATATTTTCAGCTTTGACTTCAGTGTAAGTGTTATTTCAAACAGAAATGATGAATACATTTAGCAAGTCACATGAAGGCCAAATACTCGACAAAAGGCTGACAAACAACAAAAGGAATCATGTATATAATTGGCATATACTTTGTTGGTATGATTACCTTATATTGAGGCACATAAAAATGCAAACTCTATACAGTTTTCCACATGATTAATAAAGTATTATATATTACAATGTTAAATGTCAGCTACTCCCATACTTAGAGTGCAAAAGGGGTTTAGTTGCAGTGCAAACTTGTCCTGTATTACAGCCTCTTTTTTTTATTAGAACCATTTTATGTGACCAAACTTGCATCCGGAATGTATTTACAGCGCTTCACTTTTTCCACATTTTTTATGTTACAGCCTTATTCCAAAATGGAATAAATTCTTTTTTCCCCCCATAATGACAATGTGAAAACGTTTTTGGGAGATTTGCAAATTTATTATAAATCAAAACACAAAGAAATCACATGTACATAAGTATTTACAGCCTTTGCTCAATACTTTGTTGATGCACCTTTGGAAGCAATTACAGCCTCAAGTCGTTTTTAATATGATGCCACAAGCTTGGCACACCTATCTTTGGGCAGTTTTGCCCATTCCTCTTTGCAGCCCCTCTAAAGCACTATCAAGTTGGGAAGCGTTGGTGAAGAGCCATTTTCAGCTCTCTCCAGAGATGTTCTAATGGACAAGTCTGGGCTCTGGCTGGGCCACTCATGGACATTTACAGATTTGTCCTGAAGCCACTTGGGTATCTTGGCTGTGTGCTTAGGGTGGTTGTTCTGCTGAAAGATGAACCATCACCCCAGTCTGAGGTCAAGAGCGCTCTGGAGCAGGTTTTCATGGAGGATGTATCTGTACATTGCTGCATTCATCTTTCCCTCTATCCTGACTAGTCTCCCAGTTGCTACAGCTAAAAAACATCCCCATGCTTCACTGAAGGGATGGTATTGGCCTGGTGATGAGAAGTACCTGGTTTTCTCCAAACATAATGCCTGACATTCACACCATAGAGTTCAATCTTTGTCTAATCAGACCAGAGAATTTTGTTTCTCATGAACTGAAAGACCTTCAGGTGCATTTTGGCAAACTCCAGGCCGGGCTGCCATGTGCTATTTACTAAGTAGCGGCTTCCGTCTGGCCTGATTGGTGGATTGCGGGGGAATACACATTTACCAGCTGACGCGTTTCAAGCCCTGTCAGGGCTTCAAAAGTGTCAGGGGGTAAACGTGTATTCCCCCGCAAGTCTTCTCATCACTGCCAACACCAGGACAAGGATCGGCACCTCATCTCCCCAGCAGGACCTCATAAACCCGGGCCGCGGACCGCAAAAGGGACTATTTCTAGGACACTGAGTTCTGTTCTTTTGCTGGGTATAACTGGAAAAGATTGGAGCCACTGGAAATACACAGGACACCAGAATATTTAAAGTTATTGATGCTGCCTGCCACTTTATAAATCTGCCTAGAAACTATACCTGATTAGTATCTATCTGTATTTAATACTGTTGATACACTATTTAGATAGTTTTAGAGTACCAAATTTTATTGCAGTAATGGTTTTTTATTAGCGCAGAATCATTAGAGGCACTTTATATCTTTCTAAATACAACAGCAGGCTTCTTCTTGTAACAGAACTATATTGTAAATATGTGCAATTTTTATGTGAAAATTATTGCTGTTTAAATCCCCTTTATTGTTGTATAAGTAAAGATAAACATTTTATATGTTTTAAACGATGCCTTACTTAAAATGTGCCAAAGGCCTTGGGTATCTTTAATTTATCCATACTGGTTATAATGAAATAGAGGTATTCAACAAGCTGGTAAAATAGTTTTATTTTTATTTTCTAGTTGTCAAAAACATTTTTTTTCTATAGTTACCCAAGGGATCCAATTACTTTGAGTTAAAAAAATAAAAAAACATTCTGTATACTGTGGTCATAAAGTCAAACACATATTACATTTTATTACAAAATATTATTTCTCATTTTTAAAAGCATTACCAAACAAAGGTGAAAGTAAACTTATTAAGTTGTTTAAAAAAGATGTAAAAGGATAAAACCTTGAACTGATGTAAGCAAGTAAATTGATATAGCAACAACTGTCGTAGGAAGAATTAGACAGAATTGGGTCATCTTTCTGTTATCCTAGTTCTAAGAATATTATACTGTTACATTCAAGGTAAAATAAAAGTTCTTCTTCACCTCTGCATGCAACATGGGCACTACTGAACCTGCTACTGTTCTCTCAAGCCTGAAGGAATGCAGTCTATTTCATGAATATGGGTTAGGTTATCATGGAACACATGTGTAAGAGTTATATAAAATAAGCTGGAAAAAAAAAGTTTTATTACATTTCTAATTGTTTTGTGAGAAATCTTACTATTTGTAGTCAGAAATGGGATACAGAAAAAAAGTTAACAGTAAATTTCTAAAATACCATTCCTTGGGGTATTTTATATATCCTTATGTGTAATAAAAGTTTCACATGTAATGAAACTTTTATTCTTTCAATCCTAATAAATTATTCCTATATAGTTAAAGAACTTTACACAATATAGTGAATAATTTTTGCTAGACTATAGTCAGCAACTGGCCACCTGTTCTGTCTATCCTGTTCTATTATTAGGAGCAATATCTGACACCAATGAACTTGCTGCATTAAATCATGCACTTAACTAGAAAAAATAGATGCAAAAATCAAAAATTATAATTATATTTGACCATTCAATCATTTGGCAGTCACCAAAAAATGCAGGGAACTTGTTCCCTCCCCTGCATTAAAATTTTACCATTAGGGTGGATTTTAGTGCTTATGACAGCATAAGTGAGCTAAAGTCTGCACAAGAGAGGGGAGTGACAGGTGAATACACTTCACTCTTCCATGTGGACTGACAGACCTCCATGCATAGCGTAAAGGCGCAGAGGTCAGAATCCAGTCCTCAGGCACCCCTAACGGTCCATGTTTTCCAGATAATGAGTACCAACTGTGGATCATTTGAAATGCAACAGCCAGTAGTGAAAACAACTGTGCTCAAACACCTAAAAAAAACTGCACTGGTAGGGTTACATAGGGACCGAGATTGGGAACACCGATCTAAAATAACGGATCTGCTCGTCCAATACTATTGATTCTCTGGCAACAGATTTCAAGAAGGTTCATTTGTTGAAATAGCCTCCCAAATCAAATTCTCAATAGGTATATTCACCAAATCAAAGGCTTTGTGTAGAAGAAGGAGGGAAATGAAGTTTGCCAGAAAGTTCTGTGCATACTGTAGCCGTTTTACACTCCTGGCAATGAACGTATTCCCATAGCAACAGTCTTACATTGACTGTGTTGTCTCCTTATGTTCTCTTTATGGATTATATATTCATTAATGCTGTGAATGCACCAATCCAAATCACTGGAGGTAATGAAGATGAATCAACTACATGAGAGAATACTGTTGCTATTCTAAACATCTAAAGCAATATTGCTAGAAATCGTTCTTTACAGCAAACATGCATAAACAATGGTTCTCAGTTTATGTAAATAGAGTTTTTAGAGTTTTATTGAGGAGAATAATGATTTACTTTAAATCTGCTCCTCAATGTGCTGTTATTAATGGGTTAACTGAAAGACTTACACACACTGACCAAAGTATCAAAGCAAAAGCATTAGGAACATGTGATATTGCAACAGGATAGATTTCTGGTTAATACATCCGACTCTGGGCATTCTGTTACTGGTAAGTCTTGGTTTATATTGTTCATGTAAGGGAATTTAGATTAAATCTAACTGGATGTGACATGAAATGTACTAAAGCAAACAGTTCCTAAACCCTTTTCATAAACAAGCTTAGGACTTTTTGTTGTAGCTCAAGAAAATCTTATATGTGCTTATTATGTCTACTATGGCAACCAGGTATTAGAGCTGTAAAAGTGGTTCACTAATGTATATAGTAAATGTGGTGGAAGTTGTGATGCCATATTGGCAGAATCTTAGAATTCAAGGCACAAATGGACATTTTCAACAACCTCGCTAATAAGTAATTGAGACTATAAACCAATCTTGATTGGACATTATCAGCTCATTACAGATCACAGAAATATATAATTCATACATGTATATGTAACATCTGATCTAAAAATAAGAAGCTTGCGCCATCAAGTATAGAGCTTAAAGTATCCTAAATATCCTGACGGTTACATTAAGTGATATTTGAGAGACATTCTTTTTGGTTTATCCATGTTGGGAGGAGTAGTGTATATGTTCTTGATATCTTGGACCAGATTCACACTTAAGAGTAAAAAAAAAGTACACACGGATTCGCAAATATACGCGCCTAAGTCGCAAAACAACACCCATGACACTCCCCTCACACTTACGGATTTTAGTAGACTTCTGCAACCATAGGGCAACCTTAACTCTACATGCATATATTTGTGCTTAAGTTGCTTAGGTACATGCCTACATTCTTAACCGCACCCATATTAGGCCATTTAAATGCCTCCCCCAACCCTTTCACTTAACTTTCTATGTACGGAGGACTGACACGCCCCTTCAGACGTATCTTACTAAACACGGATTTGAAGTCTGTGCCTAATGGATTTCAAAGTATGTTAGGAATGAGAGACTGTGCTTTTTTCTATACAACCATAACAACTGTCATATTAAATATGTACAAGTGTACCAAGGATGATCAGAATCTGTCTGTGCACTGTATGAGCAGTTATCTACTTATCCCACACGGAGTCACCATTGTTTACATATCAAACGGAGGACCTAATTACCACCTGCTGTCACATATTGACTATATACCCTGTGCAGATCATTTTTTATATATTTTTATGCTTAATTGAGATCATACAGATCTTTCTTGTTGTGATGATTTTTTGATACATTTAAATATTATTGTTATTATTATCTGCCATATTAGTTGCGCTCCCAAGATATTTTAATTACTTTTCTACTATGTATTATCTGGAGAATTTGGACTCTTTGTTAAATACCCAAAGAGCAGCTTCTAATAAGGGCAAATAATCAACCCTCATCGCCTTTGTTCTTATCATGGTATTTGAAATATGTCTCTCAATTACCCTGTTATTATTATACTGATAAAATTCATCCCATACTATATTATTATTATCATCCTTTATTTACAAAAAAGAATAAATTAACCTACTACCATTTTTTTTGGAGTGTGGAAGTAAACCTGCCCAGGGTGGGTGGGGGAGAGGTGTAGATTAGGCAGGGAGGGAGGGCTGGTGATTCTTCCTACTTAAGGGGGAAAGCACACATAGCTAGTAAAGGTAGCCTATAGCAATTTTTAACGCCATTAGGCACCTAAACAAGAGGCGAGGTGGAGGAGTGAACCGGAGAAGTGTGAATCCAGTTCATCTTCAGGAACTGAACTCACAACTCCTGCATTGGGCAGCAAAAGTGCTAATCATTGAGCCATGTTGTTTCCTATCACAAAATGGTGGTTCTATAGTGATTTAGGATAGATAACTCTTCAATGACTGTCACGTCTGTGACACCCCAGATCTATAGGTGATACTATATGATAAGATCCACTGCACAATAATAACAATACTCTGCGATGATGGGAATAGATAGGCATGAAGTGCATTGCTTATTTTTCCTTGCCTCTCTATGGGCCCCACATCACACAGAATAAAACTGCTCTTAAGACTAAGGGCCTGATTCAATTGACCGCGTAGACAGGAATAAGCACAAAGTATAGAAAAAACAAGAAATTTACACCTGTAGGCGCTCGGAACAATAAATGACAATAATAACGGTAGGGGAATATAATTAGCAGCTGCTCAGAAGGGTTGGTTAGACCCTATAATATAAAACTAAACAAAAAACAAAAGAAACCAGCGCTAGCTAGAAATAATCCCCCAGCCTGAAATCAGCACAAATCAATATTTTTAAAAAAACAAAAAAAAATTTATAATATGTGGCCACATATAGCCCTTTTAACTGTCTCAAGATCTCACTAATCCTATATTTCTATTGCTGCTTCCTTGATTGAGTTATCAACTGCTATATCCTCTGCTGTCGGTTTGATACGGAACCGCTACGTGGTCAGGGTGTCGGAACAAGAGCACTTTCAGATCTTTGGCTTCACTTAGTGAAGCGGGTGACTGCTGGGAACCGGAGAGCGTCTGGTTGCTCCCCTTGCTGCCGAGAGAGCCTGGAGCTAGAAGGTGCTCACGCCGGAGGCCCCGTACATCGGCCGGGATTCATTTAGCCGTTTAACACCATCTGCACCACCAGCGGGCTACACATCCAGCCTCAGAGTGAGGAGGAATATTGCTCATCGTTGGGGGTAACCGTAGCTCTCGTAAGCTCAGCCACTACACCTACAAGCAGATAAAGACCTATACCCACCTGAATATTGGGTCATCGTGGATTGTTCCAACTAATTGGTACCTGTGCGGTGGATACAAGGACGCCTGATCCCCCTGCTAGACGGTACTATATAACCTGGACCATCTTCAGGACAAGATAAGTTTGCTAACTGCTATTTGATACTAATAATTGCCATCATATTTGCAACATAATATCTATTAGATTCATAAGCACAAAGTATGCTATTCCTGTCTATTACCTTAAGGAAACTGTACGGATTTTAATATGCTCCTCTATGAGGTACGAAATCAAATCTGCAATGTAAATTTGCTGAAAACGCACCGCAACCAGACATGGTGGTTAATTGAATATGGCCCTCAATGGAAAATATCAATAATATTAATGTCC
The DNA here is from genome assembly GCA_011038615.1 of Limnodynastes dumerilii. Classification (NCBI taxonomy): domain Eukaryota; kingdom Metazoa; phylum Chordata; class Amphibia; order Anura; family Limnodynastidae; genus Limnodynastes; species Limnodynastes dumerilii. The sequence goes on along the minus strand of WWET01000068.1, from coordinate 1,129,964 downwards.
CTCTTTGGAAGAATTAAGAGGCAAATAGCTAAATATCAAATGTAGTTATGTTTTGCTCACATAGTTTTAAATAGCCTATGATAATATCTTATAGTAGCTATCAACCAATCCAGGAAGCTCCTACACTTTGCAATTAGTACTTAAGTAATTAAAGACTATAGATGCCACTATGACAACTGATCACTACAAAATGTCTATTAAGGATTCACTCAGTCTCTATTCTGTGTCTTATTACCATTTAATACAATAGATGATTATTTATTACCTTTTCTTTTGATATTTGTTTTAGACCTAAAAGATGTATTTATTTTCTTTGAAAAGAACAACAAATGTGTACATGAAATGCATGCTTGTAAGACTTCGGGCTGAATCCAGACTTAAATAAATTCTTGAAATTAGTTACTCCTGGGCTAAATCATGTTGATTGCAGGGGAGTCATAGTTCATCTGTTGCAAACAGTATTAGAGCTGAGAGGTGATGTTTCCTATCCCAAGTCTAAATAACACAGTGTGACAGTATAGCTGGTCAGTATATGTGTGCAGTAAACAATTCAAAGATATATCCCTGTATGCAAAGAATACAATTAACTTGAATCCCCCTGCAATCAACATGGTTTAGCCCAGGAGTAACTAATTTCAAGAATTTATTTAAGTCTGGATTCAGCCCTTTATGAGCAGCAAAATAGTCATAATAATTACATAATGTCTGATGCTTATTTATTTTAACCTTTATAAGACTCAAAGCGGTTGGCAGCAAATTGGGGATCTGCATTTTACACAGCTGGGCATTAGAAGAACACATAAGAAAATCAAGGAAATGTACAGTAAGCCATGTAGAAGCTCATATAGAAAGAGGTGGTAAAATCAACCCAAAATGTGATCGCTGTACCTTGTCAAACCACTTGTTGTGTTATCCAATTTCCCAATAGCTTTCCTATCAGTGTGTCAGACCATTGCGTTCACTAGAGTGAATAATCTATATTTTGACAGCTGTTCTAGCTGAAATGACAGCATCTCAGGTTTACTGTGCCACAGTTGCATATCGAACACTAGTGTGTGTGTGTCTACCTGAAGGTCACATGGTGCCTTTATTTTTTTCTGTCTTGCTGCACAGATTGTCTTTTGGTAAAATGTTATATAATATTACTAGATGTAAAGGGCTTATAAAACATATTTTATAGCAATACTGCTAAACAGCCAAGGATCCAGAGAAGGGGCAAGCCGCTGTCCACTGCGAATGGCACTTGTGCAGCGCCATCACCAGGTTTTGGACAGCCATTGTAAGCAGAGGGAAAGATGTTCCCTAGCAGATTTCTATACAGTGCTTTCCATTTCCACCGCACCTCTTCCCAAATGACATACAGTATGTTCAAAGTTGGAGGGTATGAAGGCAGCGATAAGCATTACAGTATAATGGCCCGGATCCAGTACTGCGGCCGCCTTCCACTTCTTCGAAACGATACGTTGATTATGTACAATAGCTACTACGCATGCGCAGTAGCTATCTGTCAGCAAATTACGGCCATCTGTGGAAGATGGCCGTAGTTCTGGATCCGGGCCAATGTCCTTATATTAGCATAAATACATCAGTAAATAAAAAAAACAAAAAAACAAAAAAATATAAATAGGAATGGTAAATAATGAATCTAGAATTTTCCTCTGTCAGAGAGAAACAGTTCCGCAATGACTTTTAGGTTATATTTATGTTTCTTATATGCCACTGGGACTAATTTGCGCCATTCCTTACTTGTCATGTTCAGTTCAGAGCATCTGTTTGTTATGAGGAAACATTTAGCTTTATGACTAAAGCCACAGCGAATAAAAAGCAGTATAAGCTCCTAGAAATATATTTGATGCTGCATATATGTTTGCATTGTGAGGTGTATGTAACTTATTGTGCAAATAATTTAAGTAAAATTCTTACCACTTCTATCTAAGGAAGGCCCTGTGATAAGGCTATAATGGGGGCTTAAGCTGAATACATACAAGGTTTTTTCACCTGATTATTGGTCACACGATAACTGGGTATTTAAAATAATAGTGTGTAAGTTTCTTTGTCATGCCTGATTGTTGCATCTTTGAAATGGTTTAATCTTACAATTCAAACCATGTCACAAATGGGCAATATGTATGAGGCTTGTAACTTCCTTCACATAATTCTTCGTCTACTCCCTGCACTAGGACCCTCATTATAAATCGAGTGTAGTGTTATGGGGTCGGATTCACAACCCCGTTTTTTTACATACGTCCCTAATTTTCTGTATATAGATACTACGCATGCGTAGTAACTATTTTATGCTATCTACATAGCGCTTTGTTACATAAATTGCGTACATGTGGTCTTTAAAGACTGCATGTAAGCAATCTACAAAATGCTACATAGTAGCTAGATTCAGAAAAAAATTAGGGACGTATGTTAAAAACAAATAATAACTTCCCATAATAACTTCAAATGGTAAGAAAAAGTGTTTACTCAGCTCTACAATTAAACATATCAAAGCAACTGCTTTACAAATGACTCCATTGCACTTCAGGACAGACTTCTGATAGCTGCAACCTGTAGTTTGTAAGTATGGATTTGTATAGAGTGCAGTGACACACCTATACCTATATGGCAATATGCTGGCCATGTTTTTATTTATGCCCCTTGTTGTGTGCCCACCATCTTTATTAAAGACGGGCCATCATTGCCCCCTTTTAATCGCTCTTATTGTCCCCAGCCTGGCCAGCCAATTGCTCCAGTGCTGCTCAGCTCAGAAATGCCCACATACATTGCAATGCCTAGCTACAGTCTGCCACTAATTGCAGCAAGTTCAAGCAACACAATAACACAATACAACACAATAGAAAGCTCCTTACCTTAACGGCGTCCTCACTCCTCTCCAGAACAATGCTGATTCCTCCGTAGTGCACCCTATTCTGCAGAACAATAGAATGCGTCGCCTGCCGTCTGAAATCAAATTAGCCCCACACAGGCACAGCACAACTGAAGTGATGTCGGGGGGGGCGGGACAATTAAGAACTTCAAAGATTGCTGGCGGTGAGAGTCAGTCCCAGGCCATGACAACAGCTGATTGCCACGCTTGCTCCCGTAATCATGTGAAGTAAAGGCCCTGCGGGGCCGCGGCAGGCAGTAAAGTGCCGCCGGGGTGATGAATGGCCAGTGGCGGGTGATGGTCCAGAGTAGGCGTGTGGCCCCCTAGGGACCCCTGACCCACGGGGCCCTAGGCGGCCGTCTAGGCCTATGCCATGGGCCGCTTCTGTCTGTTTCCATTTGGAAAAAATCCCTTCTGACCCAAGATGTATATATGCATTAGTGTGCCAGATATAACCCACATGTAATACATGTCTGAAGATGGCACACAAATGGTTTACCTTCTCCCATAACAGACTTCCTGCTCAAATGGCCAGCTGACAGTGAGTCTTTGCAGAGCGACACGTGTGTTTTACTCACACTGCGCCATCCTGCTATACAAGAGGGTAGAGCTGATCCATATTCTCAGCGTTTTTATTCAGTTTTTAATGTAACAGCAATGTAACAATGTGCATGTTTTTTTCCTTCGTCCCTTTCTTTATTTCCAGGTTGTGTGGAAGAATTTCTGGTCTACTGGAAACCAAGTCCCTTGCTTATGGCACTGCACACATAGGGGTAAATCCAGACCTACAGGCTAGTTGCGTTTTTATAAACTCCCCTAGGCACTGCCCCTCGCTCCTACGTACTTTGGTCGTTTTACACTGGCCAAACCCTACTTTAACTTTTCATAGTGTAAGTACTGACGTACGTAATGGATTTACATCCGTTACGGCCTAACCCGGCCCATACTGTCCAATTTAAATGCCTCCTTTCGCCTACAAAGCATAATTACGGGTGTCGTATTGATGCCCCCGCCCCTTCGTTCATAGGTATGCTGATGGTACATACGTTCAGCATTATGTGGTGTAACATCTGCCGCGCGCATGCGCAGTAAATAAAAATAACCGATTTGAAGTCATCGGCTACCGTAAATATGTCAGCGTACTTAGCTCAGGATCTGGCCCATAGTGTCATTTTTGGGATCAATTATGGCCCAAAAAGGTAAGAAAATTCAAGAATAACAAAAAATTTATTTTGAGTAGAAAAGCAGAGGGAATCGGTCTTGTAAAGGGAATTAAATATATAGTAAAGAATACACAACTCTTTCAGTATTCCTAGCACAAGAGGTGAGCATCCACAATTCAAGAGCAAAGTTATTAATACAAAGAAGAAGCGAAGGTCATGACATAACTAGGGTAGAGTGTAATTCTGCTGTTGCAAAGTAGAGAAATGGCTGACAACTGCTGGTAAGAGATGTAATAGCCCAAAGACTATTCTACTATTCTATTGTACAGATTCTAGTAAATCATTTGACAATGACCATGCCAAAAACTTTTATGTAAATTAGAAAACTTTAGGAAGCTAATGTCAATTTACAAATGATTGAATGGAAAAACTGTTGAATGAAGAGTAAACTTTGTAAATCGCATGGTAAATGGTATGTATTCAGAGAAGGAAATGGTTGCCATTGGAAGTACCCTTAATGGGCCGGATCCAGAACTACGTCCGTCTTCCATAGACGGACGTAGTCCAATAAACAGTAGCTACTGCGCATACGTAGTAGCTATTGTACGTAATCTGCATATCGTTTCGATAAGTAGATTGCGCATATGCGGTCTAAAAGTAGCTATTTGTAGCTACTTTTAGCAGTAGCTATTGTTTATTCAATTACGTCGGTCTATGGAAGACGGACGTAGTTCTGGATCTTCCCCAATTACTCTATTACTTGGCTATGGAACCTGGATCCACCTCTGCTGTCTCAACATGCACTTTAGGTCTGATTCAGTAGAGGAACTGCAGGAGACAATGAAGTCACTTGAAAAGGCAGTTCTCCATTGTATCTCCACTGAGTCTGCAGCCAGTGTCGCTCACAGGATATAGGAGGCGTAGATTATTTGCAACACCACCAAGTAATCTGTGGCTCCTAAGCACGAGTGGCAGTGGTTACTGTGGATCCGTGATGCAGGGAGCTCAGGGTCTTTTTCTCTCCCGGCAGCTTCCAATCGTTGCTTCGGAAGCTATAGGGGAGAGACCGCTACCCTGATCTCTCTGCATCCATTTGATGATGTCAGTCTGCGGGCGTTGCTTGCAGGGTAATTGGGAGATCTAACATAGCCATGCACACGGCGGCCTCCAGAAGCAGCTCAATACAGGAAGAAAAGCAATAATGACGATGGAAGAAGAAAAGGAAGATAAAAAAGTAAGAAGTAGCAGCACAGAGATAAGTGAAGCTGTTGTGTGTGTGTGTGTGTGTGTGTATGTGTATACACCACTCGTCTGACTCCTATTCACATAGTTGTGTGTATATAGTCATATAGGACCGTATTCAGACTTAATAAAGTTAGCCAACTTATGCTTGCTGTATGTGTAAGTTGGCAACTTTTTGCGACCTGTGCATGCACGGCAGATGTTACGCATCGGATCTCAGTGCGTAAGGATTTGATTTGATTCCTGCATGTGCACAAATCCATACAACAGGGTGTGACAACACTCTGTATGTGCGAGAATATGTGGGTGGGGGAAAGTATTTAAATTGCATAGTATGCGCTGGATTAGACACTTACGTCTTCACGTCTGCCCACTACATCAGCACAACGATACGCACAGAGAAGTTAAGGTAGGGCTATGGTCATGGAACTCAGCCAAATTCCATAAGTTAGAGGGGAGAGTCACTTGCCACCTACGTGCGTATTTTTGCTACTCCGTGCATGCAGAAAGCACTCTTATGTCTGAATATACGGTCCATAAATACTAAATATATGAAGGTGTAATCATTGTTTTCCTGTGTTAGTGCCATTCAGCTATCATTGTACTAATGCAGTAGATTTATCTTGCCTAAATGATGTGAATAGTTTTACACTTTCTTTCCTCTTCTGGCTGATACTTAAATGCTGCCACATAAATATACTTATTGAAAGATCCCTTAATTATGTTAAATGTTGGAGATTTGTGCAAGATGTGTTTGACCTTTAGTAAGGCAGGATTTTATATTGATGTATTATGACAATTTAAATACCTGTTTTGTGAAAATATGTAAATCTCAGTGTACCCAGCATACAAGAATGATGACTTCTACTTTTACTGAATCGTAAATGTTACTTGTAATATATACTGAGCTCTCTTTGACAGACGTGTACTTACATGGAAATGCAAAGCATATAACAAACAAATGGCTTAGATTTTGGCTACATAAATGAATGTACGCAGAATCTGCAGAAAAAAATGGAAGAAATAGAATACTTTCAAAATTTTCTAATTGTTCTAATATATTATTGGTAATGCAAACAAGATAACAAGATACATTATGCAAAATGGATTATAGACTACACATGCTGAGAACTGGACAGCACTCAGGCGCATCCCATTCTGATCCCAGCACAACCCTGGCTCCCCGAGATTGTGCTCTGAGGGGCATTTAAGCCCATACACCACATGACGTTATTTACTTCTCATCCAGATTTTCTGTTTACCTGCACATGTGGATTGAACGTATGCAAGCACGGTACACAGGATTCACTACCATTTGCTTTCAGATCTAGATCGGAGCCACTCAATGTAATTCCACTTATGCTCTATATTCTAATTCTCCAAAGTTTAAAAATGGATAATTGTTGGACACCTGATAATTACAATGGACATTATCCAGACGTAAGGCTACTTTCTGCACGCATGGAGTTTCTTGAGTCTGCATGCAAGAGGCTAGTGCACTCTCATTACACTCTCCTCTCACACATGGGGCCTCATTTACAAAAAACGATTTTAGACAGTGATTTAAAATCGTTTGAACTCACGGCAATTTACCCACGATTTTTTGGTTTACATCGCGGTATTTACAAAGATGCGATTTTACCACGATTTAAATCAAATCACACAAGTTGCTAGAGCACCAGTGTAACTGACGTCATCTATTATATAAAATACTGCCCCCTAGCGCCCAAAAGTCATTAGGAGCCACGCCAAGGAAGAAGAAAGATGCTCTGCGCCGTGTCAAGTACAGAACACCCGGAGAACAGGACCAGAACAGCGGGGAAGAGACTCCAATCAAGTGAAGAAGTTTCAGCACATCCAGCAAGGCTTCCCAAGACAGATGACAACAAACGGCGAGTGCACAAAACTTTTATTCTTTTACAACAACACTGCATTTAAACACTTAGGATAGGGGACGCTGACCACCAGAGGTAAGTGCACACATTAGGGAACATAATTAGTTAGGGAATATTTATTTTTTACATGCATATTGTAATGTGTTTATTTATGTTTGGTGCACACTGTCTTTTTTTTTTTACACACACTACATACAGCGCGGCATGGTTAGAAGCCTTACCATGCTGACGCTGATATTACTACAAGGCTAAGCAATGCTTAGCCTTGTAGTTCTATCTGCACAGCATGGCTAAGGCTTTCATCCATGCAGCACTTTATTTTTTCACACACAAAAACACATGTCAAGTATATTGACATGTGTTTTTGATGGTCAGGGACGGGAGATCACAGTAAAATCGCACCTCACAGGCTGCGATTTTTTTTTTTTGTGATTTCATGTCTCACTAAAGGCGATTTCTTCAAATCGCCTTTAGTAAATACAACAATTTTTTTTCTACTATGTTTTGAATGGCAAACATCTGGACGATTTCTGTCCAGCAATGTTTGCCAAGGCAATTTTTTTTAACACATAAATCACGCAATTTGACCCTTTGTGAATAACGCGATGTGAGTTTAGAGGGTCAAATCACGCGATTTATGGCGATTTCAAACAAATCATTTTTTTAAAATGAGGCCCATGGACTTTAAGTGACTTTCGTGTCCATAAGCCTACCTTTACTTCACATCTCTGTGTTCGGAATGCTCAGATGTACATAAGTATCCTACCCTGTCCATTCTGTCCAATTAAAATGCATACCCTGCCTACACTATGTATATCTGAAACTTACTGAAGGCTGAATGTATGGAAACAACATCCTTATTCCATTCCATTGCGTAACATCGGATGCGCAGATGTGCAGAACACTCGCAAAGCATAAATCAGCTGTTGTTATTAGTTCTAGATCAAACCCAATATATGTAGTTATGTATTATAATACAGCTAATTACTGAATATAGATAAATATAGATAACATGTACTAATAATATACTTTACAATAATGCTCTTGCTAAAAACCTAATAAGCCATTTTGAAATCAATATAATCTATAATACAACAGTTTTTTTATATTTTCTTCAGCAACAGTGAGAATCTTTACAATAAAATTAGCCTTTGATTTAAACAGTCACAGTAAAAATATAAAATCATATATTATGTAATGCTATATAGAAATATTTCTTTCTGTTATTATTGGAGATAAAGGGCTGGATTCACATTCCTGGACGTATTGCAGATACGTCCGGAATTTACAGATTATAGCTAACTATTTTATGTAATGTACGTATCGTTTTATTACGTAGATTGCGTATTTGTGGTCTTAAAGACCGCATATATGCAATCTAAGTAACGAAACGATACGTAGATTACGTAAAATAGTTACTACGCATGCGTGGTAGCTATTATCGGTAAATTCCGGACGTATTTGCAATACGTCCATGATTGTGAATCCGGCCAGAACTCTTTGGATTGATATGATAGTTAAAGAACCTCCACAATATCTCAGCTCCTTGGTAATGTTAGAATGAGTAGTAAAAAGGATGATGACTATGATAATGTAATAACTGATAGCACAATAGAAGTTTGTAATGTGCAGCAAGACAGAGGATGGATTCTTAGAAAATGAGAATGACAATAATTAAAAATCTGTAATGCTGCATATGTTTATCCCAAGGGGGCAAATGATGTAGTATATAGTGTTTTTGTCCAGAAATGACTAGACATCACGGATAGAAAGATCATGCAGTCTTCTCTACCACCAAATCTTTCATCATTGTTTAAAACCTCATTAAGCCAACTGACTTACCCAAAGCAATCCATTATTCCCAAGTGGAATACTTCTCAGCTAGTGCTTCAGACACTGCTGCTGTGTGGGAAACCCTTTATTACAGAAGGGGATGAAGAAAAAGCTAAGCCTACACTTAAACAACAATTGTCAAAGGTCAAGCTGAAAGTCATACTTACTGACTTAAAAAGAGATTTCACAAGCAATCCAGTTTTCTACACACATCCTGATATTTTGACAACTGATCGCAGTCATCTGGAATAGCGTATCATCATCTAAAGCAGCAGCATAGATATTCCATAGCAATGAGCAAAAATACCAGGTGATTTACATTATTCTTTTTAAAGAAAGTAGTTAAAATGACATACTGCTGCTCTATTTTATTTGGGGAGACCCATGGAAAAAAAAACAAGTAGAAAAAAAGAGGACCTCAAAACTATCAGCAATATTTAAATAAGTTGAAATCAGATACTCCTAAATTCAAGCAATATCCAATAAAAAAAAAGGTTAAGAAAAGTAAGAAAAAAAAAGAAAAGATTTGGTTAATTTAATATATTTTATTAAAACACTGCAAGGGACACACTTATTTATGATAAGTGTAACTTAGTAAAAATTATTTAATTAACCAATCAATGAATAAATCAATCACTGGAGAATCCAAAGTTTACAGAGAGAAGACACTGCCAGGTGTCGTGCTCATAATCAAACTGCTGGAAAAGCAACTAGGGAAGCTGAAGTTATATTGAGATAAGATTCTGCTAACAATGTCAACTTTGTAGATGATTTAAAAAAAAATGTGCTTTACCCAAACCCTTAGATGTGCAGTTTCTGAAATCAGATCACATTTTAACAATCATTGATCCTCAGAATGAAATCATGCCTAATGTTTTTCCATTCAAATTGAGTTTTCAGAAATGTAATCAGCTCCTAGGACCAGACACAGACCCCGCACGCTTTCCGCGAGAGTCTGTCAGTCTGCATAAGAAAGGGAAGTCCCCCTGTCACTCCCCTCTCTTGTGCGGATATTTGTATGACTTACACTGCCATAGGACAGTCTTTAGTCACATGAGCGGATCAGCAGTGTGTCCTACCACTTATCAACTCATAAATACCTAAACGTTCCCGTGCTGTATAATTGTTATTCCTCCCCCACCCACATTTGCAGGCAGAGGGGAAGCACAGAACCTTTGATCGGAATACCTATTGTACAGAACTTAGTTTCGTATGGTAGAGATTAAGTGCATATAACGCATGTAACATCAGGAGGACACATGCACCCTCCCCTCAAAACACTCCACTTACGCACTTTAATTTCATAAGTGGGGTGAAGGACGCAAGTCTGGATCCATCCCCTAGTAAGTCTTTGTTTCAAGCAGCACATGCCATATCTCCTTCAGCTTCTTCTGTCTTGTCAACAATCAGCAAGAAAAAACGTATATTTTGTTCTAATTCCACTGCTACCATGTCTACACAGCAGAGACACATCAATATGAATGAGCAAGATAAGTATGGTATCTGGTCAGGCTTGTAAACAATGTCAAAATGTACTGACTACTGTATTACATGTCAATTACACACTTTGTATTAGAAGAATGGTGGAGGATTACGTCAATGTCAATGGAGAAAATGATCATCTCTGAATGTTCCTTTGACTTCCTGGTCGGGTAAAGGCAATTAAAAGGCCCTTGCACAATGATGTACTCCAGCTGTCCACCTTCCAGTGGATGTTAAACACAGCCTGCAACAGGGGGGATCCTACCTAAAAATGTCAAATAATTATGTTCTTTAGATTTATACTATCCAGTGATGCGGTACTGTGATTGAGAAGTCTGTCATTGGCTTCTGTTATATTCTACACTCAGTATTGATTTACTAAACCATGCTTTGAAATGACTACATAGGTATTATAGATTACATCAACTGAATATCCATAGGCCGCCCCACAAGCATCATAAATATCATATTAAACAATTTATTATGCTTTGTAAAAACCTTGAAGAGCACAAAATTGCTGCTGGTCAAAAAATGAGTAAATAATTACGACTTGTGTAGTGGCATTCATCTGTCAATTGTCCTAGGCATAATTTATTGATTATAAATGTATACATTATATGCTGCTAACCAGTTGTATAACCAATGTACCATGGTTGCAGCTGCTACGAAACATGGTTGGAGGGAGAGCCACCTCTTATGCCTTAATTGTAGTTTCTCTGCCTGCCATCCTTACTGCTACTAAAGAACAGATTTGTAGCCATTTCTATGCATGTGATAAATACTGCTTGTCAAGGGCAACACCTCTAGTTATTGTTTTTTTCACCCATGTCTGTGTCTTAGGGCCAGATTTACTAAGCTTCGGGAAAGAAAAAGTGGAGATGTTCCTATTACATACTTAAAAATGTCAGCTACAATCTGATTGGTTTGCTATAGGCAACATATTTGCTTTTCCTATACTTTTCATATACTTTCCTACGCTACAGCTTAGTAAATCTTAAAGTATTTTTGGTCTGTTTGCTTCTCTGTTAGATTAATGATTTTTTTTTTTCTTAGATTTACTTGGAACCAATCTGATGATACAAATTTACACATTGCTTCACTTCACTGAGTGTTATTTTAGAACAAGATGAATTATTTCATAATGTTATGCAGTAGGTTATATTACTAATATTCGGTATAGCCTACAGACTTCTAAGGAGCGTTTATTTTTCTTGCAAACAATTCCCAGGTTTTGTACTTGCACACTGTGAACATTTTGATGTTAGATAATATAGGAATTTCTAGGTCTTATCTTGCTGCCCTGTCATTCTTCATGTTGTGCTACAGTAATCAGTCCTATAGACGAATCCCTTGTTTCCTGGCCTGTAGCAATGAAAAATCCACAAGCTCTGTGCATAGCACAGCTGCCTGTGTGCTTCCCTGTTTCGCTACACAAAATGCAATCTGTAATGATTCACTTGTTCCTTTACATTAGGTTGTTGATTCATGGCTAGGAGCTGTGGAGGAGGAAGATATTTACAGCTCAGAGGTTTCTCACACCTTCTGCTTGTGCCTTTCACTTGTGTCTGTGCCATGGGGGCTAAGACAAACGCCCTACACAACCTGAAAATAGATTTAAAGTGTCCTTCACATATTGAATTCTCTTGTTAAATCTAACTGAAAAACATGTAGCCTGTGCATGCATTAGGGCACTGTAAGCTACTATATCCATGTATCTACATAAAGAAGAATGCTCTTTAAGTCAGCAAGTATTACAACGGAACATTTTTCTTTCATTTAACAAAAATAAAAAAAAACACCTCTAATTAAAACTTGGTTGTTTACTTATTTATAACGGTTATGTTTTTGTTTGTGGGGCTGATCAAAAGACTCACGTATTGAGTGTCTCATACATGTGAGCACATACAGTGTGTGGGGGAGGGGGGCAATTGGCATGTAGCATAAGGGCACAAAGCAGCCAAGGCCAATACAGCTATGTGCCCATATATGCTATGTAAGAGCAGAGTATTCCACTGTAATGCATGCTGTAAATGGAGGTTATGAATAGTGCATTGCATATATGCAATGTAAATTTGTGTATGTTTTTTCTTATAACTATTGGAATTAAAAGTTTAATTCTAATGGCACCAAGTTCTTGATACAGTCCGACCAAAAAGTGACAGCGCTGTCATTTGCAACGGGACCTTAATAAACCAAACCTCCCTCCTTCTCTCTCTCTCGCGGAAAGATGCCGAAAGATACAGAACGGACGCTGCCGATGTCTTCAGTCAAGCCATCAGAAGTAAGAAGACTTCTGAACTGTGAGTATGAATATTTTTTTTTATCATTATTAATACTTTTTTAACACTATTATGGTAACGCACAATACTTTTTGGGCACACAGATTTTTGGGCACATAACACATGGCGCAGTGCCCATTAACACTTAACATGCTGCCGCTTATGGTACTAAAAGTCACAGCGTGCCCTGCCACACATGGGCATGCTGTGCCTTCTAGTACTATATGTGCCAGCATGCTAGGGATTTATGACATGTTGCGCCATGGATTTAATCATTACAAAGGCCATTTCAATACTGTTTATCATAAGTTTTTATCCCTTTGTCAGGGGGTTTATTTCAAGGCGAGTGTTGACACTCACACCCACCTCCTTCCTCATGGGTGATTTTTTTTGTGATTTTTATGCACTTTTACAAATCCCTGTATAGTAAAAGACATCACTTTGGCCAATTTAATTGTGATTTGCCTTTAGTAAAAAATTGCTTAATGTACAAACACGACTTTAGTAAATCTGGCCCAGTACCTTTGTAGCTTTTAGTACCTTAGGTCTGGATCTGGCCCATAGCTATTAAAAAGGACATAAAGACCCAGACTGATAATGTGTAACTTTTAAAAAATTCTAAATGACAGATGAAACAACTTGAAAAGTAAAAAAAAAAAATTACCTTTAAATTACTGACAATGTTTTGGGATTTGGAAATAGATTTTTTTGTTCCCTGAAGCATCCTGGGAGAAAAGTAATCTATGCTTTCTAGCTGCAGATTAAATTATTTTACACTTCTTATCTATATAAACTGCTAGCTCTCTTTTTTATATCAGATGTGGTCTACAGATTGAGTAAATACAGGGATGTTTCCCTTGGCTATTCTCGCTACGTCTCTGAAACACACAAAAAATGCTATGTTGTCAGATACTGAATGCTTGTATTTAAGGATTAATTGCAAGTTATATCAAGGGTTTGCTGACAAAGTGTATCTGAATTATTGTGTTGTGTTCTATGCAGAGTTGCCCTCTAAATTATTCCATCTACTCCTAATTAAAGCACCAAGGTAATGAAGAAAATAAAAAGACATATTTTGTAAACAATGTAGATTTGTAGCTCTTACTTGAGTGAATCCTCAGAGATGGCTTGTTCAAGGACTTCTTAATGTAACACTATTTGATTTTATGTGCTTGTTAGTATGGGCTAGTACTTAGATTTTTGATTGATCCAGTGGTGTCTTGGGAAAGAATCGTGACTAACACTCCACTTTTTTAGCTTGTCCATGTCAAACAAGACAATGCCCTGCTGCCCCGCTTCACTTAGAAAATTAAGCAAGTTTCTCTTCTTGCTAGTGTATGAGTTTGCCTGAGTTTGAAATATATACCTCTATACACATGACCTGCGCTATAAACAGTAGTAGTCTATCTTGTCCTATATGCTTACCTGTCTAGGTAGACTTGTCTTGTTAAATGGGGTTTATCTGAAATGGTGATCATGAAACCTTTCATGGGTTTTGAAGGTGTCTGGCCAATTTTGCAGCTGGACTGTCACCTATGCAGGATTATTTACAGCAGCAATGTCTGTCTTTTCTGCTGCTTCGTTTTAATTGGCTTAGTCTAAAGAATATAAAGCTGAACATCAAAAATCAGGGGCATACTTGCAAACTCACCTAGAATGTCTGAAGAGTCTCAAATTCTAGACAGTACTCTAAGCTGCGGGTTTGGAAAAGTGGAGATATTGCCCATAGCAACCAGATTCTAGCTGACATTCGCTAGTATACAATAGTTAAATGAGATCTAGTATCTAATTGGTTGCTATGGACAACATCTCCACATTTCCAAACTTGCAGATCTGGCCCCAAGACACTTGGGAGATCAGTCTACCCTTGATGCCACAATTATTAACATAATTCCCATGTCTGTACAATGTTGGCAAGTATGGCTAAGGGATCATTTACTGAACCTTGATTGGAGCAGTTCATAGTATGCTCTGAGCCTTGGAATAATGGCTACCATGTTTTTCAACTCTCCTAACTTTTTTCTGTTTCTTTCCATTTTCTCTCTCCTACATGTCTGATACTACCTCACTCTGCCCAGCTATTACCTGCCCTTCTCCCACTCTCTACCCATTTCCTGCCTAGACTTCTGCACTTTTAACCCTTTTGCACTTTTCACCATACTATAGCCTCTATCTTAATGCCAAAAAATGCAAAATCATGCACTTGGGGCACAAAAACCCAAAGGCTCAATATTTCCTTAATGGCATTACATTAGAATCTACCGAGGAGGAAAGGGATCTAGGAGTCATTATTTCCAGTAACTTGAAGGTAGCCAATCAATGTAACAAAGCAATGAAAAAGGCAAGTCAGATGCTTGGTTGCATAGGGAGAGGAATTAGTAGCAGAAAGAGAGAAGTAGTGATGCCCCTTTATAAATCATTGGTACGCCCTCACCTAAAATACTGCGTTCAGTAAGGTAGCCAATCAATGTAACAAAGCAATGAGACAGGCAAGTCAGATGCTTGGTTGCATAGGGAGCGGAATTAGTAGCAGAAAGAGAGAAGTAGTGATGCCCCTTTATAAATCATTGGTACGCCCTCACCTAGAATACTGTGTTCAGTTCTGGACGCCATATCTCCAGAAAGATATAAATACATTAGAGACTGTGCATAGAAGAGCAACTAAAATGGTCCATGGCCTTTGTAACAAATCATACCAAGAAAGGCTAGAGGAACTAAACATGTATAGCTTGGAGCAGAGAAGGGAGAGGGGGGACATGATAGCAGCTTTCAAATACATCAAGGGATGTGACCAGCTAGAAGAGGGTACCATTTTTCAAAAGAAAAGGTGTAATAGAACACGAGGGCATGAATATAAACTGGAGGGTGGTGGATTCAAAGGAAATGTGCGGAAAAATTACTTCACTGAAAGGGTGATAGATAAGTGGAATATTCCCCCATCTGAGGTGTTTGATGCCAATACAGTAGAACAATTTAAACATGCTTAATGCTGATAAATATAAGGGTATCCTAAATTGTAAACCAAATTGAGGGTAAATAGGCTCTAGGGTCAGTATAGTTATCAATAAACAAATGGGCAGACTAGATGGGCCATGTTGCTCCTATCTGCCGTCACTTTCTATGTTTCTATGTTTCTATGTAATACTCCTACTCAACCACTCCCTAATGTGTGGACTGTCACCAAGGTTCTTAAGAGGTCTTCATCTGGATCAAGCTAATTTTAATAACTTGAACAGCAGGAACCGGAAGGGAAGCCATAGCTTGCTGCAATGGGGCTGGGCATAATGACGCGATCTGTGCAAATCACATCGTTAAGCCCTGCCAATCATTCATGTAAACCCCAGCGTTACATGGGATGGATGGGGCTTGATGACATCATCAGTTGTAATAGATAGCTGGTTGGGGCTTGCAGGAGCTTTGCCGGCTCCCACGTCCTACCGGGAAAATTGACCAAGTTTCGGGAGTCTCCCGGATATTACGGGAGAGTCGACAACCCTGTTGAACAGGTGTATCGACCTATGTGAGTTTTTAGTGTCAGAACTAGGATTCATCATACTTTTCTTTTGCTTAGCAAGCAAACTAGCAAATAAAAAAAAAACATATTTACTTATAAGAGGACCTGTAAATGTATATGCTTTTTACTCTTGTCAGTTGGAGTGCATTATTGCTTTGAAGAACTCTCATTATTATTATAATGCTAGTGAGCAACTGCCTTCATAATGCTTTAACAGCATTGTAAATGGTGGTATAATATTTGCTGGGCATGGTAACTGCAAGCAAAATGTTTTCCTGGCACTGTAACTGCTATATAATGTTTGTTGGGCTCTAAATTTGGCATAGTGATTGTTGGCGCTGCAAATGCTGAGGTAATGTTTGTTGGCCATTTGTTGGCTACTGCTGACAAATCTTTATGAGCACTATATGCTGAGGCATAACATGTTTAGGGTTTTGTAATTGTTGTTATAATGCTTTAGATGACACTGTGACAACTACTGCTATATATATGTATGTACTAGTGCAGGCCTGGCCAACCAGTGGCTCTCCAGGTGTTGTGAAACTACAACTCCCAGCATGCTTTCTCAGTTATCAGCCATACCTAAGCAGCTAAAGCATGCTGGGAGTTGGAGTTTCACAACACCTGGAGAGCAACAGGTTGGCCAGGCCTGTACTAGTGTAATATTTAAGGGACACTTAACCTGATGCTTACATAACATTTTTAGGGAATTATAATTGCAGGTAATAGCAGGGGTGGAGATAGACAGCTTTGGGTCCCATAGCAAGGGGTGTAAATGGGAATATGGAAGATTTGGACTTGTGCCTCAACACTCTAAAATATTAGTGCTCTAACATACTAAAGCATTCAGCGACAGCAACCAGCAAAGGGGGGCTGCATAAAGTCCACATTCCAGACATCTGTGTAGAAGTATGTTTCACACAGATTTACCCTTATAGAAAAGCAGATTGCAGTTCACACACAGACGGCCAGATCCGCACCTCTCTCACCTGTCCTGCCCCTACCCACCCCCTGTTTTTAGGTACCTTATGGCACTTACGAGTGCCATAGGGCTTCCTTATCTTACCGTGTGTAGTTTTCTTCTTCAGAAGGAAACTGCGCACGGACAATGGGCCTGATCCAGAACAATGCTTCTGAGCGAATTTACGCGTGGCGGAGATGTAAAATCGCCTATTTGTAAGTACTGTGCATGCGCACCATAGAAAATACGCTCAATAGCGTAACGTAAAATTGAACGTATGGGCCATTCACGTATTGTTAGCATAAATTATTACGTGTGGGCGTGCCAATTTTACGTGAGTCAACAATACATTCAATTTACGTGAAATAGGTGGAGGTTAATATTTAAAGTGTACAGAAATACGTTAAGTAGGCGGGGGGTTGTATTTAAAGTGTACAGTATGGGCGTGCTTAGCTGCGTAAATTCGTGTTGCACATACGTATGTGTGCGTATGACTGCGGTTACGTTGGCAAAAGTTAAGGTAGGGTTTGGAAAGTGTATCTTGACAAAATACGTACGTTCAAGGGGTGTACCGAGGGGATTGTATAGAATTTCCGCACGCGAAAATACGCTACGCGAATAAACATACGGCAAACGTAGTTCTGGATCTACCCCAATGCCTCCCCCCGTCCTACCTGGGTAATCTAAATCGCTCCCCCCTCCCACTTCTACCTAAACACTCCCCGAAGCAGCATTACGCCTCCCTCTTTCTAAGTAAACTAATACGTGTGGTCTTTAAACTGGTACCTAACTGGTACATAGATTGCGTAGATGTCCTACCACGCATGTGTAATAGGTCATTTCTGAAACATCTACAGCTAACAAGCAGAAGCATCTTAGGTGTGAATACAGCCCAGAGTTCCTAAATGCTGCCTTTTACAAGTGACTGCAGTAAAAGTCAATGGAGACAATGCACCAAACCTTATAAAGCCTTCAAGAACAGTTAGTCTTTCTAGTCACATAGGGCTCTATTTACTAAATGGTGAAGACTTAGTTTTCAGTAGATTTATCTCCTGAAAATAAAGTCTTCATAAAAACCATGGCCATCATCAGCCTCAGCACTCCCGATCGCCAGTCCGCTCTAATGTATACAGGCCGGCCGATTGTCTACATTTACTAAGTGTTGGTGCGGATTTTAACAATCCTGATACTTTATATAATGCCATCTGACGATTCCAGTGGTCTCCCCTATATGTTATTAGAGGGAGGAAGGGGGAGGGGGGTGGATATGTATAGAGAGACTGCTAGAATAAACAGGTTGTGTGTGTATTAATAAAAAAAATATTTACTGTTATTTTTTTGATAATTAAAACATTAATAAATAATTCTATGCATTTAAATATAAAAAGAAAACAAAAAGTAAAGAAGGCGATAAACTTACCTGTTCCGGCGTCTTTCTCTGAAGTCCCGGGGATGAGGTCCCGACGCGTGTGCAGTGTAGTTGATTTTTGGGACATGACATTTTTCAAATCCCAGAAGATAGATACTGCGCATGGGCTGCGACAGAGTCTCAGACCATCACTGGACCTCACCGGAGGGGTATTAGTAAATGTCCCTGTCGATGTATTCAGGCTCACTGCAAGACACGCGTAAGGCAATCATTTGCCCAGCCAGTTAGAAACAGGCTGGGAGCGAAAGGCCCTATCGAAATAGGACTGTTCGCAACGGGGACCCAAACTCATTATAACCATATGTGACAGAGCGTTAGGTGTGCTCAGAGACAACTCGAGTAATAAAGTTAATGTGGAATAACCAACACGTTCATTCACTGTTCATAGCACCAGGATCCATTAAAATCTGCGTCTTCCTTTTGAAACAAGAAATAGGAAAACAAATGGGCCCTCCAATAGTGTAATCATTTCTTATTATATTAGAACAAATTAGAAAGCAGCCAAATGAAAACGTACCATAGGTAAAATAGAACAGGTTAAAATGGACTGCAAGGAATAGTCACTGTTGCTGACATCCCGGATGTTGTTAGAGGCACCTGGAACCACACTGAGAACAGACCAGGGAGGTTGAAGATAGCAGCATTCATACCCTACACATTTCATCATCAGATTTGATTTGTCTGAGGGATTCTACTGTACAGTTTATAAGGAACTTTGACACTTCATGATATTAAAAATAACTAATGTTATAGGGCTCCATTTACAAAATGGTGATGCCTTCATTTCCATGAGATAAAGACCGTTTTCACCTGAAAACGGTCTTAATCTCCTGAAAATGAAGGTATTTCCATTTACAATGCAATGATCGCCATGGAAACCATGGTGATCATTATCATTGTTCCCCCAATTGCCGGCCCACTCTAATGAATGCGGGCCAGCTGATCGCTGTATGTACAAAGTATCGGTGTGGATTTTAACATCCGTGCCAATAGTATATATAAAGCCATTAGGGTTAGTATTCCTGCGGAGGGGTAAGTATTTATAACTTTGTCAATTGATGTGTCCTGGCTTGCTGCGAGGAGCCTACTTGTGTAGGCTGCTAAACCTATTTGCCTGTACACATCCATTTGCATACTTCAAAAGTCTGTACATTGTCAGAGCTACCTATGCAGAGTTGCTACTGCTGGAACTATGGAAAAGGAACATGTATTTTCAACAGCGGGTCTGCCCGTTTCACGCTCTAAACTGTCTCATGTGTAAATTTAATGGAGATTTTAAAGAAGAAATTATATATGTTGCCTATAGCAACCAATTGGATTTTAGCTATAATTTTCTAGAATAAATTTAGAATAAATAATTGGTTTTCAACATCTTCACACTTTCTTATTTGAAACTCCTATCTATTTAAATGACAAATGTGTATATGATTTTATATATATATATATATATATATATATATATATA
>WWET01000068.1:1089739-1109724 GCA_011038615.1 Limnodynastes dumerilii | reverse complement strand
GTGTGTGTGTGTGTGTGTGTGTGTCATTATCCTTGGATGATTAAGCAGCTACTGAATCATGAAACCACAAGCAGCTGAAAATTACAAACCAAATGCTTTTGAATTGAGCAACACACAATGGAGCACAGAGCAATAGGGTATCAGCATTCAGATAGTGACTGCTTTCACCACAAAGACTGAGATTCTCTGTGTAACCTTGTAAAATAGAATTCATTGCTGGACATTATTTTTCTTAATCAGAGATGGAAAAGGTGTCAATATTTGAACTGCAGGGACATGGCAGCAGTGAAAACAATGTGTTTGATATAAACATCATCTTCTAATGGCATGAATAATGACAGCAGCCATCCGGTACCTGAACAAGAAGTCAACAGGGCCATTATCTTTCTGTTGTGCAATATGTCTGATAGGCACTCAGTTCAAAAGTTACGTGAATGATTTTTTTTTATCTAGGACTTGATAAAAGAAGCATTTTATATGACAACAAACGCTACTCTGCTATGAAATTTTGTTAGCAAGCTGTCTTTACTTTCCAATACATGTGAATATATTTTAGTTTATTGGATGTTTCTGTACTTCCTTTTTTTTATATTACAATTTTTTTTATCTTAATATAATTAGCAGTATGATCAATATATTGCCTCTGTATTAATGTTTCTTTATTATTATTATTTATGAGTGTATTTACTTCTTTGCATAAAGAACTTATGGCACAAATGCATTCATTTAGGACGGGATCCATAGTTTAAAATAAAAGGGAATCAGATGGATGAAACACCTGAGTAAACTATGTTGAATTTCAAAAGGAGTTAATTCAGGGTTCACGACTTTCTATTTCTTGTCCCAGAGAGCTCAGAGAGATGAAACAGATGCTGGCATGGGGGCGGGCTTAATGATGCAACGTATGCAAATCGTGTCCTTAAGCCCTGCCCCCTACCATTCAATACTACTTTAGGATGGGGCAGGGCTTGCAAACTACCCTATCAAGCCCGATCAAATCCCTAGTAACACTAGGAAGTAACGACAGGCAGGGGTGGCATTTGAGACTAATTTACATAAACTCATGGCCTCATGCCCTTTGTGGGAGATTTGCTGCTCTCATAGGATACTTGGAAAAATGCCAGAATTTCAGGAGTCTCCCAGATTTTATGGGAAATTCCGGGAAAGGTGGCAATACTGAGATAAATAATTTTTAGTATTTGCATGCAGGAGGAATACTTTACTTTTATTTATTGCACAGAGGTTCTGACCAGATCACCTCTCCGCTCAAAATTTTGCCTCCCCAGCAAACCATGTTGGATTGTTGATGGTGATGTATTAATGTTACCTTCAATATTAGGGAGGCCTGTGTTTACTGGTCCAATGATTAAACAAAACTTCACACAGATGAGGACATTTATAGCGCTCATAGAAAAATGAATTAAGGGTTTCATTCATTCATTCATTCATTCATTCTTTCATTCATTAATTTCATTCTACAGTGACTGGAATGTTGTTCTAATTCTGTTATTGAAAAAATCTAAACATACAAAATACTAAACATGCATTACGTTATTTTGCTAACTCTCATTACATTGCTACATTGTTCCGGGGTTTCTGGATAAGAATAGTCTTACTCTATCCAGTGATGATTCCTTGAAGATCATCTTCCCAGATCAAATACCTTAAACACATGAACTTCGGGTGTATATCTTGGTGTGTATCTTTTATGCTGTCCCAGAAGTTCCCAAAACAGACAGTATTCAGGCAACACATGGGGCGCTGTGAAGGAATTGCCACATAATGCATTGTACAAATAAATCAGCCTGAGAAAAGTCTTCCCTTGAATATAATATATGGTATGTATCTGTATATCCAGAGCAGATTATCAGGACTGTTTTACAGCTAAACTGAGTTTTACAATTTAAGCCTTAATTATTTATGAATGTAAGTGTTCTTAAACCATACTAAAGGTATTTACTCTCATTAGGAAACTGACCAGAGCAGTAATGAAGTGCTTAATCAATCTGATAACCTCTTGAGGTAAATCAGGTTTTATGCTGACCTGTATATATACAGATACCATAAACAACTATTAGTTCCAATATCTAGGTCAGAATCTACGTACGTCTGAATATGCAATCATTCTAAATTATTAGACAATGGAACTAACAGGAGCATATGTTTGGGTCATCGGTTAAGTACTATTTAATTTGTCTTTGAAAGATTTTTGGTAAACTGCACAATAATCAACATTTCATCTCACATCAGTAATACAGCTCTAGCCTTACATGAGAAAGAAATCACACACTCAATTTTTTAAATTAAAATAATAAAAGTTAAAAGATGATTTCATTGAGAGAATGGCTATTAAGTGGTAGACGGTTGAAAGTTAACTATGTTAAACAATTCATCTGTAGACAAAAATGGTTACACCTGCAGACTGCAAATTGACTGTACTGAGGGGCCCCCAAGTGTGGATGTATGTATGCAGAGAATGAGTTACCAAGGTAAACATATGCAAAGCCAAAATGTTCTTCCTTGCTCCTCATGTGCAAACTGTCAACAACAGTTTGCAAAATGTTTAGTAAGCTAATAAAGCACAGGTGTATCATATAACAAGTTTTCAAGCTTCCAGGCATCAGACGCTTTCATAAAACTCAGTTGGCTTGGAAACCACATTGTGGATTATGTATATTTGGCCTGTTGGCAAGTCATGCATTTGTACAACTAAACAAGAGTTTGCTTATAGCTGGGATATTTTTGTTTAGTAATAAATAATTTATTTATGTATTTATTTATTTATATTTTTAAAAAAGCATTGTTATCTCAATGATGTTCACGTAATTGGTTGTGATCCAGACCCTAGCGCAACTTGCTGTATAACTACTTTCATTCTGAAGGGTGTTTTGAGGAAGGGATAAGTGAGGGCACATAGTTAATATTTAGTAAGGGTATGCTCATGCAATTGCACACGAACGCTGACATACTGTTTACTGCAACAGTGGCACAACACACAGGTCATGTCCAAGTTCAAGGGGCTGACACTCCACAATCTATTTCAGGCCGTTGTGTAAGCATTTCATAAGAAACTTTGCATACAGCCTGAACTTGCAAATCAGACAAACTGCTGCCTATTCATATCCCTGCTATACTGTGAGTTCCTATTCTTGCAGAACCACCATCTAAACTGCGAAATGCTTTAACCCCATGTGTACCAACACTGCATAACTTGTTACTACTTTCTGACTCTACTAATAAACCTAATCTGGTTAAGTGCATATGTGTGGACTACAATCCATATCCAACATCTGCTGTCAGCTATCTTGCACCACAAGACTCTGCCAATAGGTTATGGGCCCAGAGCCGCAAGTTGGAAAAACGCCCCAAACAGAGAAGACGCAAGTAGAGGTACACAGAGAAATAAAAGGAAGCTGATTCATCAGAAAAGTCCTTTATTTAATACAAGGGAAGAATGCACAGTATAGGGGATAGTATGGGCTTTGGAAAACTAAAAGGCTCAGAAAATTATACAACATTGAAATTCGCCATGGAGATGCAGCTGAAGCGGGAAAAGTTGTGGAAGATCACAACTGAGCCAGGAGTAAGTCCAAACGCTGATGAAGTGGATAAAGCCATGGGGACCATAGGCTTGGCTGTGAAAGAGCACATGTACTCCATTATCAGCGGGAAAGTGTCAGCGCAAGACATGTGGACTGCCCCCGAAAAAATGGCGTATGAAGACAAAGGTCTGATGAGGAGAATAAACTTGAGGCGTACGCTGTACAGGACAAAGTTAAGTGTAAGGACACGAATGATTACATTGATAGAATACTGTTAATAGCTTAAACACAAAACAGTATGTCAGTACAGCTCCGCGCTGGGGAAATAATTTGAATTTTTGATGATTTTTTATATATATTTTTACAGCCTTATGTTTTTATTGGATGAAATAAACCTTGTTTTTATGTGAAGTTGACATCTATAGATGTTCCTCATTTGGGGCAATTTTTTCCACATATACTTCAGTCCCTCTTGCAGAAGTCAAGGGCAGCTGTACATTGCTTGATCCCACATTAGGAGAGGTACACCGTTTGTGGTATTCTACATTAGGGACACCAGTAGCGTACATTTCCCCATTGTGTGTGGGGTGGGGTACCCCTCTGATCAAGAAAGAAATGACTCACTGTGAGACCTCCTGGATTTGTGTGACATCTCTAAGAGGAAAAGATCCCGCTATATGTCCAGCTACAAGACACATGAGGTGTAAGTAGACTCATTGGAGCAGTGTGATGTTCACCTTTTGAAGCTATATTGCACCAGGGGTTTTTTCTTTTCTTCCTTTCGGGTCTAAGGACAGTACTGAGAAGACGAGGACACTGGAGGAAGGACCAGGATAATAAAGGAAAAAGGCCACATTATATGCTGATTGACAAGAAATTTTATTGTGAGTATTCTTCTGAAGATTTGTATGGATTCCTGGGACAAACAGTGTTGCACTAAATTATCTCACTTTTTCTTTGGGGACTCACGTCCAAGAAAGGAGGAAAGAAATTTTGTGACCAATCTCCCATTAAGACTCTACAAAGGACTCATTACTTTGTTGCCATTTAGAAGTTGGATATGAACTTTTTGAAGATTTTCTCTATTTGAAGGAAGGTACTTTGTTAATTATTTCCCCAGCGCGGAGCTGTACTGACATACTGTTTTGTGTTTCAGTTTTGTTTGCCTGTCTATCTGTGAGTGAATATTGGGAGGTATTTTTGGTGTATACCTCGAGTGTTGGTATTTTGCGACAGGGGGGAAGCGTGGGTTTATAGTATTTTTCTGTTCCACTGTTAATAGCTTATCAGTTGGCATCTGTGGGAGTACAGGTGAAGGATGAGGAAGTGGCGATGCTGCAAAATCTGATGCCAGAGTTTGATTTCCTGGTGGTAGCTTTGGAGTCCAATGATACCAAGCTAACAACAGAGATTGTGACTGTTCTGTCCATACTGCCACACTGCATCGGCAGCCATCCCTGTGGGGTAGTTGGAATTTTGGTGCACAGAAGAAGTGTGACAAACCAAACGAGTCAGCATTGAATGTGGCAGATAGTCATAAGAAGGATTGCTGGTACATGGACTCGGGGGCCACTAGGCATTTCAGCTGCAACCAAGAGTGGTTTACTTCAATGTAAGCCCATTACAGTCAAAGGGATTGGAGATAAAGGGCCTGATCCAGACCTACGCTTATGAAACGCTTATGTGCGTAGCGTATTTATGCTGGCGTACCTCTGATGCACTCCACTCGGCACTCCCTTTGGTCCTATTTACTTTTGCCTCCTTACGCTCAGCAAAACCTACCCTAACTTTTCTGAGCGTAACCGCGTGCATCTGTAAGCTCATAGCGTAGTTATGACGCTTAGCACGCCCATACTGTATGAATTAAATGCCGCACCCCACCCTGAAGTCTATTTGTCTCAATCCTTTTGACTTATTATACATTTGTGTCTGATAGACTTGTGATTAAGGTTTCTTGTAAAAATCAAGTAGCGTTTTACCCTTTTATATCAATATCCTATTATTCATCACATTCTATTTCACTCATGTTTTCTTAATTTATAAATATCAATAAAAGGTTCACATATATGTAATTTATTGCACATTAATGCCTTTACTACAAGCACTTTATGATTGCCCATACACTAAATGTATTTTCCTCTATCATGCACTTTACCTTTCCACCACCGTGGCGCTGTTGCCATCACTTAGTATTCACTACCCGTTATTTATTTTTTTATGCTATTTTCCAAGTTGATGAAGCACCTTTAATCCCTGATCAAGGGTTTAATATGACTAAATGTGCTAAACCATAAAATTTCAATTTTTTGGAAGTGTCAGTTTTACATTTTTTTAAATTATCCGTGAATCCCTAATGACGATCACGTGCGCGCGACATCCAATCAGGAAGAAGACCACAGATGAAAACAGGAAGCAGACCCGCATGCCGCACAGACTTTGAGAAAGGACGCAGGGAGCGTCTGAAACGCGTCAGTCAGCGGCACAGGGGACCAAGCACCATTACCAGGACTACAGCAGCAGCCCAGCGATCTGCCCACCCGGGTATTACATCTTCTTTGCGGTTGTTCGGCTTTCTGCTTCTTTTACCATCTCCCTGGTATGGAATGGTATGGTATGGTTCCCCTTTTTATATGTTGTCAGTGATGTTCAGGTACTAATAAATTATTTTCTATCATCTTCTTCCCCATCATTGCATCCCCGTGAGGGGAAGGAGGAGCCTCACATCACCATCTACTCTTCATCCCATTTGGATTAATTTATGTTATTTAAAACACTCTGACACTTCCACTGTGGGTTTCTAGCGCCTTGAGGTTACTCTTCTTTATTTATTCTAGTAAATACGAAGCTGTTACGATCAAGGCCCATACGCTCATTTTCTCAGACCATAACATGAGCATAACATCTGACCGTCAGTCCTACACAGGATACTTGTTCGTTTTAGCAGGTGCAGCCATCAGCTGGGCAACCCTCTGTTGCCCTATCCACCACTAAGGCGGGGCACATGGCACTCAGAGACACTGCAAAAGAAGCTCTATGGATCAAAGAGACTCTATGTGAGTTAAAGTTTCTCAAGCAAAGTGATACCATCAGCATTGCATGTGATAATAAAGGTGCAATTGATTTATCTATTAGTAACAAGCACCACGGTCGGTCCAAACACATTGCCATTCGACACAACTTTATCCGTGAATTAGTGGAGAAAAAGTCTGTCAAAGTGGATTATATAGCAAGCACGGACAATGCTGCTGATATGTTAACTAAAGGATCACAGCTGCTGAATATGTTCCTGACAAAGTGTGGACTGGAATATATTTAATTAATGTTGATTTATTTCACTGTTTACTTGTTTTATTTCATAACCCATGTTTTCGGTTGCAGGAAAACTTTATTGAAAAAATGTGTTTTGATAAAGTGTAATGTTTTATACATGTGACCGGAGACAGTCCTGAGTGAGAGGGGGTGCTGGAGAGGAGAGCGCTCAGTAACCTGTCTCCTTCTCTATACTTATGACTGCTCCCCTGCTCTAGTGTCTGCTCTAGTGTAGGCTTGTGCAGTAGGAGGTGTCAGATGACATCATCTTCCTGTTTGTCTGTTCACTGCCCAGGCGGGACCTGTTCCCTCTGCTAGTTGGAGTCAGTCACTGTACTGCACAGACGTGCGGCTCACAACCTCCTCATACAGTTAACCCTTTGCATACAGCCTGAACCTGCAAATCAGACAAGTTGCTGCCTATTCATATCCCTGCTGTACTGTGAGTTCCCATTCTTGTAGAACCACCATCTAAACTGATAAATGCTTTAACCCCTTGTGTACATGAATAACCTGTTATTACTTGCTGTCTCTACAAATAAACCTAATATAGTTAAGTGCATATGTGTGGACTACAATCCATATCCAACATCTGCTGTCAGCTATCTTGCACCACAAGACTCTGCCAATACTTAGGATGGCATTATAGCAATTATTTCTGCAATCTTCCCATATTCACGCCCCATAATTCTCCCCAACCTATCTATCTATCTATCTATCTATCTATCTATCTATCTATCTATCTATCTATCTATCATACAGGTATTTTAGTTTTGATTAGCTATTTCACACATACATATTAAAGATGCTCAGATGAGGTTTGCTGTGAGCCCAGACATATAAGGTATTTATAGGTGACCTTCTTTGTATTGTGTATTACTAAAATGGTATTTATAATAACTCCAAGAATGGATAGTGATATAAGTAAAACAAAAAAATTTAGATAACTCACAGTTAATCAATATTCTAGTTACATCTTTTGGGTTAGGTGTTGTATAAGTAACATGTATGATAATATTGGAACTGAGAGCTCACATATTGTAACCATAAATAGTGTATTGATTTTGTAACTGGATTATGCTATTTTATACCAAAAAAGAAAGGGTGATTTCTGCTTGGTAATGATATAAACATTGGAATGGATTTTGACCTCTGTTGACCTTTGTTCTGAGCACAGCGGCAGTGGAGATCTGATAACAGAGTTACGAGGACAGGATCACACCTCAATATTTTGATGCCATACCACATAAAATGCATTGAACATAAAGGCTTAACCCAGCCGTTACTGTACAATATAAATCCCCCCATCTGGGGCCAAATTTACTAAAGTAAATTCAACATAAACTCGCTGGAGATGAGGGTTTCTCAAACTCACTGTAGATTAAATCGCTATGGCGAGTTTCAAAAGGCAGAGCATACAAATCGCTGTATTTACTATACAGCGATTTATTAAATCTCTGTTAACTCGCCTCTAACTCCAGCGAGTAAAAAAGAGGTGGGGTTAAGTGTCGATTTACTAGAAATCGTCACTCACTTTGTTAAAAACAAACAAACAAACAACTTTTTATTATTTTAAAATTAAAAATATTGTTATTTTGTCCTAAATGTAAAAAAAAAAGAACGCTACATATTAACCCTTAGCATGCTGCAACATATAGTACTAAAAGGTGTATTGCTGGGCATGCTGTGCCTTTTAGTCAAGTGTTAAATGCATGCTGCAGCATACATATTGTCCGCAATAAACATAATCATATAGTAAGTGTCTCCTGATACCTAAACCTAAATAGTTAAATATAAATAAAGGAACAGAAGTGTAGAAGAGCGCCCCAAAAAATACAGAATATGCTGCTTAAATCACGGTTACAAGGAAATGTGATAAAAATCTCAGACCATAGAATGTGCAATGATAAAGGAACCAAATGTATAGCGCTATCTGTATAAACCATAAATCAGCCACCAGCAACAGAAGTACATGTGGAAAAGAACTGTAGGTCTATAATCAGTTATTATGGTTAATTATATAAGCAAACACAAATATTTGTACATAGACTGGACTAAGTCTAGGAAATCACTTTCTGCAAGAGCTTCTAAATCATATAGACGGAAAGCAGGAACGGGCTTACAGTTAGTGATGTTCAAGTCCTGTAAAACACTGTATCGAATGTCCACATTCACATAAACCCCCAAGGAGAGGGTATACACTGGTCCCGGCAGATGATAGTCACAAGGGAGTACTGAAGGATTTCATAAGGCTGGTGTGTCACAATAAATAAGTGGTCTCGTTGTGGGCTCTAATTTTCAGCACCGATTTAACGCTATGGCCAAGCCTCGTCCTCACTCCCGTTAATGCGTTCCACCCAAAAGAAGATTGAAGGTGGATAAAACAAAAGCACCTAATAGTGCAGATCAGTTTATTAGGATCAGTGAAATTCACGAAGTAATATACTCGCATGGAGCAAATCATTAAAAAGCATGTAACAAAGTGCAGATGAGTCCCAATATATTCACAGAAACTTCACACTGACACAGAATAAAACACAGTAGCTTCTCCAAGCACCAGTCAACGGGTTTCGATTGCTATACAATCTTTCTCAAGGCTATAATGATACTGAGGTGCTTAGAGGTATATATAGAGACGGGGATAATTTAATCCCTTATTTACGAACAAGATTAAAAACATATAATAAAGGTGCATAAAATAATCATTTCAGGAGAAGACATAAATAGAATAAATAATTAAAAATACTACAAAATAGAACATTTTTACAAATTTCATAAAAACCATTTAATTTCGAAATCTGTATTTAGACCATCTGGATAGTTTTCACGGTGTGAATCCACCTCATCTCTGCTTTTGCAAGTATATCCTGGTAATACATTTCTCTCCATTTAGGGGTAATTTTTTCTATCCCTATGACTTTAGACAGAGACGAACACAAACAATTATGTTTCTCTTTAAAGTGTAAAGATAAGTTATGTTTAGAGAAACCTTTTTTGATATTATTTACATGTTCGGCCCATCTTACTTTTAAAGGGCGGCTAGTTCTACCTACATACTGTAAGCCACATATGCATTCCATTAAATAAATACAATTTTTACTGGAACACGTAATTAACTGGTTTATATTAAATGACCTTTGATTTTTTGTGGATTGAAAACTGGTTGTTTATGCAGATTGTTTCGTATGTGTGCGGCACTTTACACATGTACCGCACCTATAAAAACATTTTGATTTAATTAAGTTCTTTCTAGGTGGAATAGGGCAATAAGCGCTTCTAGTTAAAAAGGTGCTTAAGTTTTTTGCTTTAGTGTAAACAAATAAGGGAGCGGGTGGAATAATGGCTTGCAGAATCGTTTTTTCTTTTTTTTTTTTTCTTTCTTTCTATTTGTCTGTGGTGGGTGTTATACTGTGTAACAAAATATGCACCATAATTGTTATCCTTTTGAATTGCCACAGCCCTAGATTTTGGTGCTAAAAGGGGTTTTCTATTCCGGGACACGATCCGTCCCCTTCTGGGTCCCTCCGGCGAATAACTCCTGTCATGAGGGTCCTATTTATACCCTCTTAAATCATATCTTAAAATTACTGATAGGTCACAAATATATTACCTTCTTTATTACAAAACATATTGTTTTTATATGGAAGCATCTTGTTTATAAATGAAGTTGTGAGTAGGGGACAATTTTATCCATTAATTTCTCTAGCAAACTGTTTACTGCCATCAGATGAAAGTAAATGAGACAAAGGAAGAAATAAATTACTGTGTCTGTTTTTATTGAATTTTAACAGTAGAGTCCAATATAAACACATAAAAAATTATCTAGATGCCTCATGCAAAGTATTCATGTGTCAGATTCAAAAATCATCAGCTTAGGTGAAGCTCACAAAACCACTGAATTGCTTAAAAATTCCTCTTACTTATAGTTTCAATTTTGAGGGGATATATTTTGCTGTTTTTGGTCCAGTCAGGGGACTTACACAAGTCTCTTGCGTGATTTCCCTGACAAGTAACATGGTGCATGCGTGTGCTAGATGTTACGTTACCGTTACTTCTGAGTTCAGTATGTTAGAAGTTCACTGTCACATGCCTAATCCCCACTATTTGGGGACAGATGTGCTAATGAAGGACCAGGAGTGGGGAACAGCAGATCCATGTGGGGAAGTTAAGGTAGGGTTCTGGACACAATTCCTGTCTGTATCAGGGGTATGAACTCCCCTCGTCTGTACATATTTTCAGACTCCCGCATGTATGGAAAGAGTCATCACAGTGATTTTAATCACATGCAGGGGTCTGGTTTCGGTCCCTGTTCAATAAACGCACAAAAACCTGCACTTTAAGCACAACTCGATCCTGCATACTACATTTCAGACATGGTCAATGTTAAATAATTTATCCAGACCTGCATTAGTGCATTTGTATTGTGACTGAACCTTTTGCACAAAAACATAACCCTTATTTCCACTATATATAACAATACTCTGCACCTTCCTCCTACTCCCTTGTATTCTACAAATTTCCCCCTACTCCCCATGCATTCTCCAGACTTCTCCTGTATTCTCCAGACTTCCCCATACGCCCCAGTATTCTCCAGACTTTCCCATGCTCCCCTGTGTATTCTCCAGACTTCCCCTGTAGGCTCGATATGTCTGCCCCTTATTATTATGGCCATCCTACATGTGTGCCCCTTATTATTATGACCAGCCTCCATGTCTGCCCCTTATTATTATGTCCAGTCTCCATGGGCCTGATCCAGCGCTACGAAAATTCGCACGACGGGCGAATGCGAACGTACGCTCGGGCGTATCAACCTACACGCCCCTAGCACTCCCATAGTAAAGTCCCTGCTTACGGCGGCTATACCCTACACTGGGTACGACCGTCGGGAACAGAAATACTTGTTAAGATGATCTGCCATAGCCCTTTCACCCTCAACAAGAATCCCAATCTGCGTTTTGAGTCTTACTATACCCTCCTTATTTTTCGCCTCTCATTTATATACCTAAAAATGCTTTTGTCTCCTTTTCGTACCAAGTGGGCCAGTTTTTCCTCAGTTTGTGCCTTTGCCACCCTGATAACCTTTTTAGTCTCCTTCTGTTTTGCAAAATACTTTTGAGTTTGCTTATAATTCCGAAAGGCCATCTTTTTTGCTTTCACTATTGTTGCTACCTCTTTTGTAAACCACAATGGCTTTCTTTTTCTGGGGTTTTTCCTAGCCTTCCTTACACAAAGGTCTGTTGCTGTTAATAATGCACTTTTTTAATGTACCCTCTGCTCCTGTACCCCTTTCGTGTGCCTCCACTTCACCAAAGAATCACTTGCACATTTCCCCATTTCTACAAAATCCACCTTTCTAAAGTCTAGCACCCTGGTGTTTCTGTGGCACGTGTCTCTCTCAGTCATTATACTAAACCACACTGCTTGATGGTCACTGGATCCTAGGTTCTCACCCACACTTACTTCTGAGATTCGGTCACCATTTGTAAGTATCAAATCTAAGATGACCTCTTTGCGAGTGGGCTCAATTACCAGTTGCTTTAGGGACACTCCCTGTAATGAATTTAAAATGTCCATACTTCTAGTGGAGATTGCTGAAGATTCACCCCAGTTTACATCAGGTAGATTAAAAACTCCAATGATTATTACTTCCCCTTTTAATTCCATTTTAGCAATGTTTTGCAATAGCATATTGTCCATTTCCTCCTCTTACCCTGTTGGCCTTAGTATGTGCCCAGCTTCCCTGCTCTAGTTACCTTTCATGTCTTCCTCCCTACCTGGATCCACCTGCCGCGGCCGTGTCATTCACACAGCAGACTTGGTCATACAGGGCTACAATACAATAGAAGCACAGCCTTGTAAGCACTTAGTTATCCAGTTTGTGTGTATGTACATTGTATATATTCATCCAATCTCTCCCCCTTGCATGTACTCCCCCTTATGTGTCTCCAGTCTCCCAATATTCTCCGCCCCATTATGTCTCTGCAGCCCCCCTCCCAATATCCCCATCATGTCTCTGAGACCCCCAGTATTCCCCATAATTTGATTCCAGCCCCTCTCAGTATCTCCCATTATGTGCCTCTAGCCCCCCTTAGAATTCTCCACCATATCCCTCCAGCCCCCCTCATTATTCCCCACCATATGCCTCCAGTCCCTCTCAGTATTCCCCATTATAAGCCTGCAGCCCCCCTCAGTATTATCCATCATGTGCCTCCAGCCCCCTTCAATATTCCCCATTATGAGCCTCCAGCCCGACTCAGTATTCCCCATAATGTTTCTTCAGTCCCCTCTCAGTATTCCCCAATATATGCCTCCAGCCACCCTCAGTATTCCCCCATAGTGTATCTACAGCCCGCCTCAGTATTCCCCATAATGTTTATCCAGCCCCCCTCAGTATTCTCCACCATGTTTCTGTGCCGCCAGTCTTCATATCGGGGAGCGGAATGTCATCCCCCGTTCCCCGCTATGAATACTGGCAGGCGGCATTGCTCACACAGAAGACTACCAGGATGAAAGAGCATGAACAGGAAGTAGGTGTGGCTAAGCAAGTGGCGGTTGTGCAGACGTGCTAGTTTGGAACAATATAGTATAAGTGTAAACGATGCAACGATTGTTTAATCGCATCTGATAAACGTTCCAATTTTAGCAAACTATGGGGTAGATCCAGACCTACATTCGACAGTGAAATTACGCAAGCCATTTGCCATGCGCATGGCAGATGTTCCCCTTAGCGTAAGTACTATTAGTACTTAAGGGAAAGGGGCAGATGGCTCTATCCCTACCATATAAGCAGGGATAGCCATTTTAATACGGCCACAGAGCTAGTCGATATACTTAAGGTAGGAATAAGGACATGTATATGTCCAGATTTACTACTGATAGCAGGGAGTGCAGAGGGC
Organism: Limnodynastes dumerilii; assembly: GCA_011038615.1. Classification (NCBI taxonomy): domain Eukaryota; kingdom Metazoa; phylum Chordata; class Amphibia; order Anura; family Limnodynastidae; genus Limnodynastes; species Limnodynastes dumerilii. The sequence goes on along the minus strand of WWET01000068.1, from coordinate 1,095,977 downwards.
GTGCAATCCCAGCTACGTGATCGTACCTACGGACCCTCACCCGCACGTAATGTGTGCAGGGGTCTGGATCTGTCCCGATGTCAGTAAAACATTTGTTGTATGAATGAATTGCTGGGACTTTCAGTCATTTGCTAAATATTTTCAAAATATAGTATTATGAGAAACTTATGTACCCAACTATAGGCAGCACAAAGATCTGGGTATACGGTTGATAGATACCCCCTGTTCCTTCCCACACACTGCACTGTCATCTGGCCCATCAGATTTCGATGTAGCGTGTAGCCAGCTTTGGAATAATAGGAACCCCTTCTAAATTATAATTGAAACCGAGAACAAGAACATGATCCGTTTATTGCACATCCAATGCCCTATCCCAAGATCTCCCGCTACACGCTGCAGGTATAACACAAGAAGTGTATACACGGCACATGTCAACTAATCATTAAGCATGAAAAACCCTTTGGCAAGAACACTTTTTTTTTTTTAACAAAGTGACAGATTCTTCTTAAGCAAACAGCAACAAATTATTAATGTCTCCGGATCATTGTTTGAATTGCCATATGGGTTTAATTGTGGTTTAGTTTGGCAAAAAGGGGACATTACTAAAGAGCTGAGGCATTTTATTGTAAAAGCTAATTCTCCCCCTGGTTTTTTAGGGCTGTTCTTTTAAAGGGAACCCAACCAGCCTCCATATCTGCCCCTTAATGCCAGCCTCCATATCTGCCCCTTAATGTCAGCTTTCATATCTGCCCCTTAATGTCAGCCTCTATATCTGCCCCTTAATGCCAGCCTCTATATCTGCCCGTTAATGCCAGCCTCCATATCTGCCCCTTAATGCCTTCCTCCATATCTGCCCCTTAATGTTAGCCTTCATATTTGCCCCTTAATGCCTTCCTCCATATCTGCCCCTTAATGTTAGCCTTCATATTTGCCCCTTTATGCAAGCCTTTATATCTGCCCCTAAAGGGCAGCCTCTATGCCAGCCCATTTATTTCTTTTCTCACTTACCTTTGATGTCTTCTGCCTTTCCTCCTGTCCGGCTCTCCCTCTCTCTCTCTCTCTCTCTCTCTCCGGCATCTGCTATGCGGTCACGTGATCGCTGGTAATACAGGGCTCTTACGGGAGCCCTGTAGGACCTAATCTCTTTACTTGAATGGCAGTGACCGTATAACTTAGGGTCACTGCCATTCTGTAACAGGTTTGGTCCTACAGGGCTCCCATAGGAGCCCTATATTACCTGTACTTTGCTCTGTGAAAAGCCACTGCCGCATATAATGCGGCAGTGGCTTTCAAAATAAACCAAAAACTTGTGAGGCATGTCTCAGAAAAGGGTGCTCTCCCGGGAGTCTGGGAGATCTCCCAGGATTCCGGGAGTCTCCCGGACATTCCGGAAGAGTCGGCAACCATGGTCTATATGCAACCTGCTTAGGGATCCCAAGCTGCAATTGTGTGTGCATCTGGATTTGGGCCGATATCTCCCATTGTTTGTGTTCAGTTTTATGGAAGGCTGGATGCATTTATTTTTGCATTCAGTTTTGTATCCAGCCAATAAGATGACATTTGCAGGTTGAGTATTACTGTAAAGTTCATCCAGAAGTTGTAATACTTCAAGTAAAAGTAACACTGGTGTATGATAGGATTTTAGGCAGTGTTCCAAAATATGCATAAAAGATTCCACAGTAAAAATGCTGAATAGAAGAGATGTTTGTTAATTTAATCCTACTAGGTGTGATTAGACATGTAATACACAAGTGAATACAATTACCTAAAATGCCACTTTGAAACTGTTATCCCACAAAGGCATGCTAAATGAAACCGGTTATTATATAAAAGTTCTTCTATTTTGCTACTTAATGCATAATGTAAAAATAAGAGAGGGATTTCATTATGTTTAAAACACAGTAATTCTTTGTACTTGACATGCATACCTAGAGCTGTTCATAAACCAATTTCCATATTTTTTATTTACGATAAATGTTATTATACTGCCTGAAGGACACAGTGTGTTCATTGTTCTGGCTAATTAATTACAGAAAAGAATAAAGGACCTTTAGAAGAACAGATTTCATACGTTTGGCAGATAATGTGAAAATATTAACCAACAGCTACAAATACTATGAAGGGAAATTCTCTTGTTATCATGCACTCACTACATTAACTATGGCCTAATTAAAATAAGAAAAGATGCATACACATACATCACACAACAAAATGAATTCACCATGAAAGAGTTTTAAAACTGTTTACTTTAGTAAGTATTAAAATGTTTTGGTTCCACATTCATTTGTTTTCTGGTTCTTACTTAAAAAATAGGTATACAATCTAGGTCTGCTTGTGTGTGATAAGCTTAATTTTTTCACTTGACTTATGCAAAGTTGATTTTCAATTTAACTCAATTTGATACATTCATTGGGGAAGTGCTCTTGAATGCTATGGTATTAACTGGGAAGGTTAACCAAGTGGGTTTATGCATTTGATTTATAATTCTTTCTTTATATTTTATAATAAAAGGGACACATTTACAGTACAACAGAAGCGCAGGATATTCTTCTAGAGTAAACTGAGTGACAGCATTTTTAGAGGCATATAAATCAAATTCTTAGAAAATGTTTTGACTATCCTTTAACTACTAAATCAAGCGTGACAACTGGTTTTCAGGAGATGAAATAGTAAAAGATAGCTAGGACACCCTGCATTATTTTCTGAATCATATCAAGCATTCTGGAGATATGATACAGAAAATGATAACCTAGTTACTTGGGAGTACAGTGGTATAGCTCAATATATCAGCAAAAGCTAAGTAATTCATCACAAAGATTTTTACACAATGGTTCTGTTCATTGTGCTCTGAGAGCCATAGTGACCTACACAGTACAGTACTTGATATCTGAGCATAGCAAGTGCTGATTGCATTGTAAAAACACCTGTTTGCTGGATACAGACCCAATTCAAGAGCAGTTATATCACTAAACCATGTTTTACAAAACACCTATAGGATCTTTAAAAAAATGTTAAGTATAACATTTGAAATAAACATAATTTACAAGTGAAAAATAGACTTGATTTTATAATTTAGGAAGAAGTTTTATGTAGTTTTTTTTAAATCTACTATGCGGTTTTTATTCAATATGACAATGCAAGATTGTGCTAGTAAACAGAGTTAATGCTATTTACTATTACCATATACAGTAACATCAGAGTAAGACTGGAAATTTTAATGACTTCAACCAGTTGTAGGAAATAATCTGAATGAATTAGAAATGACCACAGTCCTGTTAAGAACTATGCAAGTTACAGTTTTCATATTAACATATGAAGGAAAGAAGTATTTTAAGGACTGGGTAATTCTAACCTGTTAGTGATAAATATATGGTCAGTATTAATTAATTATATCGCACATCCTAAAACATAATTAATATTTTTATAGCAGCCTATTTTTGTAGGTAAAATGTTTGTATTAAAATACATTTTCATTTATATTTATTGATGCATCACAATCAAGGATAGTAACAATTCAGTGTAAGGATAACAGTAAAGAATGTAAAACATGATTCACACTTAAGAAAGAATTTAGGAACATTCCTAAATATACGGATAGAGTAGATAAGTAAGAATGATTCCTAGATTCCTAGTTTCTTAGGAGCTAAGAACGTTCTTTTTTTTCCCATATGCGTATATTTAGGAACAGCTTTGTTTCCCAAATGAGAATCGCGCCTATATTTAGGATCCTTAATAGCCTCATGATTAATGGCTAAGCAAAGAAACATGTTACTTGATTTATTTAGGAAGCAGGTTGATTTTCCTAGGCTTTCTTTGCTTTATAATTAACAAAAGTAACCAGAAAATTATTAAAATCATATAGTTATTGAAGGATTAGGAGAGAAACATTCAGCTTTCAAAGCTCTTATAACATAAATATCAAAATAATAAAAATCTACATAAATTAAATCTAAACAAAATGTGTATCTCAAGGTCACACACAAGCAATGCAAACATGCTTAAATAAAAAAAAACTTATGTTTAAAAAATGTTTACAACAGACAATGAAATTATGTACAAACTGGTAATATGTCAAGCACAAAATTGTAACATAACAGCAGTTTTAAAAGGTAAGCCTTTAATCATTTCAATCAAAGTGAAAACATGCATTTATTATAATCACACAGCAGCTGTGTGTTGAAAAAACAGTAACGCATGATTGCTGGCACCCACTCAGTTACAGCTAATCTGAGTAAATTTATTGATCATCAGCAACCAATATGGTATACAATGGTCATTCTCAATAAATTATCCACCATTGAATGGGATGAGAACAACTACCTAGTGACAGCTGATGTCAAATCCTTGTACACGATCATAGCGCACAAGCATGAGATTCAGTCCACTCAATATTTTCTAAATCACAACACAATATGGATTTGCATCTGAGGGACTTGATTACAGAAGGTATCCGACTCATCCTTTCAAACAATTATTTTTATTTTGATAGATATTTCTATCTCCAGCTGATCGGTACCATAATGGGAACTGGGTTTGCCCTTAGCTACGCCAACCTCTTCATGGTCCATTGGTAAGAGAAGATGGTTTGGAACCATCCTCTGGCAGGGACGAACCTAGTTACCAGGTACCAATTCATCGATGATATTATTTTATGTGGAGAGGGGAAAAAACACTTCTGGACCAATTTTGTTCTGATCTGAACACCAAAGAAGTCAATATATGCCTCGCTTATGACATCAGCCAAATAGAGGTCCATTTCTTGGATTTAACTATATACATTGATAGAGGTCAGATTCTGACAAAGACCTACAGGAAGCCCACTAATACCAATAGGTACATCAATGACAAGAGTGGCCATCACCCGATATGGCTTAACAGCATCCATGGGGGCCAAATGAAATGACTGAAACAGAATTGTTCTGAAAATTCATATGGAACAGATGAAACAACAATTTTATGACAAAGGTTACCAAAGCTCCAAAAGAGAGCAAGCAGCAAGGGATCTTGATTCAATTGACAGATCTAGTCTTCTTGAGACTAAAACTAAATTCACTAATAAGAGCAACTATACCCAATTGGCATTTTTTACACAAGATTATAAACTGTTATAAAAAGCTATTAAAAAAACACCTGCATCTTCTAAAGAAAAAGATCCTATTCTTACTACTGCTATTACAGAACATCCTAAATTTATTTATAGAAGGGTCCCATGCATTAAACATAAATTGGTCAGAAGTACCTTATCTGTACCCAAACCGACTACATGTAAAAAAAATAAAAAAATATTGGATTCTATCATTGTGGATCTTGTCTTATGTGTGAAGCTTCCCCCGGGGACTATCTTTAAAACTGAAGAATACTGCATAAAAGGAAGAACTTACCCTATAAAATCATTCATCACATGCTAAAGCAATAATGTTGCATACCTTATAGAATGTACATGTGAGAAATACTACGTTGGACAAACTACCAGACCTTCGAAAACCCGTCATACCGAACATCTATGCAATATAGATATGAAAATCACTGTTTCTCTGCATTTTAAAACATCACATGATTGCTCCACTCAACATATAAAACAATTTTGGAGCTTTGAAACAATCAAACCTAATTGGAGGACTAAGGACACAAACAAAACTTGCAAAAAGGGAGATGGAACTTATTTATAGACTTAAAACCCTAGAACCCAGGGTTTTAAATAAAAACTTCGAATCAAAGTAGTTTTTGTAGAAGTATCATTGTACACACATGATTGTACCCTGGCGGTCAACATGAGGAACTTTTTCTTATGCATCTCTCAAGTTAAAAGGACTTTCCCACATTATGTCCTAATGTCTTTTATATTGGTGAAATTTATATGATAACATGCTCCTAATTATATACTTCATGTAATTATGTACTTGATGTGATATTGATGTGGTAATATGCCGAATACATTTTCTACAGATATAACTCCCCATATTTTTTACACTTTGATTTATTTTCCTTATTTTTGCTCCTTCCAACCAGTCATTTTTGGGATTTAATTTTAGCTATTTGAATATTTCAGATTTTCTGTTAGTGTTCATAGGACCCTTCTACATATTCCCTTTAGTATTGAGCCACAATCAGGGCTGGATTAAGCCTTCGGGGGGCCTGGGGCACTTGAGAAAGGGGGGCCCTATGATCTAAAATTAAGAGCATAGGGGTAGATCCAGAACTCAGACGGTTCCGCGCTTAGCGTATTAACGTATGCGTA
>WWET01000068.1:1052747-1087053 GCA_011038615.1 Limnodynastes dumerilii | reverse complement strand
AAATAAAATAAATAAAATAAGGGAGGGGAATTTTTATTTTTTTTGTTAAATGGCACAGCAATGTAAAGGCAGGCTATGGGGGGCCCTTAGACAGGGGGGCCGGGGGCCCGGGCCCCCCCCCCCCCTNAAATAAAATAAATAAAATAAGGGAGGGGAATTTTTATTTTTTTTGTTAAATGGCACAGCAATGTAAAGGCAGGCTATGGGGGGCCCTTAGACAGGGGGGCCGGGGGCACGTGCCCCCTGTGCCCCCCCCTTAATCCGGCACTGGCCACAATACAATATATTTAGTGATGTACAGTGAGTGCCTTAATATTTTTATCCATTTCATTGCCAATAGATGGATACAATAACATATAGAAATATTTTTCTGGTTTCTGGTTTGGACCCTTATATATATATTTTAACTTAGGACCTAATATGGTAAGCTCCCCTCTGACCATTGATGCCAGCTCACATATCCATCTGCTCTATACTAGACACAACTATTGAGATGACCAACGGGGCATGCACTTAATGCACTTTTATGACCCGGCATTGCCCGGTCAGACAGACATAATATATTTCACTAAACCATTTACGGACTCAAATCATTTCCCTCTGCTTAATATGACACATTCACTAGATTGGAATAATCATGTAAACTAAAGATTCATCGGTACCCTCCTTTAATGCAATTACTTATATGTGTTACTCAATATCTTATTACTAATGACAGTAAATGGTCCTAAATTATGTCTCTGCATATCTCTTAGTCTCTCCACATAATTTTTGGGATTTGTTTTAACCTCTGTTATTGACACTAGACACAATTACTGATTTGGCCAACGCAGCATCAATCTGGTGTACTTTAGGACCGGGTATTTTTATCAAAATATTATTTTGAACAATTTTATAAAAAAATAATCATTAGTTTTAATTTTCATTACCAATTTAATAGACCGGAACATTATTTAATCCTACGGTCGTTCATATGCACCTCTCGCTATTGTTATGGTTTCCCCACTAACTTTTAACAAACTACAACTTTACTATAATGTGCAATTGATGTCTGAATATACGGTTTAGAGGCTTAACATAATATTTATGTATATTTTTTTCTTATTAGTGATAATATCTTTGTTTTAGAAATAACTTGTTTATGATTTGTTAGGGCACTATAAAAGCGCCACTATGACTCACTCCACATTGAGAACTGCAATACATTAGCGGTACATATGGATTTTATTTGTGACAACCATTGTGTATTATGGAGCATCATTCTCATCCCCTATAGCCGGCTCTATAGCAGTTTGGCTACCCTTTGACATCCTGTTGCCGCATCTACATCTGCATAAGGGTAGGATATGCAAAACTCCTCTAATGGGTTTTTTTCACAATTTTTATGTTCTTTTTCTTATCAAACATCTCCCTTCCTGCCTGGGATGTTACAATTCCAAGTTATCTATCACAACGGTTTACACTTAATCACTATTGGAATAAAAGATTTGTTTATTTCACCATTTATTCCTGATGAACATTTGAACACAACGTGGTTTTTATTGACATTATTGAGAGACTTTTTCGAGAAAACCAAAATACTCTTTTGAATATATACTACCCTGGCTGACAATACTAGTAGCAGTATTTAAACTTTTCTTTGAACTAGTACAGCGATGATTGGGTAATATCACCTGTACACCAGAGCATCAACTTGTATAGGAGTGCACATACATGGTTTTTCTTGTTTACAGAAAAGCATTAGGGTTTGGCTCTCTGTTAACCATGAGGATGTCAACTTAAGAATGGTAGGATCATTCTTATCTTTGTTCGTGCGTATGTTTCCTCAAGGTCTTCTTAACTTAAATCATTCCTAAATCTCGAGGAGCGCCCTTACTGTACATTAGCTTGCGTGCTGCTCATTTGCATTAAGAGTCTTGCCCCTCTAGCCATGCATGCGGAAGGCATAATGTTCCCAAGCATGAATCATTCCTAAGTAATAAAAATAACAACAGCTATTTAGCGCTATGAACTGTGTGATTAATATTCCACCAATATAATATATACACTTAATGCAGTTGCTCAAAAAGGATGACCTAATCCCCCCCCCAAAAAAAAAATCAGAAAGCAGTCAAAGATATTGAGAAAGCTATTTACCTCTAATGGCTTTGACTGCTTTCTCAATACCAGCAGAAGTTATTTGTGTAAGAGGCTATCTGTGCAACTTTTGATTCCTGACCAGCTGACAAGAGGGAAGCTCCCTGGAGACTGTCGGCAGTGAGCCGCGGTATATATAAGAGGTATTTATCTTATATCTCTATTGTTATTGTGGGTAAAGGAATTCATCTAAGGATATAAAGTTTATATGTTATCTGACTCTTTAAAAGTATTATAGACTGCCTTATTTCTACTGATTACTGCAAAAAGCAAAGCGGTTTGCCGTTCAAAACCACAACTTATATGAATGCCACTAACAAGTTTGGTATATAACATCTGCGAGGACATTTGCTAACAACCAACAATATTGTGGATTTAAGTTCATCTATCTAATCACATACAAGTATAATTGGTACTACCATTAACTATTTGTGCATCTATGACTTTTTGCTTTAGAAGTATCCAATCGGATTCTTGGATCCATATCATCTGGCAATTGATTGTTTGCTAAGGATCCCTACCTATAATGGAATGCCAATAACAATTATATATGCACCTTTTCTATTCTGAGTGATATCAACTGGTAGTCAGAATTAAAAATGTGATGATATATTGTTTATGGAGGTATACATATAAATGTGTCAATTTGTCACATATGGTATATTTTTGTGGTGTTTAATTGCAATATCTATATTATTGTTTTTATGATAAGATTTTTTAATGTTACTATTTCTAGGCTAAATAAAACTATACACTGATACGCTCTTGTATTTGTTTTACTCACTCCTAAGTAGCCATTCTTATCTGTGAATCATTCTTACATGGTTTCGTAGTTTTGAGTTCTGAGCATGCTCAGTTTAACCATTCTTAAATATACTGAAACACTGAAACCCTGTTCTTACTTAGTTATGAATCAGGCCCACAGTGAATAAATATCAACTCAAGGTCACTTTCAAGGATGTAGCATAAGAACAAAGAGTTGTGAACTTTAAGTTTTCTCAAATTGGTAAATCTTTCCGAGTCTCATACCATGTGTAGGCTGAAAACATTGTTACCCCATTGTGATATGGGGTAAAGTTGCAATATAATACCCCGTTCAGATTGCCTCAAAACACCGGCTTTTTTGATGAACAAGCCGGCTGTAGTTAAAAAAGCCGGCTTCTAAACTCAATCTGAACGGTCCATTTACAAAAAGCCGGCTACTGAAAGCCGGTGTTCAGAGCTGGCTAAAAAGAAGGGTTTTAGGGTGAACACCGGCTTTCAGTAGCCGGCTTGGTGCGTTCAGACTGAGTTAAAAAGCCGGCTTTTTCATAAAAAAAGCTGGTGTTTTCAGCTCAATCTGAACGCTCCATTTTTAACAGCCCCAAAAAATTTCCCCAGCTCTACACCATGCCTAAAAACCCAGCTTTTTCAGCTTGGGCAATCTGAACGTGGTAAATGTCTTAATTTTCATTCTTAGTGTCCAGCCAGTCCAAAAGTATGAATCAATTTTACCAAAAGTAGTTTTTAATGACCAGCCAATGTTAACAGTTTTTGACAATCCCATAACTTTTAACACCCTGTGGGAATATGCCCGGGTTTACCCTTTCTAGACTTAATGGCACATAACTGGCCAACTTCTGCATGGCAACATTTTTTTAAAATAATTTTCCAGATCTCCTTAATAGGGGGACAGCAACAATTAGCTACATTTTTTGGATAATTAAAAAAAAACAAATGGTTGATGATCTGCTGGGGAAATAATTGCCACAATAAAAATTCAATACAACACCTGTCTGTGTGATGTAGTTGTGCAAGTTTTATAAGATATCAAACTTTTCAAGAGAGAGGAAGATATCCTGCCATGATGTGATATTTGTACTAAAGTCAATTGAATGAGGAGCAAGAGAAGAAGGAGAAGGGGTAGGATGTCTGTTGAACGAGTAATGTATATGTAAAACATATTGGGCCAGAACCAGAGCTACATCCGCTAGTGTAGTTAAGCTAGCCGGAGATGTAAAAACGCTGTTTTGCATGGTCTGCGCATGTGTGTTGCAGATGTTACACCCCATAACTCTTAACGTATGTACCAGCCTACGATCAACAGCTTAACTACGGACAAACGGGCGTGCCACACACGTAATTATTCTGCGGGCGCAGGGTGAAGATCTTAAATCGTACAGTATGGGCGTGCTTAGGCGCGTAAGTACGTGCAGCCATTACGGTCGACAGCAGTTACACTTGGAAAAGTTAAGGTAGGGTTTGGGCAGCATAAAACGGCAAAAGTACATATGACCGAGGGGAGTGCCTAGAGGAGTGCATAGTAATTACGATAGCGTAAATACGCTACGCTAAGAAATGTAACGGGAGCATAGCTCTGGATCTGGCTCATTAAATGTAAACTTTTTCTCAAAATAGCAAACTTTGATGCATAAGATTTGTATTACTAAACTATTTCATCTGCTATATATTTAAATATGGTATGTTTATAAAATATTATGGATTGGTTATTAATTACGATTACAACACAGTTTGAATCTCTGCTCCTTTAAAATTAGATAATTTTTTTTTGCGATATACAAAAAATATTTATTTGGATTCGTATTTATTAGAAAATATTAATAATGATGAGGGTACTTTACAAAAAATATTTTCCTTGTTTGCAGCAATCTCCGACGCTTGTTTGTTGGGGACTTGAAATTTTGTGTAGTATAGAATTAAATTTTAATGATACATAAAATTCTGCTGTGGGAGTTTCTGCAACAGTGGTTTTATGGGAATAAAAATTTAAGGATCATATTTATTTTTTATTTAGTTGATATGGGTAGTTTGTATGGTAATGATATTCTCCATGTGATTTAGGGTGGCAGAGCATAGTATATCATATTCCTTCTATTCTGGATTTATTTTATCATTGGATGCAAAGACAAATTTCTTACACATAAATTACAAATCCCTGAACTGGAACAATATTTATTTCCTGTCAAATTGTATTTGTTATAGTGTTATACTTTTATTGGTACATGAGGGACTATATCTTATTGTGAAATGACTAACTGCAGCTTAGATACTTGTTGTCATTTATTATCTCACATTAGTAGACCTGACTAGCTCACTTGCAATTGGGATAATTAGGAGATTTTTTTCTGCACATTACAGTATATAAACACTGACGTGGATTGTTCCTCTTGTGTCTGTTGAGATATAGGATAAAGATAAAAGTCCTCTTGACAGGTAACATCTGCACATGAGCATGCCAAATGTTACGTGTCGGAAGTCCTTGCATGCGGAAAGGAGGGACTTCTATAGAAGGGGGTGGTCCTTCAGATCCGAATGATGGAATCCCTCTACACAGGCTGGGTTAGGCATGGTAATGGAGGGCCGGGGTGAAAACAGCACTTCCGCACGGATCCGCTTTCCTGTGAAGGTAGGGTTCTGGACACTTAAATGTTTCGAACCCCGTTAGAAGGAGGGGAGTGTCGGGGTGTGCACTCCCTCCTCCATGCTTACTTTCAGATCTATGTGTGCAAATAATTCGCACGCAACTCGGAATCAGGTCCAATAAATGAGATGTAAGCACCAATCAGTGAAGAACAAGAGTCATGTGCTAACATTCAATGTTATAATAAAATGTAAATAGTCAAGTGAGATAATTCATTCTTTATTATTGTATATAGCTTATTATTTGGTATTGTACAAAAAAAATAACAAAATTCACATAAGCTTGTGCAAAGCACCAAAAATTGAATGAAGTTTAGAAGTTTAGGACAATTTTTTTGCCTGCTGATTCTGTCATCCAAAAACCCCTCTAGATTTATTTAGTCCTGCGGTGTGGTACATATAGCTTTTAATACAAAAATCATTGCATGGTTATTGACTGGGCTTGATTTGGTGCAGCAGAATAATTGCCCTTTATATTAAGCTTACCTATAACAATTATACAATTATAACTTATTGTTACACGCTGCTGCTTGCATGTGGCAACATGTAACTCCCCTCTGCCTGCATTATTGCACACATATAACTCTAGGGTCCAGATTTACTAAGCTGCGGGTTTGGAAAGGTGGAGATGTTGCCCTTAGCAGATTATTGCTGACATTCTCTAGTATGTAATAGTTAAATGAGTTCTATAATCTAATTGGTTGCTATGGGCAACACCTCCATTTTTCCAAACCCGCAGTGCCTGCCATCACTAACTGCAAGAACTTGGCTGTTTCCTAGCAGAGAGGACATTGCCCAATCAGGAGAGGGGACACAGGGACTGCATTATAGAACCAGAAGTTGTACACCACGCTGCCAGTCAGAAGCGGCCCAAGGCATAGTGTGTCACCCTGACACACGTGGAGTTATATGTGGCCACCACTGACTATCCTGACTTTAACTAAAGAACCCGCAGGGCCTCTTCAGCCAGTACCGTGTCGCATGCCCTGTCCGCTCTCTGGGTAGGGCATGAATCACAGTTGTTAAAACCTGTACCAGTACCGCCAGGGATCTGAGATAATCCACAGGCAGCAGGTTCAGTCTGACCCAAACTCTTCTCCGCCCCAATGTCTTCCATGGCTGTGTGGCTGCCTATTAATCATCCTGACGCACGCTGTCATGAAGACCGGGCGAGCCACGGAGGGATCATAGTCTGAGTAGAAAGGAAGAGAGGATGCTGTCAAGGTAAGAAGAAGAATTATTGTGTCTGTGTAAGTCTGTGGCTGGGCATAATAGAGCAGGCAATGGAGCAATTGGCTGGGCTGCCGCACAGTGATAGAAGAAGGGGGCAGAAAAAGATGAAAAATATAAGAGGGGGCAATGGCATACTAAAAATGATGGCCCTGGGCATAAAAACAGTATGGGCACTATATTATATTACTATAAGAAGGGGCATAATAAAGAATATTTTGCCCCCTCTCCAGGTGCCAATAATGTTTTTCTGCCCCTCATTTTTTCCCCATCATCTTTTTTATGCCCCTTCTTATAGTGCCATAACGTTTTTCTGCCCCTCATTCTGTGCCCATCATCTTTCTTAAAGATTATTTTTATTAAATATTTAATAGTTCTTATTGTGTTCAGTGAACAGAAGTTGTGTGTTTTAATGTTTAAAGTTTTAATGCTTTCGGGTATTTAATGTTGTTCTTAGTGTGCTCTATTGTGTGGTTATTTATTTGTAATAAATTGCACTTACAAAGTACTTGGTCCCTTGAGCAATTTATATTACTGAATAGCACACACTACACTGACATTTTGTTGTGATTATTGATGATGTAGACTGTGTAAAATAAAAATTATTATGTGATATTGTTTGATGGGGCCCCCCTTCAAAATGGTCACCTAGGGCCCCGCAAAACTTAGGGCAGCCCCTGCTGCCAGTTATAGCGTCTCTATGTATTTCCTGAGTTTTTACTCTGAGTTCCCCTCTGATTCTTAATTTCTGAGTGCCCTTATTCTCTCCCATCCTCTGCCTGTTTCTATAGCCTTCTAGGTTGCTAGTGTGCTGTGAGTAGCTCTGTGTGGCTAAGTGAGAGAGTGCCCCATTGTCTTCACTGTATGTCTGGGTGCATTGCTGTTCTCACTGGTATTTTCTCCTAGCGCTTTGGTGTTTGTCTCTCTACATTTCCTGCAGTCCGCCTGCCATTCCTAGGATCAGGGAACTGCAACCTGCCAGAGATCTGCAGCCCAGCCTGTCTACCATCAGAGGCTCCAGTGAACACCAAGTCTCTGGTTATGATGCAATAATAAAAAGGAGAATAAAATAAGCTCTAAAAACCAATACTGCAGCTAATCTTCCCCAAAGGGTCTACCAACCCCTGTTTGTCTTCATCATAAAAAATAAATATACTTGGGTGAAAGATAAGCGCTGTATTGACTCTTGTGGGTGTTGGTAATGTACAACTCAATGTAATACCACAAATGTACCACTTAAATCAGATGAAATGTCAATATAAAAAGTCCAGTGTTCGATGCTGGAAACAATTCTTAATATCCTCTCTTATGGATAGTCCCCTCCTTGCGATTGCAACTCAGGCCCTCTGTAGGACGGCGTTTGAAGTGTCATAACTCTTATGTCTTGATGGATCACAATGCATTACGATTGTGCAATGTGCAGAACCAAAATGTAGGGGCATGATTTCATGGGAGCAGGGGTGTAACTACCATTAGTGCAACAGATGCAATACAAGCGCCCACAACCATCATCAATGCACCGTCAAAGCTCCCCACCAGGTTACCTGGGATATCACCAGGGCAAAAGCATATTTTTTGCACCTGGGCCCACAATTCGTTAATTCTACCTCTGCATGGGAGCATACAGAAAATGGGGGAAATCATATTTCTGAACCCAGTGCATAATGAGGGAATAGGGGAGGAGAGTGGACAAGCTGAAATTAGCCACAAAAATTCTTAACAATTTTCCACAGAAGAGGAACCCCTATAGGAACTAATATGACAAAGGGTAAAAATTCCCTATGTAAAATTGCTAGATAGTATTTTACTCTTTGTGTAAAAATGTAATTATCTTATTTGTCTGCTTGATTCAAAGCAATGCTACCTACAAAAGGGGAAACCTTTTGCCTTATTTATTTTTTTAAGATGTCTAAAATTGAGGCTACTTTATGTTATCTTAAGGCCATTAACATGGGACTATATTCAGACTTCCAATTCTGCTGCGCTTGTAAACAGACTTCCATGCAGGCTTCTTATTTGCAAGGAATTCCAACACCAGAACACTACCTTAAAGCTAAAACTTTCAATGTGTTCTCATTTTATGCAACACTGCGGAAATTTGAATATTATGAATGGTACTTAGCAAGCCCTCACTGTACTGTTTGCATTCCCCCCCCCCCACACACACACACTTAGTGTACGAGCCGTATGCACACCGCCCTGTCCTGCCATTGAAAATGCTTCAAGTACATAACTCTTAATTCAGAGGATCTAGATCAGGGGTGGAAAATCTTTTCTCTGCCGAGGGCCATTTGAATATTTATAGCATCATTCGCAGCCCATACAAAATTAGCCTGCTATAGTTAGTAAAATAAATGTCATTAACTCACCCCTAATGTGATGACTTCTCTTTGGTGAATCGTTTGATGTTACCTGGCATTGATGTTGCTACTCGCAACTGGTTTCCTAGAATTGCATTGTCCAATCTGGAGTGCAGTCATCTCTGCGCGATGGTAAGTTTTGAAAAGAACGGCTTGCAGAGGGAGGTTATTGTACCTAGCTTTCAGCTCATCATTGCTTTTATGCTGAATGATTTTGTGTAATAGATTATCATGCACATCAGCTGGTTCCACATTGAATGGTGTAGCAAAGATGTTCAATTTCATTTATTTACTTTTCACATTCTTGAATTTTTTATTAAATGCCTCAATTAGTTCATTCGCCAGCATATTCAAGTGTTGTAGAAGACTTTTGTCTTTCTAGAGTGGAAAAGTGCACATTGCTATTCCTTTCAAGTTGAACCTTTCACAGCCTTCATTTAGCTTCAAATGATTTCATGTTTAACAGCAGAGAAGCTGGTTGGGACCCTGCAGCGGTACTAATATCCACCATGAACGTGCACAGCCACTTGCTATCATTGCGTTCCCTTACAGGTTTTCCCTTTATCTCCATGAACTGCTTAAACTCAACCCGACAGATTATAACTCATGACCATGTTCCCATGATCAAGCACTGCACTTTATTGTGATAAACAAGATCACCATACTCAGATTCAAGATCAATCAGTAACTCCTTAAACTAGTGGCTGTTAAGCCCTCTGCTTTTGACAACATTTATTCATAATTGTACTGTTGACATCACATGATTGAGCCACAATAACACAGACACTTTCTAAGTGTATGATGAAATGGCATATAATAAAATCACTTTGATCAAGACTGAATGATTCAGTTCTTTCTTGACAAATGTAATTGACCCTTTTTGCCAGACAAACATGACTGGAACTCCATATGTAGTTAGGCCACTTAACTTTTCAAATGTTATTTGAAGCATTTTCAATGATAAAACAAGTCTCTCAAACCAGTCCTCATCTCTTGTAGTACCATGCTTGGCTTTCAGTGACGGAAGTTCCTCTCATGTTTCAAACTCAGTTATCCCACGAATTAAAATGGCCATTTGGGCAGTATTTGTCTTGTCACAAGCCAGAGAGATAAACTGGAAATCTCCAGTAGAATCCTTTAATGCTTTTCCACTACCTTGTGCTGAATCTGTAATCCGATCTGAGATGGTTCTTCGAGACCAACTAACACTCTAAAACAATTTTACTTTGTCTGGTGCTAACAACTCTGCAGCAGCCACCATGCATCCGTTTACAAGCTCTCACTCTACATGAGGCTTCTTTGCGATTAGCTTGCTCACTACATAATTCATCTGAATAACATTGTCTCTGTTACCATAGGGCCTAGGGAAAGCAGCTTGTTGTGATTCAAAACTCCGCCGAAGAGCAACAATTTTATCCAGATGCATTAGGCCTCCAAATTCATTGAGTTTAGCATGTTTTGAGCTGTAATGATGATCCAGATTGAATTTTTTCATTACTACTAACACATCACCACAAACTAGGAACACAGGTTTGCCTTTGACTGCAACAAAAAACATAAACATTTGTCCATTTCTCTTTGAAAGAAGCTCTGCATCTACTTTTCTTTTCTTTGTAGTTGCCAAAGAAAGTATGTCACACCATTTAAGTTTTAATAAAGCATCTAGATTTATTGAATATTCCTTTTTATTTTAATGGAATTAAAAAAAAAAAATTTAGGTCCTATATTTATTTTTATTGTGTTTTTTATTTCTTTTTGTAATATTTCTCTATCGCCGCTTATTTTTTCAGTCGTTTTCTTTTTTCTCTTCTCTCTTTTTTCCCTTCTTTGTTTTTTTTTGTCAGTGAACTGCAGTACCACTGACCTCAGAAGCGGGGAGTCCAATGCTAAGCAGGACAGAGCTAATACAGCGGATTAGGAAAATAGATAAACACTCACTGCTGAATGCAGGAGAATGAGCCCTGGGGACAGCGCAGGATAAGCAGCCCGACAGTGAGAATTTGCTTCACTCCAAAGGTCTACGGGAACAACCAAAAGCAGTGTCTCAGTGGGAAGCACTGCTCTGTGCCCATACAGCAAGCACATCACAGGAAGAGCAGGCAGTCCAAAGGGTGAATGGAAGACCAGTGGCCCTGGCAAGCAGCCCCTGCAGTGTGTAGCATTAGAGAGAACTAAAGAGGTACTGTACTGTTAGTGGTGCTGGTCAGGAGCTGTGGAGGCCAATAGACAGCACACACTCTGCGGAGTTCTGTCGGAACAGCAAAGCAGATCCATTCAGCTGTGTTTATCAACAGCAAAGGCCTGGGACTTCAGCATGGGGACCCTTCCACAAAGCACCACAGGAGTCAAGCAGGAGTCGTTCCCCACCCTTGATCTAGATCCATACTAAGAATGTGGTGCATCCGCATGTGTGATCGGGAAATGTGGGCATTTTCCAATTCGGGGACCGGATACAGACTCCCACATGTACGGAAAGAGTCTGTCCGTCTGACAGAGAGTGGGGAGTGAATGCCCCCTGTCACTCCCCTCTCTCGTGTGGGCTGCCTGCTTTAAGTAAAGTGTGCTCTACAAATAACATGCCCCCCCCACCCACTTTTCTTAACTTCCTACTTATGGAGTACTGGCATTCCCCTTTTTATGGATTTCATTAGGCGTGGAGTTGACATCCGGATTGCACATATGCAATTCACATAAAATCACCAAGTTATACAACAAGAACCAGCTAAGGCTTCTTGGGTGTGTATTTTCATGTAATTATGGACTGTACATACTTAGTCATGCTGTCTATGTAATCTACGCAGCCTTTAGGCACGTGGATTGACTACATGTCGTGTTTAAAGACGGCACATAGTTTCTTCACTAAGAGGAGGCGTGCCAGAGCAGCCTCTGTAGAAAGTTAGGTGAAGTGGTAGGGGGGTGTCAGTTAGATTATCTAGACAGAGAGTGGTTTGTTACCTCCATGCGTATTTTCCCTACTTAATAGTGAAAGTATACATGAGAACTTAAGGTAGCTTAAGACACTCGTAAGTGCCATTAGGCACCTAATAACGGGGGTTGGATGTGGGAGGGAACAGGATAGGTGCATATCCGCACCTATGGATTTTACACTTAAGTGTGAATCCGGTCCCAGGTCTTTAGGAAAACATTCTGACAATTTGCTGCCTCCCAAGTCTGCAAGAGCTACTATTATTATCCATTAAAACTATTATTATGGCTTTCGCTGTATTACCCTGCACTCTATACTCAAAAAAAAAAATGTTGTGTTCAAGCAATTATGCCAATGTATTGAAAGATTATATTCCCTATGCACGTCTAAATGAATAGGATCACAAAGGGTTTTCTTTTATTATGGTCATGAATGTGAATATTTAACAAAATAGTTGATCATATTTAGTTTAATATTTTTGGAGCACAGCTATATAGGAAAATCTATTTCTGTATATGCACATTTTTCTACATGTATTAGATTTATGGCATTTATTTAAATTTACATTATTTGAGATATTTATATGATAGATTCACAATTGTAAATTATGAGAGAAATACTCAAAGAAAGTTTGCAAGTATTTAATCCTAATATACTACACATAAGGTTATATTAAACTATTTTACACTATCCACTTAGCGTTTTGTTACATAGATTGCGTACATGCAGTCTTTAAAGACCGCATGTATGCAATCTACATAACGAAACGCTACGTAGATAGCGTAAAATTTAGTTACTACGCATGCATAGTAGCTAGAATCAGAAAATTAGGCACATATGTAAAAAAGGACAGGGTTGTGAATCTGGACCAAAATCTGGATGCAGTATGTATTGGCCTCAGTTAGTGAGAACTTAAGACATCACTGTAGGGACAATCTGTTTTTTGTTTTGTTTATTTTTGATATCAGAAGGAATACAGTCTGCATATGCTTCTCTCAGACACTTACTGGATAATGGACAGGCAATAGGAAATACTTTTCTACACCCACAGGCAGGCCAGGACTCCATTATGGTAACTATGGTAATTTTAATGATAAACATCAGTATGAAATACATTTTTAAAAGTGAAGAAGACATGGACCCAAGTACAATCTCCCTTCTTCTGATCTCTGCTCTGGAGCTCAGTTTTAAATGATGGAAGGCAGAATGGTACATTTTCTCCACATTGGCACATGCCTGTCAATCCTATGCTATACTTTGCAACACATTAGTTTAACTTGGATACTCAAAACTTAACTTTTCTAAAGTAACTAGCTGTGAGTCACCCTGACATCTCATTAAAAGGTCACTAGATAGGTGGATCTGAGCAAAGGCTACTTACAGTAAAAGGTCCAGATCCAGAAATCCGTACAAGGGGCCTCATTCATTAAACTCGATTTTGCCTAAATCGCGTGATTTGGGGCTAAAAAATCACCAAACCATATTCATTAAACTCCAGATCACGCGATTTGAGTGTGATTTGGAATCGCCTGTGTTTAAATCGTGGTCCCGATTTTTTGTAATGGTAGAAATACAAATTTTGCTATTCATTAAGGACGATTTCACAGAATCGCCTAGAAATCACCAAAAATAAAATCGCAGCCAGAGAGGTGCGATTCTATTGTGATTTCCTCTCGGGACTGACAAAACATATGTCCGTATAACAGACATGTGTTTTTGTCTGTGTAAAACCTAAGTGCTGCATGGCTGAAAGCCTTAGCCATGCTGTACTGATCGAACTACAAGGATCAGCAAAGCTGACCCTTGTAGTTTTATCAGCCCAACATGGTAAGACTTCTAACCATGCAGTGCTGCCTGTAGTGTGTGGAAAAAAAAACACTAAGCACAAAACATACATTAACCCTTTACATCATTTAATAAAGTATGCATGTAAAAAATAAATATTCCCTAACTAAAAATGTTCCCTAAATGTGTGCACTTACCTCCGGTGGTCATCTCTCCTAATCTAAGTGTAATGTGTGCAGTGTATCGTGTAATACATGTCCGTATAACAGACGTGTTTTTGTCTGTGTAAAACCTAAGTGCTGCATGGCTGAAAGCCTTAGCCATGCTGTACTGATAGAACTACAAGGATCAGCAAAGCTGTCCCTTGTAACTCTATCAGCACAACATGGTTAGACTTGTAACCATGCAGCGCTGTGTGTAGTGTGTGAAAAAAAAACCACAAAGCACAAAACATACATTAATCCCTAAAGTCATTTAATAAAGTATGCATGTAAAAAATAAATATTCCCTAACTAAAAATGTTCCCTAAATGTGTGCACTTACCTCCGGTGGTCATCTCTCCTAATCTAAGTGTAATGTGTGCAGTGTATCGTGTAATAAAATTAATAAAAGGTTTGTGCATTCACCGTTTGATGTCAGCATCTTGGGAAGCGTTCTGTTCTTCATTGGAGTCTTTGTTCTTCTGTTTTCAGCTTGCTTGAAGTGTCCGGTCCGGTTCTCTGGATGTTCTCCTGTTGCCACGACGCTGTGAACCTCCTCTTCTTCATCTGGCCTGCTTCTAATGACGAATAGGTCACTAGGGGGCAGTGTTTTATATAAGAGATGACGTCAGTTACAGTGGGGGCTGACCTCATCTCTTATATAAAACACGGCCCCCTAGTGATCTAAAAATAAAAAAAGTGCTAAAATCGTGTAATTTGTAGTTGTTTGTGTTGTTACACTATGTTATTAACCTTAACAGGGTGTCTGTAAATAGAACAGAACTAAAACGGAAGCTGACAACATCTTATACAGAATCCAAAACCCGAAATTTGTATTAAAAAAAATCCAAGATCTGAATGATGATCATTGTGTTTTGCCTTGATTTGCAATTGGGAATGGTGGGAGGAATTGAGTCCCGTCCATGTTCGACTCAGAACCCATACATTCGGATCTGTCAGAATTTACACAATTTGAACTGCTCATCTCTAGTATATACCATGCAAGCAAGAGAATGAAAACAAATGTACATTTCTTATTTTGAAACATGGTTTTGCTCAGATCTACATTTCTACCTGTTTTCACCGTGCTCTCAAATCCTGGTTTGACTCCAATGTCAAGAAAATAGAAAAGAAATGGTCAGTCTTTTTGGTGAATCATGTATTTTCAGGGGGTTATTATGCTATGGTGAAAAATCTCCTTTTCCCATGCATAATAAAAATAACTGTAAAAAAAAGCAAACCAGAAGATGAATAATGGTGTAGTGCACTGCTTGCTAAACTCAGCCTTAACAGTCCATATTTTCCAGGTCTCCTTGCAGAGTCACAAGTGGTATAATAAGCACCAACTGTTACTTTCTGAAATGTGCCCACAGTAATTAACACACCTGTGCCACAATAAGGAGACTTAGAAATCCTGCACTGTTAGGAATACCTGAGGACTGAGGGCCTGATTCAGGATTTCAGTGCATATATTTAAGAACAGTTAAACTGAGCATACCCAGAACTCAAAACTAAGCACTGAAACCATGTAAGAATGATTCACAGATAAGAACGGCTACTTAGGAATGATTCATGATTGGGAATGTAAATACATCTGCATTGCTAGAAGGGCAAGACTCTTAATGCAAATGAGCAGCACTTGTGCTACTTATGTACAGTATGGGCATTCCTCAAGACTTAGGAATGATTCACACTTAAGAAGGCCTTGCGGAAACTAACTTATGCACGAACAAAGATAAGAATGCCCACTACCATTCTTATGTTGACATCCACTTGCTTAATAAATGCTTTTCTGTTTGTTCAACACACAGCTGTTGTGTGATTATAATGAATGCATGTGTTCGCTTTGATTGAACCAATTAAAGGCATATCTTTTAAAACTGCTGTTATGTTACCATTTTGTGTTTGACTTTAAATTGAAAAGTAATCATTATTTACATTTATTTGCAGTTTGTGCATGATTTCATTGTTTGTTATAAACATTTTTTAAACATAAGTTTTTTTTATTAACTTGTAGCATGTTTGCATTGTTTGTGTGTGACCTCGAGATACACATTTTGGGCTGGATCCAGAACAACGTCTGTCACCTATAATACGCCCGTTAGATGCCGAAAATAGCTACTGCGCATCCGTAGTAACTAATTTACGTAATCTACGTATCGTATCTTTGCGTAGATTGCGTATATGTGGTCTGAAAGACCACTTATACGCAATCTATGTAACAAAACTATACATAGATTACGTAAATTAGTTACTACGCATTCATCTGACGGACGTATTATGGGCGACGGACGTTGTTCTGGATTTAGCCCTTTGTTTAGGTCTAATTTATATACATATTTATTATTTTGATGTTTATGTTATAACAGCTTTGAAAGCTGAATGGTTCTTTCTTAATCCTTCAATGGTGTAGTGTATCAAAATACTTTTTGAATTATAGTATAAAACAGAACACTTAATAGTAAAAGTAAAAAGTGATTTTAGATTTTAATCACAACTTTTGAGGAGAACACTCTATAAGATTTGCTAAATATCTTTTTCTTTACTCTTGGGTCCTTTTAAGGCTTACATTAGGGATACTACAGGGATTAAATATATACAAAACAACCAAATCAGTTTTATTAAATATCCAAATATTCATACAATAATGAAATTGTTCAGTGCTTATCTAAGAGTTTTTTCAGAATTTTAATGTTTTTACTTTAGACTCTAGACTACCTCTAGACTCATTCAGAGAAAAATGCAGTATTGATAAAATATGACATTCTATTTAAACTTAAATAGTCCTGGGGCCTGATTTACTAAGCTGTGGGAATGGAAAAGTGGAGATGTTGCCCATAGCAACCAATCAGATTCTAGCTGACATTTTCTAGTATGTAATAGGAAAGTGAGAGCTAGAATATGATTGGTTGCTATGGGCAACATTTCCACTTTTCCTTTCTTGCAGCTTAATAAATCTAGCCTCTGGTGTACCATTTTCACTCCTATTGTACATGTGCAGATCCTGGAAATAACTTTGCTGGTGTGGGACTGCCACCACAATTTTGGAAACTGGCCCGGCCCAAAAATAATTAGAACACAAAATGACATAAAAACGCATACAATGGCACTAACATAAAGGATTAAAGAACCAAGGCCCTCATAGAGGTGCAGGAACATAAACGTCAGGCAGATGCTCCACCATATGACAGAGGGACAGGTTTAATAGTTATTTTGTTTAGTTGTTTTGAATAGTATTGCTAGGTAAATGGATGGTGGGTTAGAGGAATGGGGGTGGGCTAAAAAGAGGTTACTTAAAGGCTAGTGGACAGGATGCAGTTTCTTTATTGCAGAATCTCCCTCCCTCCTTCCCTTAGAGTTTTGGGATTGTTATGTTTATTCTTTGCTTTGAATTTTTTTCTTTCCTGATGGTGCAAGGTTGGGTGGTAGCAGTGGGAGGTCAGTAAAAAGGGGTTGTTGGCGCATGGAGGAATTTGGGGGAAACGGGGGAAAACAGTCAACAAACACAACCTGGAATTGATGTGAGGTCATCATACTCTAGCAGTTGGGTCTCCGGTTAGGCTCCAGGAGTAAATAGGTGGCCCAAATAGCAGATAGGGGGGTTCAGCTCATTCCCTTCAATAAACCCCCATAGTTCAACTCTTTTGATCTTGGCGCCCCCCAGGGGCGTTTTAAGAAGTGAGGGGGCCCGTGTGTAGGATTTGCACATGGGCCCCCCCTTTCCTTACCTGAGACAGGACTGTCCAGATTTGCGGGCCGAAAAGGGGATGGGGCTTAATGGCGCTGTAAGCCTCGTCCCTTTTTCGCTCCGTGAATCGGGACAGTCCCACCGCAGGGGAAGGGGTACTAATTTAACATCTATTTCTTCCCTCCGGAAGATATTAGAGGGAAGAAATAGATGCTGAATGCCCCCCCTTCCCCTGCCAACCCAGGGTGCAGGATGCATGCCACAGGGCCCCCTGTTCTGAGGGGCCTTGTGCACTGCACACCCTGCACCCATTATAGATACGCCAATGGCGCCCCCTTGAAACTGGTCTTCCAGCATCAACATTAAGAACAATCAATTCCATTTATAACTGCACACCCCAGCACCTGGAATGTGGCAGATCAAATAGCATAGCAAATATAGTCATCAATTCTAATTTGGCCCCAATTGAATAACCCATGTGCCCTTTTTAATTGCAGCACATGTCTCTGTGTCATTACTTTGTTAAGGTGTGTCTGTATGGATGATGTGTGAGGGGGCACTCTGACAGTTTAAAAGCACCTAGAAAAGCACTAACACAATGACTGTGGTTAATATCTAATATCACATTTTAATTTCACTATCTTACACAATAGTTAAAAAACTATTTAATTTACTATTCCTTTAGGCGTCTTCTGGTTTGCATTTATTTTGCTTTTAAACAGTGCTTTGCTAAATAAAGTAAAGTACACGGAACAAGTACATTTGTTGATTTGGGTTGTAGCTATCAATCTTGCAAGACTTACAAAATAAGATATCAGCATGATAGAAGCTTTATAATTAGCCAGACATTGTGCTCAACACAAGTACGGAGACATTTTATGGGGAAGCTGAAAGAGATACATAAGCACAATGACTGCAAGTCAAGTGATCAAAGAGCCCCTGCTAATTCTAAGCTTTGAGCTTGATTCCCTTCAGGCGGTACTTCAACAATCTCTGTTTAGAAGCCATGGTATTATTATTTTTTATTACTGCTGCTGTAAAGAGTACAAATTCGATGTACATCATTGATGTAATCAGGAGCATTTTATACCAGAGAGAAGACATGCAGGAAAGGATTTGCTGTATGTTCAGAAATGACTTACAAATTACACACAATAAGTATCTGCAGATGTTATTTGATGACACTGCTGATGCTTTCTTAATGACTCTTCCTCTCTTATGGATACACAATATGATTAGCTCTTCGTTAAAGTGCTGTGTTATGCAAAGAAACTGTTGTTTTCCTCTGAAACCCACAGTAAAAAAGTTCAATTCAGTTTACATGGCTAATATGCTGCTGACTGAAGCCCCATAAGGGCTGACTAGCATATGCGTTTTGTTTTAAAACAACATTTTCACCAACATATCATTTCAATATCCATGATTGATATAAAGAAGATTTTAAGTAATTCCATCAACATTGAAGCTTAGGATCTGAAACATCTTAATCTCCATAATGTAGAGGGTGAGTAGGCCAAAATGTTTGCAAATATATATGCAAATTATCTGTGCATAGAGAGCTGTAAAATATTTTGGCGCAGCGGCTCCAAGATGCGAAACCAGGCCCTTCCTTTACTTTCTGACTCCCCTTACATGCACAGATTTACATTCCAAGACCCCTATCTACCACACCTTCTGTGCCATCCTTACATAAAATGGGTACAGTATTAGCATGCTCTCACTGTACTATTACCATACCATACAAGGGCATGCGAATAAACCGGAGGGTGGTAGGTTTAGAGGGAATGTGCGGAAAAATGATTTCACTGAAAGGGTAGTTGATTAGTGGAGTGTCCTCCCATATGACGTGATTGATGCTAATACAGTAGAACAGTTTAAGCATACTTGAAAAATATAAATATAAGGATATCCTAAATGTCAGATTAAATTGAGAGCGAAATAGGGTCTAGGGTTAGTATAGTTTTAAATAAACAACTGGGCAGACTGGATGGGCCTTGTGGCTCTTATCTGCCGTCACTTTTTACTTCCCCCCTCACACGTAGCGGAATTACTCAGAGGAAGAAACTGGATTCAGGCCCGTTGTGGGAGAATGGCACTTGCGAATGTGCTTTTGCAAAATGAGGGTGTTATTCAATCGTAGCGATTAGAAAATGCCTCTTTTGTGGAAGTCAGAATTCTGCTCCCTGATTACCGTATTTTGTTTCTACATTATTTTTGTTAAAAGTTACGTGTCACATGTCATTAAGTGTGTCTGTACAAAGTGGAAAATAAAATCATATTTATAATATGGTTGCAGTCCAATTTTAGATGACTTATATCAGAATGGAGATTTTGAGTAAGTGATTATGCCAAAATAGAGCTACTAAGCAATCAGCTCAAATTAATATGCATGAAGAGATAGCACTGATATTTTAGACATTTTAATATTCTAAATGTAATGCAGTTCCAGACAGACACTTTCATGAAGGATAAAGTGACTGAGGCTATGTCCTTTTATGTGTATACGCCTTATCTTGTGATAGTTTGTAACATAAAATATAAAACAGTTATCTTGAACAATTAGCTTGGCTTTGATCATTAGCAGTTATTTGTGCTTTCCGAGGTCAGACGATGCGAATATTTCCTTTAGATGAAGAATCTTGCTAGTAAATAAAAATAATATTATGCCAAAGTCGATTAACAGTAATTTAATGAATATTTTTTTTACAACTAGTGTTTTAATATGTCTTATTGTCTTTTCTGGAAGATTTCAATATTTAATATTTAATAAAACTGCTAATGAGAAAAAGTGGAGATGTTATCAGTAGCTACCAATAAAATTATAGATAATTATTTCTAAGCAAATTATAGCTAGAACCTTGTTGGAAGCAGTCTATCTGTATTATTTTCTTTCTTTCCCATATGTATTATCTTTTTCCCAATGCATTATCACACAAAGAATGAACCAGTGCTACTCCACATTCTGTTGTAGCCCTATAATGTTTTTGAGCCCCTTTCACCTAAAAGGTTTAACTTGATGAAGACTAAATTGGGCTCTCCCAATATATACAAAGCATAAAACCAGATTTAGATTGCAGGTTGAGGCTAGTGATGGCTGGTTTCATATCAATATGAATATGCACATTTATAGTATGCATTTGTATTTCTAACAATTTTATTTGACTTTTCAATAAAATAATTTGACTTTTCAAAAACATTTTTTTTCAAATATATATAAACTTATATATTGGGCCTGATCCAGAAGTACAAAATGAATGCCAAATGTAAGCATTTATGTGCTCCATTTACGAAGTTTGGTTTCATATGATAAATCCCGTTTTCATGTAAAAACGGGCTTTATCATATGAAAGCAAAGATTTCTTTATTTACAATGCTTTCATCACCATGGATAGCATTAACACTACAGATCGCTGTATTTACGTGTATTTAAGTGTCAGCATGGATTTTAACAATGGCGTTAGGATAACTATTCCAGCGGTATCCTCATATATCCCCCTTTCCTCCCCCTAATAGCTGTTATTAAGGCGAGGAAAAGGGAGCTACATATCAGGAGACCACTGGAATACATTTTAAAACAAAATAAATATATATATATATATATATATAACGTATTACAATATTGTGTGAGGACAGTGTGAGGTATTGTTGTAAGATGAGGGTGGGTAGCATTACATTAAATTGTGTACAATTCCACTTAGACCATTGGATATTACTGTAATGATAAACAACTATATACATCTCTATATGTGTTAGAACGTATCCATTCTCTCTGTGCTGTGTGGGGCACGGGAGCGTGTTACCATAGTGATAATTACTTACCCCGTCAGGTAACAGCGAGGGCAAACTGATTACCCCGTCAGGTAGCAGCGGGGGTAAACTGATGTCCTCCAATCTGATGTCTGTAGAGAAAATACACAGCAGCCGTTAGACCGGTCTATACGCTATATACATCTATGTAAGTGTCACTGATACAATGTGTCCCAACAAGCGTTTCTCTCAGACAAGACAATCATCAAGGAGAAATCTTCACTGCTACAAACACTGATTGGAAGCACAATGTCCTGACACATTGTAGCCATAAACCTCTTATACAGTCAGGGATTAACCGCTGATTATAGTGTTACATGAGTAAATATGTCAGTGTTATGGGAGTGTTAATGTGCCACCCAGATGCCAGGTTTATGGGCATTACTTAGTTATCATCAATCCTAAGAAGTAAGAAAATACCATATATATAATACTTACAGACTCTTGGCGTCCTCAGCCAATTAATAAATCTGCAGATTCTGGTGAAGGAAAGAAAAGCATAAAATGGAGTCCAGTTAGTGACAGCTATTATTAGAGGATGTGACATTACAGCCAGTGACAGACATTAAATGCAGATAAATACTAGTAGCTATGAGGAGAACATGAATGTGATGTGAAGCTATGTCTGGATATAGAGGTGTCTGATGATCTGTGGATGCCAGGCCTGGATGTAGGGACATCTACCATGGTGCATAGTTACTGACTCTCCTGAAATGTCCGGGAGACTCCTGAATATCAGGCATTGCTCCTGGAATCCTAGGAGAGCAGGCAAACCTCCCACATTTGGGTTTGAAGCTGTGATTTAAGGCAAGTCACTGTCTCAAGTCCTGCCCTCCCTCATTAGCAATGGTGATATTTGGAGAGTTACTAAGGATGTGCGGAGCTTGATGAAGTATTTGTGACTGTAAGTTGCACCCCATCCTTAGTAACACGATCATAGCATTGACAGAGAGGGGGCGGGAATTGAGGATGTGGCTGCCATTAAGAATGATTCTTTTCGAGATCCCATTTCCGAAAGTGGAGCTTGTTAGAAACTTCCTGCCCCGCCGCAGATAGGTAAGCGCTGCTCTCTATTTCCCCAACCCTTATACTAATTCTTACCCTAACCCTCCTCTTCCATTATCATAAACCCCCCTTCCCCACAGCCTAACCCTAATATCGTTTTCACATCTCCAGTCTGGCAATAAGGTTTTTCCACCCAGGATATTGCCGGGGCTTTTCGGTGAAAAAAAGAAAAAATACACCCGGGTGGGTGCCTTAAAACACTGAAGGGTAAACCTGGGAAATTCTGGGGGAACTGGAGGTGTGAAGAGACATGATAAGGAACTGGAGAGACATGATTGGAATACTGGGGGGCTGGAGACACATGATTGGGAATACTGGGGACTGGAAACACATGATTTGGGAATACTGGGGGACTGGAGACACATAATTTAGGAATGCTGGGGGCTGAAGACACATGATGGGGATACTGAAAGCTGTAGTAACATGATAAGGGACTGGAGTGACATGATTTGGAAATACTGATGGACAGGAGACACATTATTGGGAATACTCAGGGCTGAAGTGACATGATTTGGGAATACTTGGGGCTGGAGTGACATGATTTGGGAATATTGATGGACTGGAGACACATTATTAGGAATACTGGGGGACTGGAGACACATTATTGGGAATACTGGGGGACTGGAGACACATGAATTGGGATTACTTGGGGCTGGAGTGACATGATTTGGGAATATTGATGGACTGGAGACACATTATTAGGAATACTGGGGGACTGGAGACACATTATTGGGAATACTTGTGGCTGGAGTGACATGAGTTGGGAATACTCAGGGCTGGAGTGACATGATTTGGGAATACTTCTTGCTGGAGTGACATGATTTGGGAATACTGGGGGACTGAAGACACATTTTAGGGATACTGGGAGCTGGACAGATGATGAGGTGGCTGGAGTGACATGATTTGTGAATACTGGGGGGCTGTATACACATAGGGATAATGGGAGCTAGAGAGACATGGTGGGGGGCTGGAGTGACATGATTTGGGAATACTGGGGAACATTTTTATTCCTGTGAATGGGTGGGTAGGGGCCCCTGTGCATTGCTTTGCCCAGGGTCTACAATTCTGTTAAGACGGCCCTGGGTGGGCCTGTGTGTCTTGAATGCCAGGGCTGATATTTAGTCCCAGTCCGGCCCTAACCT
Organism: Limnodynastes dumerilii; assembly: GCA_011038615.1. Taxonomy (NCBI): domain Eukaryota; kingdom Metazoa; phylum Chordata; class Amphibia; order Anura; family Limnodynastidae; genus Limnodynastes; species Limnodynastes dumerilii. The sequence continues at coordinate 1,063,294 of WWET01000068.1, read as the reverse complement.
TCACCCATACACGCCCATGAAGGACTCTTCTGAATGCAAGCCAATGCACAGCACAGCTACTATATACATGCACTTTGTTTCTGAACATATCCATATTACAGTTGAGGGGTGAAGTCTCCTAACTCAAAACTAATGTACAGATTATACATGAAGGATCATATCTGGATATCCATAAAGGAGGTGTTTTCTGATTAAGATTCACTATGTTTTGTGCATGGTTCTGCATCCTCTGGATCCAGTACTGATTGTGTCTCCACAACATTTCCAACAACGAAGCAGGATGGGGAGAGTGAGAGAGCTAGTGGGTGGAGGTTGCAGACTTCCCATCTATGCTCATTTTTAGTAAGGATGGATCAGAAAATGTAATGTTGGAGTCAGCAATTGAATGGTTGTGTGAGCAAGGCGAATGGCCTCCCCTGGCCTGCTCAGAAGGCTGGATACAGCGGGTCTCCTGTTTCAGACCTTTGAATGTAGTACCACCATCTGGATCTGGTTCAATGCTGCGCAGTATGTGAGTTCTATGTACAGAAGCAAAGTATTTTCCCTGCATGCAAAGGTGTTAAATTCACTCACAGTGCAATATGGTTTTGTTCAGATTTGCAATTTTGTCTTTATTTTATTTTTTCCATTGCAATCATGATTCAGGCACTATATTTCAAAACAGCAGATAATTTCACAAATACTACAGAGTGTTGGCCAATAACACACTAGCTGACCGTATGTATGGAATGTCAAACAACAAATTTTGGCAAATGTCCTTATGACAGTTTAGATTCATTGTTAATAATGTCTATATTTTTTTGTTACCAACTTTGACATATACAAAACGTTGGTGTCAAGCCTAGGTTAAATGGAAAACATATGTGATTAACCTTTTCTGACAGCAGTCTGCAATGCAGACAGGGATTGATGAAGTATGTATCTTGTGTAATATGTATTTCTGCCAGACATCTGAAGCCAGAATTCTGACACTTTGGGGTCACATAACAAGAAGGGCCAGATAAGTGTGAGCTGTAAGGACAAAATACACATAACTTGTTATTTTGGAATGTCACTAAAAACTAAGTTATATAGTAATAGGCTTTTAGTAACAGGCTTTCTCCCACATAAACAATATTTCAAAATGAGTCAGTAATTTGCAGAACAGATTGTAAAATGACATCTATACATGCTGTTGACCAAACAAGATTTTGTATCTAATAAACATGCCGTATCTATTCAAATATGGATTTTCTCTTTTTAAAAATGTTAATATTAGCATATTTTTAACATATTGGACAACATCCAGGACACAGCCACCACTTTGGTCGGAGTTCGAACACAGTTGCAGCAGAGTTTCAATGCTGGATCATCGCGCAATCCTATCTCCTGTGTGTGCAATGGGAGATCATTCCACTCAGACTCACGCTCACAAGCCTTCCACCACAAGACCTTACCTTAAAATGTTCCATGGGGACCTTGCAGATTGTACTTAAGAGCTAACCAAGTCCTACTGCACAATTAAATGAATCTCATGTACACAACCTGCCTTGTCAATGGAAAGGCTTTTAGCACTGTAGAGTGTGCATGCACAATATCCAAATACAGACATAGGGCTGGATCCAGACTTAAGAAGGAGCTTGAAATTAAGAAAGGAAAGTTACTCCTGGGATAAACCATGTTGATTGCAGGGGAGTCATATTTCATCTGTTGCAAACAGTATTAGAGTTGAGAGGTGATGTTTCCTATCACAAGTCTAAACAACAGTGTGATAGTAAAGCTGGTCAGTATCTGTGTGCAGTAAGCAATTCAAAGATATATTCCTGCATACAAAGAATTCAATTAACTTGACTCCCCCTGCAATCCACATGGCTTTGCCCAGGAGTGACTTTCCTCTCTTAATTTCAAGCTCCTTCTTAAGTCTGGATCCAGCCCATTTTCTGCACGCAGCAATAGGAAAACATCTACATTCCGTCATTCTAGATCTGGTAAATTAATAGAAGCAGTTGTGATGTTATTTAGATCTTAAACACACTCTTGTTTTATTTTAAACAAAATATTTTGAGAGAGCCTTTCCTTTGTTAAATGTAAGTGACTGAAATGTGAATGTTAGCAGTGCAAAAATGGTACAAAATATTGCAAACATACTCGCTGGATTTTTAGGCTCGAATTTCATACATTTCCATCATGGAACTTTGGCCTTAAGTGTTACCTTAGAATTTGTTAGAATTTGACTCCTTTGAGAAATTGCCTGTTCCACCATAGAACACAATTCACATGTAATTTTCCAGTGACTTTTTGTCTAAGTCGAAGGAATCTGTCTTCAAAAATGAACTGTTAGGTCAAGCAAAAAAGTTCCATCAATTTCTTTAGTACCTACACTTAAAATAACCAAGTATAAAAGCATGTGAATTTAGAAAAAGTAACAGCATATAGTACATTTTTATTTGTGTTAGTTTAATCACAATGGATTGCTCTAATATTTAGAAACCTTTTGGTTAATTGTATAACTCCCCCTCTAATATGTTTCTGTGAAGTTGTCAAATTGCATATACCAAACTGCTCTTTCCATCATCTTATAAGGGCACGTAGAACACTTACTGGAAATTACTATTAATGGGAACAGAAAACCGCTTAAAATGTTACTCATTTACCATTTCCTTATATAATTGCAAGCACTGACACAATGTCTTAAAAGCTTTAACAAAAGCTTCAACAGAAATTTTAAAACATTTTTAGAGATAGGATTTACAAATAAAAGGTAAACAAACTTTTGAAAGTTAACTTTCTCCTTAGATCTTTGCATGAGACTGAGGAATACCTGCATTTGAGTACAAATACAATTGCAGCAATAATAAATTATTACAGTAACATTGCTTATAGAGGCAAAATTACAGAACGATAGGTAGATTACATAAATTAGTTACTACACATGCACAGTAGCAAATATCGTTAAAATATGGACATATAAGCAATACGTCCGGTGGTGTGAATCCAGGCCATAGAGTGCATTTAGTCACTCTTATAAGGAAGTTGTTTATTTAAAAATACAATCATTGGGGCAAATCCAGAACAATGCTTGTGAGCGAATTTACGTGTGGCGGACACGTAAAATCGCGTTTTGGTAAGTACTGCGCATGCGCACCACAGAAAATACGCTCCGTAACATAGCATAAATGTGAACCTATGGACCATTCACGTATTTGTCACGTAAATCCGTACGTGTTTTTTATGTGAGTCAAAAATACATCTGAAATACGCTATGTAGGTGGGGGTTTGTATTTAAAGTGTGCAGTATGGGCGTGCTTAGCTGCGTAAATACGTGTTGCACATCCGTACGTGTGCGGATGACATCGGTTACGTGGGCAAAAGTTAAGATAGGGTTTAAAAAACGGATCTCGGACAAAATACGTACATTCAAGGGGTGTGCCAAGGGGAGTGTATACAAGGTATGCACGCGTAAATACGCTACGCTAGTAAACGGATTACAAGCGGAGTTCTGGATCTACCCCATTATCCTTGGATAGATGGATAGAGTCTATACCAATATTACCAATATTATTGTAAGACAACTCACTCTTAAGATTCTCTTTCTATTTGTTTCATTTAGTGGAATTATTAGAGAAATACACAAACCTCCAGCATATTAATTAACCTTTAATTATAAGAATACTTACACCATCTTATTTATTGTTACAGCAAATTCAACTAAAATAAACAATATAAAAACAATGATAAAAGGAGAAACAAAATATAGAACCACTATAAAAAGATAAAAAATTTAAATACATAAACACTCCACAACATAACATCATCTAAATAGGATATTTTATTGCAATTATACAAAGGAAATTTCTATCTAAAAGAAAAACTATATAAAATTAATTTTGAAACTGCAGGCACATAAAGAAAGATTCATTATATATAATGGACAGGAGTCAGTTTTTCTAATTGATTTTAAAATCACTCCCTGTTTCACACAATTTTTTAAATATTTTTAACATAAATATCAATAAAGTTAAAACATTTTAAACAGACGTAATTTTGCTTTAGTGGTCATTAAGGGAGATGAGTGCACAAAATATGGATACCGCTGCTCTCTTTCTGTAATTAAAACCTGAATACATGTAACAATACATGTACGCATTCAGTCCTTATATCAACTTTATACTATGACTCTACTAAAACACTACATATTCATGGTGCATATGTGAAAATTCATAACATAGAACTGCATCGCGAGTGGGATCGCATATGAATAAACACAAACAGATGAATCATAATTACATTTGTAACATACGTCGCTATACAGAGATTAGAAAACAGATATAGAAGCCAGTGCTGGATGAGACTACATATCCCAGAGGCCCCAGCGGCAGGGAAAGTGACAGTTACAGTTGGGGAAGGAGAAATAACGTTTTTTTGGGGAGAGTCCAGGGTGATGGTGAGAGGAGACAGACTTATGTGTGAGGAGGAGAACAATATGGAGGATGATCTGTGAGAAGCCACATATATAATATTGAGATTTCATTTAGTAAAAGTGTTATATATAGGAATGCTATATTGGAGACTGGCTTTTGTGAGTAAAGCTTCTATAATACAAGATAATTGTATGTGAAGAAACCGGGTCTGAGGGGAGAGACATCATCTTCAGAAGAAAACCCTCTGGATAAGACATCGAGATACATCTATCTATAACATATGTCATCTGCAGCAATGGTGTAATGGAGACACAAGTCTGGAGATTATAAGTTTACACATTACTAAGGGAAATAAATTGACAAAGTAAATATTTTTTTCACATAAAAGAGAATTTATTGTGTGTCAGAGTTTGTGAAGTGTGTGTGTGGTTACAGAGGGTCCCCAAGTCACCCCTGGTGGTCATTATATCCACGTCCATACATACCCAGATAAATTAGACTTGGTGGAGGCACTACACAAAGAGAAGTAAGTGATATACACACGAAGTGTTATAGATACACCCTTTTGTTGGAGAAAAGGGGTGTTACACATTTATAACATCAGGTGAAAAATAAAGATACATTTTATTTTAACTATGCAAAATTAGCAGTTTGCAAACCTCACTGTTCCACTCTTATCTGATTATTCTCATCCTTTGTTGGTATGGACAGATACATTTACCTCACCAAGAGGTAGGAAACAGCTGGACTAGCATGAGGACTCATAATTATTGTGGGAACATCCTCTTTCCTGGAGAAGGAAGAAACCATAATCTTAGAAGACCACAATCTTCAAACCACATCGACGGATCCTGCCCCCACCTTTGGGAAGTAATACAGAATAGTATAGGATGGTTTCTGTGGGTATATAGATCTAGCACTGTGCCATGAGAGATAGATGTATCTCTGGGGTGGTAGCATGACTTCATTTAATATGCCTAATCTTTGTCTTTCTTTCCCCTTTTATTGCTGTTATGATTTCTTGTAATTCTAATGTTCTTATACTTTCTTACTTATATTTCGATCATAATATATGTATGCCTATACAGGTTTGCATGTTACAAATGTGTGTTTTTATTTAACTTTCTAAACAATTTAAAGGCCTAAAAAATTACTGCAGTCAGCAAAATAATGCCAGACTAGAATAAGCGGGAATCCGCTGCTTATCAGGCTTAAGAAAAAAAAAACACAATAGCAAATTTTATTGAAAAAAAATTGTTTAAATAAATAAATCATTGTTCATTTTAGTGACATTTACAAACATACACATTTATACTAAAAACAGAGTGATTTATTGACTAAATATAGTCTCCATTTTACACTTACACTAAGCCCATTGTGACAGAGCAGAGCATACGAATGCAGACACAAGCGGATGCGAAGCAGTGCATCCATCTTACTGTGCTCGCTCCCATTCTGCACATGCCCAGAGCTCATTCCCACTGTGCTTCCACTTAAAATATGTTCATGCACAGGTCCATTGTGCACATGTACAGTCAGATAATGCAGACTTTTCTGATCTTGGCAATCGGAAAATGCAACTGTTCTGAAAGCCTTGACACTGTCCATAAATTGGTAAACTAAAGAGCATGAAATGAAAATGAAGTGTGTGCTGTGAACAGTTAACCTATGAAATAAATAGTCAATGTTCACATGTGAGCAGAATCTTGGATGAAGTAGATGATGAGCAGATGTCCTGATGCAATATTTCCTGTTTCTTCTAATAGAAAGTAAGCATATGATTACCATGATTTTCAGTAAGTTTCATTTCACTAATAACATTTTAATTACTGTTGGCTTGTTCTGGCCAAGCATCCTGGCAGTGCCTATCCCAGAATGAAAGCCGTTCATACAAATCTAACTTAATACTATATTTAATTAGGTAGTTGCAGCATATTACTATTGCATCCCAACATGTCTTGCAATGAAATAATTTTACTAGTGAATATATGTGCATAATATTAGATTTCAGAAACATTGAGGTACTTCATTTCTATTTGAATAAAAGAAAGTTTGCTAGTAATAAGTGGTTATAATTCATATGACCATATGCACAAGAATTTGTAGCCAGTAGTAGACAGAATAAAGTATGTACAAGGTTATTCAGACTTTAAGGTAATACATTTAATAATTTAATATTATAATTGAAAAATGTTAAGTCCTACCTGAACCAAAATTTCCCACTTTATCCAATATATAATATTGTGGACACATATATATAACGGCTGCAACGTACAAATTGCTAACTATGACAAACTCAAACTTAGGTAATAGGTCTGAAAACTTAAAATGATGACATTGAAAGGTAATACACTTTAAAATTACCAATGCCATCATGTGATACATAAAGCAACCAATCAACCAAATGACAACAAAAAAGTAAAAAATAAAAAGAATTTCAGAAGTACATATATGGTTCAGAAGTCTCTGCCAAAGGATTGCTTTGTGTATGAATGGCTTTCTCTCTGACTGACTGCTAAATAGCCAGGGTACCTTTCTGTGTCTGAGTCGGTTACTCGGTTCTGTCCCAGCTGTTATTAAGCAGCCAGATTCAGAGAATCATCCTCTTTCTATGTTGCTAGTCAGCCAGAATACCTTTACAAAGATGCCAATATTGCTTTTGACCTGATTCAGAGTCTGAAAATAAGAGAGGAAAGTTACTCCTGGGCTAAACCATGTTAAATGCAGGGGAGTCATATATCATCTGTTGCAAACAGTATTAGATTTGAGAGGTGGTATTTACCAGCTCAAGTCTAAATAACAGTGTAAAAGTAAAGCTGGTCAGTATCCATGTGCAGTAAACAATTCAAAGATATATCATTGCATGCAAAGTATACAATTATCTTGACTCCCCCTGCAATCACTATGGTTTTGCCCAGGTGTAACCTTCCTCTCTTAATTTCAAGCTCCTTCTTAAGTCTGAATTAGGTCCATTATTCCCAACTAATTTCCCAGTAGCCAGGACACTGACCAATAGTTGTAGGAGGCTTTCCCCTGTGGGTCTCTAAGCCAGTGGATTGTGGTTTAAATACTTTGCAAGGATTAACCTATCTGTCAGTTCGGTTCTAGTCCATTTTGTCATTTTGTGGTTGCCGGGTTTACCATGTGGTATACCATCCTTTCTATCCCTGTGAATCATTACTTAAGTCAGAGCCTTATTCGCTTTTGACAGAAGCCCAGTGGTTTGTTGCAAGTAAATATCATAAGCCAGTAGAAAGTATAAAGAATGCTTCGATTTATAAGGCAGAGTAGATGTTATGCCTACTCACCAGGGCACAGGGTCTGGTATTCCCCAAAGATCTAGATGGTAGGGACCAAAGGTGTAACGTGGATTAATGGCACCTGGAGCAAGTGAATGCTACAGCGCGTCCCAACTCCATCCTCCTGTAGTGTGCGAAGGAGCAGATTGAGCGTGTTCCTTGACATTAGCTGGCTAAGGGGAAGTGTTGCTTTTACTTGCAGCAATGGTACCTCTGTGTCTACATTTGCCTACACCTCCTGTCCACACTATCTAAGATGTACTGAGATGCCAGATAAATCTTCAGCCAAGGTGATATTTGTGATGCTATATGCTTGAAACTTTATTTCTTTTGGATATATATATATAGTTTATTATAGTTATTATTATACATATATATATATATAGACATGCTCCACCGGATCCACCCTTGATACTCCCTTGGTAGGGACAGATTTTGCTTCAGACACAAGTCAGGTCACAGTCCCTGACATAGACACAGCAGTATTGTACTGAATGCGGAATGCACAAGAGTGATATAGAGGAGACTGAAGCTTTGGAGTTAGTACAGGATTACTGGAGACTGAGGAGGTGGAGTTTGCAAAGGGGTACTGGGGAGTGAAGTCCACAGATAGTAAATACATAAAGAATCCCTTGATAGGAGCACATGGAGTTCACAGGTAATAAAAGGGATTCACAGGGAATTAAATACCTAATTGAAATGCATAGCACACGTTGTAAATGCGCGTTTAGATTCCGAAAGTATATGCAACCGTACCTCTGGATGACTATGCAAGTACAGCACTTATTGTGTGGAGGCACAAAGCATGTAGCTTAATGCAGCTACATGACTAAATATGTTGCACAAGTACAGGATAGTACACAGGTCCTCCCCGCAGGGCCCCTGTTTGTTTGTTTATTTTCCTGCCAAAGTCTTGTCTGTCTGTCTGCCGCCAGTTTGTCTGCTGGTATCTACTGTCCATCTGCTACCCTGGTATCTGTTTTACATAACCTTGTATTTGTATAGCTGCCTGGATCCCTGTTATCTTGGGCCTGATCCAGAGCTTTGTAACAGCTTAGAGTAACATCGCAGCACTCCCCCACCCTGACACTCCCCCTTGTCCAAGCGTATTAACACTCGCTTACGCCACCTGAAGGCTACCCTAACTTCAGCCGGCGTAAGCGAATGTAAATACGCTGCGTTGCAACGCCGCCCTTCCAGCCTCATTACCCTACCTCCCCCTGCCTTACTACACTAACCGCAGTGTAGTAACGCTGGGGAACGCCCCCTCCAGCGTTACTATGATGCTGCTACGGACGCCCAATCCTGAATTGGGCGTTCCCATAGCTACGCCAGGCGACATCTGCCCGGCGCATGCGTAGATCGTCTTTTTAGACATCGTAGCTCTGGATCAGGTCCCTTGTATCTGTATACCTGCCTGGATTCCATTACCTTGTGTCTGCATACCTTCCTAGACCCTGTTACCTTGTATCTGTATACCTGTCTGGATACTGTTACCATATATCTGTAGACCTGCCTGGATCCCCATTATCTTGTACTTGTAGACTTTCCTAGATGGTGTCTTTGTCGTCTGTCAGTCCGGTTATTGACCCTCTCCATTTTGTCAGTCCGGTTCCTTCTTTGCCTGCTACTCCAGGAGCCACCACTTGTGGATGCAACTTGCTGGGTTCCTGCCACACAAATTTATCCCCACCATCAGAGGCCTAGTGAAGGCTTGTGACCCCAGTTAGACTCCTTGGCCTGGTGTATCAGTTCCCTGGACTGTGTTCAGGTCTGGATTGGGTTCATATGCACATGCACACCCATACTTTATATAGCAGCGAGTTGCATTCAGGTCTGGGTCACTGTAATTTCATGCTCTGGCCATGCATAGTGCAAAGAAATGGATAGATATGCAATGACATTGGATGTACACTCAGGTCTGGATCAGGCCCTTTGAGTTTCTTGCTTCTACTCTTATGATATGACATAGGTTATATAATGATGTCACACCTGAGTCAGAGTGATAACTGCTCAGGACTGGTGCTAAGCAATATCTGTATTCAGTAATTCCCCCTTTCTTTGCACTATTTGCCCCCTCACAGAAAGTATGTACCAGTATTTTGGCTTTTTTCCTTTAATTCATTTATTTTATGAAAGCAGGTCACCACTATTCATGTAGAAATTGTGAGTCTACACATTTCACATATCATTTGACCACTGCTCTACCATCCTTTAGGATTGACAAAGCCATGGTCAAATCTGTTTTCAATATGACTAATCAGTTAGCATAATTTCTGAACTGTATTGACAGTGTTCCAAAAAATCAGTAAAGCATCTACCATATACAATTACTGTGCCAATCAGACAATTCTCGACTTGTAGGCACTGTAGAGCGTGTACCTGAAAAAATACAGCAAAGTATAGAGCTCTGTACATATATCCAACCAGTGGTATGCTTTAATTCAAAGTATGCCGTGACGACAAACACGAGATGGACACTGTCCGAATAATAATGAAATATTCAATAAAATGTCACACAAAAAATTTGAAACAATTCCTTGTATAGTAATAAATAATACACAAATAGAAAATAGAAGAAAAACGCCACATTGAGGGGATGCAAGATCCTAAGAGTTACAAGCCCAGCCAAGGAGATAAGCATCTAAATGAACCTTCATATGTCACGGACGAATCAGAGATGCAGACACCAGTCTGAGGCGTTTGGGCTAAGCCCTTTCTTAAAGTTATAAGTAGTAACTATATTTATGGGAGTTATTTACCTAAAACTGGGTATATATTCAATAAACTCTAAAAACAGTCTTATACACAATAGAATTACATATATGAAACAGACAATACATATTTC
>WWET01000068.1:1032432-1046411 GCA_011038615.1 Limnodynastes dumerilii | reverse complement strand
GTGATGCCGGGCAACATCTGCCCGGCGCACGCGCATTAGAGCTACGGCCGCCGTACTAGCGACGGCGGCCGTAAGCTCTGGATCAGGCCCATTGTCCCCTTTTTTTGAAAAGTGCCATATGTACCACTGCTAACTACTAACTGCCAAATCCATGCGATAGAAGGCTCAGAACAGGCTACCCGAGTCAAAATTCTGCACAGTGTACACCAAAGGAAGGTTCGACTGGGACCCTAACCCTGCAGAAAATGAAAATTGGAGATGTTGCCCATAGCAACCAATCTGATTCTAGCTGACATTTTCTTGGATGTAATAAAAAAGAAAGAGCTAGAATCTGATTGGTTGCTATGGGCAACTTCTCCAGTTTTCCTTTCCCGCACCTTAGTTAATCTGGCCCAAGGAGAGTCTGCAACTCTGGGTAATCGGTACGAATTTCATGGCTTTTGTTTCCAGAGTATTCCAAGGCAGTGTTTCTTGAACTCTCTCTCCACAGAGAACAAATTTAGCTGATTCTGACATAATTGACAATATATAACTTTTCCATCTGATGAAAAGTTTTTGTCAGCTGAAATCCACTGTTGCGGTAAAGAACTCTTTCAGGATTTACATTTAGGGATGATCCCTTCTGTACACAGTTACTGGAACATTACATATAGCCACAGAACCGCATGGGCTTGATTCAATTAGCTTCACACCGGCGTTATTTGTGCTGCATATTTGGGGAGATTTTTATGTTCTCCCCCTTAGATGGGAAAAAGTGCACCGCGAGCCCTATGATTCTAACCACACACATACACATATGTGACAGTGCCACCTTGGTGAATAGTAGGTTCATTATACCCAAATCAGAAATCAAATCAGACAGGGTAATGCTCTGCCTGACTTCACAGTAAATTTATATAGTTTCAACTTACGTAACAGAGTCAGCTCCTTTTAGGATCTAACACCCAGATGAGGCAATTTTATTCCCTGGTACATAAAACATAAAAGGTAACTGAAATTTTTTAGGTCCTGCAAGTACATATCCCAGGAGAGCCAGCAAATCTGCTGCAATGAGCTTTGAGGTTGTGATTTCATGCAAATCACAGCCTCAGGTCCCAGCTCAATGCTTAGCAATACTATAAATCCGTTTGTTATTAGGGACTGGGCAAGACATGATGGTGTAATTTGCATCAACAACAAGCTCTGCCCCATCCCTAAAACTATGAATAGTAGCACTGATGAACAGGGGACAGGGCATCAGGATGTTATTTATATAAATTGTCACCAAGCCTCGTCCCATGCTGGCTTCTATCTCTTCCCTCAGAGATTTTCCAGAGGGGGGAAATAGAAAGTCAGCAATCCCGCCCTTACCTCATGTGACTTTGTTTTGGCGCATTCATGTGAGTTTTAACAGAAGACAGAAGCGGTTTTACTCCTGAAATCCCGACAGAGTATTTCATCGTTCAGTGTCATAAGAGATAGGAATAGGAATGTTCTAGCTTTCAAATGAGTAGTTTTCATTTATGGCACAGTTTTTCACACATAAAGATATATTGTTTTTCATTGTTAAGTCTCATGATAGGAGTTTCAAATGAGTAGTTTTCATATGTAATTCATGTATAATAAAGACACAGTGTTTCAAACACAATGATATGTTGGGTGGTTTTGTTTTATTTCAAATTTTTAAGCATGGATTGAAAAAACCTAATTTTAGTTTTTTAGATCCTAAAAATAAGGGGCTTAATCATCACACTACAATATGGTAATTTTATAATGCAATCCAACAATTGATTCCATTTGCATATTAAATGTTATCTCTATTTTAATATGTAATATAAAATATACAGTCATGTCTATGGATTTTTTTCTCTTAAGATGTATTTTCAGTTATTTTGTAAGTAAAATTATATAAATTAACATTTCATCTTCTGATTATATCAGGTTAAGCTGGCCATACACTAAGACGATTATCAGTCCCAGTAGGGGGTGGGCCGATAAACGTGACGATTTCCCGCTAGGGAACCATACACCTCCTCTGCTGGGACCTATAATCCTAGAAGAAGAGGGGAAGGGGGAGGCAGCGCCACTGCTTCGATTGCCATCCCACCTTCATTAGAGTGGGCCGGTAATCGCTATATTTACTTACTGATCTTAACAATCCGCATCAGTACTTTATAAAACGCCATCTCAGGCGTATGTGCAGTAGTTTATACTTTTGGGACTTGAAATCTTCAAAAAGATAGTCACATGCATTGGGACTTCTAATCCGTGCAAGACCAAAGGTCTAGGGTGAAAGTTCTGCAGACAATCGGATAACTAATAGTAAATTTAGGGGACAAGGCGCAGCAAGCCTGGATTATTTAAATAGTGTGCTATTAGCAGTAAATGGAGCCCTTTATGAAATCCCCAGGGCTTACGACTTTTTGTTTCTGTTGGGATCTCCTAGAGTTTTTTCGCTATATAATTACAAGGCGGCCATACGCTCCTGTGCGAGCGTATGGCCCCTTCCTTACGCCGGCTGAAGTTAGGGTAGCCTTCAGCCTGCGTAAGGAAGGGGCCGCACAGGGGGAGTGTCAAGGTAAGTGAACGCCGATACACTGTGCTTTAGTAAGCACAGCGCGTCGGCGTACCTCTGGATCAGGCCCAAATTCTCATAAATATTTTTTTTGACAAAGGGGACTGTATTCAGACTCAAGAGTGCTGTAAGAACGCACGAATAGCAAAAGTCCGCACTCCCATGACACTGCCCTTTGATGGATGGGCTTTAGCTGACTTACCTTAACTTCTCCGCACATATCGTTGTGCCTGATCCAGCCCAACTAGTACAATATAAATGACTCGCTCACCCACATTACGTATTCTCCCGTGCACGGAGAGTAGTCACGCCCTTTCGTACGGAGTTGGACACATGTGGAAATCAACTCCGTAAGTAATGAGATCCAATGCGTAAGATCTGCCACACGCATGTACAGATCGCCAAAAACCGCCAACTTATGCACGCGCAATGTGTATGTTTGAAAACGTTATTAAGTCTGAATACGGTCCAGGATCATTACATTTTCCCATATGCATGTTTAATCTGGTGTATTTTCTCCTATATCATATAGTCAGTGTAGCATAGTACCAGGAGACAGCCTCCTACGATGAAGCTCAGGCGAAACGCGCGCGTCGGACTCCTTTCCTGCCTCCATGTGCACTGGAGGTGGTGACTACAAGACAGGATAGTTTTGACTGTTTGTTGCTGCATGCCAGACCCATACCTTCAGGGGAACCCGTAGGGCAAGTATACTGCCTAGGAATAGGCGAAGCGCAGGCCGTGAGGCCGCTATGGGGGGTGTCAACTTAGGGATAGAGCTAGCCTCCTTTATGGGTCGCATTATTTAATTCCTTGTATTTACTTGGTATTCCTGTCTTGTTCTACAGTTTTTACTGATTGTTATATACATTTTTTTATATTTCGCCATACTTATGTGTTCAATATACTCAATAATATCTGAAATTCGATGTGGTAAATTAAATAATATTTGTAATTTGATCTATTTGTTGAATAAATTTACAAAGATTTAAATAGTGAAATTTTTGGACATTCAGTGCCCTTTCTAAAAGTTTTACTGTTGAGTTGTCATGTCTGTGTGTTGACTCGAGATTTGTATATTTCTGAATGATTTTAAAACTTCAAGGTACACCATTTTAAAACTTCAAGGTGCACCTCCTAATATAGGGAGTAATTACTATGTCCTGTGAGATACTAAGCTGTGCGGTACAGTAATTGTTTTCTTTTGTATTAGCATAGTACCATACAATAAAAGCAGAGTGACTTGTATTTCCATAGCCTGCAGGTGGGGTTCAAAGGTGACTGGGATGATGTCTAAATGCTGGTGAATCAAAGATTTGTCTGGACTGAGAATGTGAAGTGCTCCCTGTGTTAACAGTTTTATCATGTACAGATCACTATCTTCTTTGTTGTTTTATCTGTACTAATATACGTAATTAGGGTAGAGGGAAAGAATGGAAATGAATCCCTGTGAGGTTGTTAAAGTTGCAATAGAACTGAGTATATAGCTGGCCATACACTAGAACGATTATCGAAAATCGCATGAAATCCACGATAATCCTAACGATTTTTGGTGTAGAGTCCTATAGACTCCAAAACGATATCTGCACCATACACTAGACGATTTTCCACCTAAAATCGTCCGATCCTATAGACTCCAAAACGATAGCTGCACCATACGCTAGACTATTTTCTGCCTAAAATCGTCCGATAGTAAGAAAAACCTCCGATTTTCCATCTCCTTTTATCGTCATCCAAATATCGGTTTTGACCATACATGTTCAGATATTTTATTTTTTCGGCGATTTTTCGTCAACGTCACTACCTATTTATCGTCGTTGATGTACCGATTATCGTTGAATGCCCATACACTATGCGACTTTACATTTTATCTTTTGCTTTTGGACGATTTAAATCAAACATGTCAAACGATCCAATAATCGTTCAAAACAGCTTTTTAGACGATTATTGGATGATCGGACAAAAAATTGTTACCATACACTGAAAAGATCATTTGAACGATAACACGATGATTGCAAAATTGGAACGATAATCGTTCTGGTGTATGGCCAGCTTAAGTGTACAAAACTTTATTATAGAACTATTGTCATAAATTTTTTCATAAATCAGCAAACAAATATTTTTCCGTTTACAAGAAAATAATCCAAGATTAAGTACAGATAATAAAAAATCATGTATCCAATATGGTCCCCTTTCTGCAAATTGGCCTGGAGACATAAGCCCATAACATAAAAGTAAGGATGTATCCAGGGGCTGGCTGGTAAATTTTAGTGGGCATAAATTTTATTACGCATATACGCAATCTACGTATCGCAATGATACGCAGATTACGTACAATAGCTACTACGCATGCGCAGTAGCTATTGTATATTGAATTAGTTCTGGATCTACCCCAATGTTTTTACAGTAAAACAGACATTATCACCTAAAAATGATATACTTACCATTTACAATAGTCCACACACAATTCAAAAATCTTTGCTGCCCCGTTGATCTTAACGGGTGGCAGCACTTCATGCAATATACAATCCCTTGGTGCCGAGATTATCATTCAGCACCGAAGGTATATATAAAGCCATCTCAAGATGGCGTTAGTCCCTTCATACCAGTAATATCCCCATATTCCCCCCTTTTCCTCCCCCTTATAGCTGTATTTGGGGGGAGGAAAAGGGGGGCATGTATGGGGACACTGCTGGCATGAAGGAGTATGCATTAATGTTAAAAAAAAAAGTATGGTTTTTCATATTAGGGCTGAAAATTTTAAAAAGTCCGGCAATGTAGTCTCTGCGCATTCATATGAAGTGGCCTGCGATGCGTGCAGAGGTCATCGCGGGACTTCGCGTGAGCTCATCGAAGGGGTGAGTATTAGTACATTTTTAAGGTGAAGCTGCGAACACATGCGAGCTCGGAGCAGCATCGTTCCCAGGGGAAGGTAAGTAATGGTAAACGGAGCCCCTAGACTATACTTAAAACATGATTTACTATTGGCTGTTGCTGCTGTATGACTAATCTTATTCTACCCACTGCTATTTCCTGTCTCATAGCTGCGTCCAGTGCCTCAGAAGCACACGTTAATCTGAAAGATATTATAAGCCAATGGAAACATTTTAGGAAACGTATGTAGATTCAGGTGTTGGTCGCCGCTGAGAACGGCCCTTTTTTCAGAAATGCTGTTTTCTCCCAGTCAGTGCAGAGGCAAAGCAATCGATCCCCAAAACAGCAAAGGTGGAACTGTGAATGGTAAGTTTAAATTTTACCCCAACCCTTACCCTAACCCTTCCCTTCCATGACCCAAACCCTCCCCTTGTATTACCCTAACCTTCCCTTCCCCACAGCCTAAACCTAAAAGTCCCTGGAGAGTGTTACTAGTGTCCATCCGGTGCAGCGGATCCAACGGGTCTCCTGCAGCGTTTACGAAAAATGAATGGATAAATATGGCCAATGCCTCTCATTACAGCAATCTCTTGTGTTACTAGGGATTGGGCGGAACTTGATGACATAGGGGTAGATCCAGAACTCCGCTTGGAATCCGTTTACTAGCGTAGCGTATTTACGCGAGCGTACCTTCTATACACTCCACCAGGCACTCCCCCTGCATGCACATACTCTGGCTGCTTTACGCTTTCTAAACCCTACCTTAACTTTTGGCAGCGTGCCCGCTCATGTCCGCACACATATAGGCAGCACGTAGTTACGCCGCTAAGCACGCCCATACTGTACGATTTAAATGCAAACCCCCGCCTACATTGTGTAATTTAAGCGTACTTTCAGCTAACGCCCCCTTAAACGAATTTACGCTACTTCTACGTGAAAGGCCCTTACGCTCAGAGTTACGTTACGTTACGTAGCGTATCATCTGTCGTGCACATGCTCAGTACATACAAAATCTTTTTACGCCTCCGCCAGTTGTAAATACGCACGGAAATGTTCTGGATCTGCTCCAATGCTCCCGCAGCGTTCTCATAACTACGACACGCAGAGGATAAGGGGGAAAGATGCGTACAGCATGTACTTCAAAGGATATATATATATATATATATATATATATATATATATTGATCAATGTATACAGTATATTATATCCATGTATACTAGTATATTACTAGTTACACAAGCACTAGTCAGTATACCTGTGAGGTACCCATAGGAACTTTTTGTATAAAACCATTGTTATTTGTAAACCAAGGTGTAATTATAGCGGCCGGTAAATGCTAATATCTATTAATTGTTTTTATCAATAATAAATTGTCTTTGTTTTTAAGTATGGATCACATGTTTTTTTAAATAAAATATATTAGTGTTATATTTATTCATTATTTATTGTTCCTTTGATTTGTGGTCACAGCGCGGGTAATCTTGCTGTTTACAATATATTATCCATATTATTGTGAACTAATCTTCTGGTCGATTGCCAAAGTGCTGCCAAGTGTTGCATGTAAAGCCCTTCTATGGCCCCCAAGAGGGATTTTGTGTCCCCATACATATTATTACCTCTGCCTCTCTCAAACAGTGCATCCCATAATACACTATATCTCTCTCACACAGTGCACCCCATATTACATATTTCCTACCTCTGTCTTTCTCACACAGTGCACACCATATTACATTCTTCCTATCTCTGCACCGCATTCACACATACGTTTTTGCGGCAGATTGCGTGCGTAATTTTAGTAGCGGATTACCTGCGCATACGTAGTAACTTTTTTCACGCAAATTCCGTAGTATTTACGCATGTAAGTACTTTAGGCACGGGCATGTGAAACGCACTAGGGGACATGCGTACGGAGGAGCGTGGTTTTTATCCGTACGGTAGAAGTTATGTGAAAGTGGGCAGAGGGGAAGCATTTAAATGGGCATTTGAGGTGCAGTTAGATAAATACGCACGTATGTAAGTAACATACATGTGTAAGTACACACGTAGAGTTAAGGTTGTCCTATGGAGGCGGAAGTCACCGAAAATCCGTCCGACCGAGGGGAGTGTCATGGGTGTTGGCTTAAAATGCGCAGATATTAAATACGTCTTTGTGAATCCAGTCCTCTAGCTCTCTCTTACAAAATAAAATCGCCCCCTGCTCATTAGGAGTCTTTGGTCCTGATTTAAACTCGACCAGGTGCCCGATGCCATAGGTTATCTCTGTACTGCACATGCCCAGAACACATGCACATGCAATTACACAGATCAAAACACAGATCTGGTGTAAGTCTGCTTTGCACTGGTGGGGTCAGCGGTTGATAACTGAATCCATGTCATTAAAGCCCTTGAGCCCTTAAAGCCCTTGGGACATATCAGCTTAGATGGAAAGAAATACGGGCAAATATGGCTGTTGCTGATTTAACTGACTTGAGTATTTGAACTTACAAGATTCCAAATATACATGTTCCAAGTCTTGCATGTTAATAATATATGCTTAAATTCATCAGGATTGCTTACATAAAAGTGTTACACAACCTGTCAGCACCTTTACAGAAAAATAATGATAGAAACTATACAAAACCCGTCTGTTTCCTGACCTTCATGCTGTGCTCAGCAGACATTTATTGGTAGGAATCTGCTAATTCAAGAGACAGAACAGTTCCTTGGGATGGGGTCATTCTAAGTGACAGAAGCTTTATTCTCATGCAGCTGCTATTCTCTGTGACATGATAGGAATGTACTGAGATGACAGCTGAGGAAAATACAGGCTGACTCATCCCATAATAACGCAAGGTGGATTGTTCCATGCTGACACTAATGACACAAACTTTCTTGCCAAAATGCCATAAAAACAGAAGTGTTCAATTGTATGTCTTAGGTGGAGATCTCATATTGGTTATGACAGTGAGACTAAAACACATACTAATTTCCCTTTTTGTTTAAGTAGATGTGACTTCTGGCAGCATTCTGCCACTGAACAGAAACTACTATTTTCATAATACCCATCAGCAATGACACAGATAACTCTATCTGTCTATCTATCTATCTATCTATCTATCTATCTATCTATCTATCTATCTATCTATCTATCTATCTATGTTATGTATGTTAATTGACTGCTGACTAAAATGAACCCTAGTTTATCTGTCTGTTTTTATGTTAGGGAATTTAAAGTCAGCTACAATGGGGCTTATGTGAACGATTGTGTGAAAATTGGAAAGCATTACTTAATATGATGGCGATATAAAAAACCTGTTCATAAATAAATAATCTCCAATTGGTGCATGGACTATAAATCACATACATAATAGATTAAATTACAATTGTATACTAGATTTAATGTATTGTGTTAAGGGGTTAATTCAGACTTCTCTCTTTAAATGAGCAAAGACTAAAAACCTTACCCACACTTGCCAATAACCCCCTAACCGCCCCAGCTCCCACCCTTGCCCCTGAAATAAAGACACATACAACTGATTTGGCTTTTAAAAGGGGCATAGATTTATTAAATGATAAATGAACTTGGATGGAATGAATTAGGCTATAAATTTGCCTATTAAATTCTTTGACTTTAAAATTTGGGTAGAGACAAGGTGGCACTAATAGCAGGTGGGTGTGTCAAGTGAACAATTACATAAGACAAACTCCGTTGTCAAAGGCAAACCACCCAACCCCCCAAATACACTTACTTCCCAGTGCACTCCTTCAGACGAGGGGGCAATATTAGGTCCCGCAAAGGAGCCGGTGACCTGATTAAATCGGGAAGGTATGCTAAGTTCCCCCAATATAAAAGTTCCCCCAAACAGTTCCCCCTGTGCCAAATAATGTTGAAAACCCATGCCTCTATCGCCAAAATCCGTGCCCCGTCTGTAAGGAGAAAAAACACGTTAATTAACAACACAGCCTATACATATTGGGAGGGAGGGAAAAACGACCAAAGGAGGATGAGATACCCACTTCCTACCATTTTTTATAACCTACTTAAACCCCTCCCCCCCATGCCTAACCCACTGCAGCATCACCAAATTCTATTAACCCCTTATTGACAGCAAGGTGGACAAGGTCCCAGCGTGTCGTTTACCCCCCTTCGGCCTTATGCAGCCCTCAGTTAATTTTATTTATATAAGGTACATAGTGATCCACAAGAACTATCCAGAATCTGCTAGCATTTTGATGACTTACATTTTAATCACTCTCATACAGACAGTTTTTCTATCAGCAAAGACCTATCTAACTTTCAGCTTAAGCTTTTTGTAAGCACAAAAGTATGTATAGGTGTATATCAGGGAACAACAACTTGCAAACTCTACTGAGCCTCTAGGTGAAAAGTTGTAACACACTGCATGGAGACCTGAAATTGGTAAATGCTAGACCAGAGTCTAACTAATGGCCAGGTATTAACCAGAGCCTGTGGTAGGGATGAACTTGGCTGCAGGTCAGCAGGAGTTTGTAGGCCTCTGGCTAATGCTTAGGTCTGATTGCAGCAAGATGGAGGCCAGGAGACGTAGGAATGCAGAGAAAGAGAGTGGTGAGGAAATAAGAAAATTCCCAGAGAAAACTTAGGAACCGAGCAGATGCACATATCACCAAACAGCAGGAGAACCTGGATATAATCAATCAGAGCCACCTTTTTTAGTGGGTATGAAACTAAATGCTTTAAGGAGGGGGCAGAAAGCTGACTGGACACATAGGGTTGGATTCAGAGTGGTGTTTTCTAATTTGTGCTACTGCGCATGTGCAGTAATTTTCTAACGTCATCTATGTTTCTTGTTGCTACGTAGATTGCGTATACGTGGTAATTTTCTAACGTCACCTACGTTTCTTGTTGAAACGTAGATTGCGTATACACGGTCACAAGACCGCGTATACGCAATCTACATTGCAACAAGAAACGTAGATGACGTTAGAAAATTACTGCACATGCGCAGTAGTACAAATCGGAAAACACTGGGTGCATATGCAATGCGTCCGGAGCTCTGAATCCAGCCCATAAAGAGGAAAGAAAGCTGTCTGAACACACAAGGACGTGGCATAAAGGATGTCTGGATATAAGGGGGATGATTGGATGGCTGTAGAGACACAAGAACAGGAAAATATGTGGAGGGCACAGTGTGAAGATGAAGGGGCAACATTATGATAAAGTGAGGGCAACAGTTTGATAATTTGGGGGCATGCTGTGATGAAGGGGCAATGTGATTCAGAAGGACACAGTATGATCAATTATCATTTATATGTTGTAATGTTTGTGTTTATAACGATCAGAAGCTTGGGTTACATGTTTGTTTCCGTGAATGAGTTGGTAGGGGCCCCTGTGCACCACTTTGCCCAGGGTCTACAATGTTGTTAAGACGGTCCTAGATACAACGAGACAGGACATCCAAAGGTGTCACACAACTGAACATAAGGACAACAAGGATACATTGTGGAACACGATCCAGGGAATCAGCTGCAAATGAGTAAACTCAAGAACATGTAGCTAGTAGGCTAGGAAGCTCTGACACAGAAAGTAGTGAGCAAAGGGTTTAAGTAGGGAATGGAGACACCAGGTAATCAGATCCAGATACTAGATGACTGTTTAGAAGAACCAAGAAATAAGGAACGGCAGGAGGATAGTCAGGTGATTTGACCAAAGGTAAATAAAACAATGAGTGAATGCAGAGAACCTGACATAAGTGTAATTCATTTTAAGTCTCCGATAGGTTGAAATACAGTATAATCGGTTAGCGTGAATGTGTGTTCATGTGCAGTACAAAAAAAGGTGCAATCTAAATTAGAGTTAAGGAAATTGAAAGTCTAAATTTATCTCAATATCTTTAAAATTAATAAGTACTTTGTATATTATTTTATTTTATTATTTTATATTTTGTCGACAATTTTGACAATTTAAGGTATTACTCAATGATTGAAAAACAATTCAAAAACTGAATTTGAGACATAGTGTTACTTATAGTGATTAAAGCACTGGCATCGCTGTAAATAACAGGCACAAGCTTAATGTTAGTAAAACTGCGTCTCCCGCTCCTCCATGTAAGTGGGATGCTAGGAGTATATGATGTCATAGACAGACACTACATTTCTAGTTTGAGGGACAGAAGATGTTGCCCCAACCACCTGTCCATTAATTAAGAAGCACTTAAGAAGTTCCATTTTTTTTTGCTTAACATTGAAATGTGGCAAAATTTGGAATCTATTTGGTTAGAAGCAATTTTTATCAGTAAATGAACACACTTAGTATAAAATCATTTTAGAATTGTTTATGTTTTTATCAACATGTAACTTTCAAAAAAGCAAGGCAAATGAATGCTAAATATGCAATTACAAAATATAACATTATATGAATATATATGAGGCATGCAGTAATTATGTGACACTTTTATTGTTCTGGCTGTGTTTGATTAAAATTTTAATGAATAATTAATACATTAAAATCAGTTTCTACTTATCTGTCCAATTCATTATGTAATCCCATCTGTGGACTTAACAAATATTTGAAAGTATGAAGATGTTATTAGGACAATGAATATTTATAAAGTAAGATAGCCTAAGAAGCAAACAACATTTTAAATATATAATCATGTGTGTTTATAGCTAAATCAGTACCTCTTTTAAAAACACATTTACAAAATATTTCATCATACAGTAAGTCAGTGACTTTAATAAAGACATTACATGGAATCAGAGGTGTAGCTAAAAGGGTTTTTTACTTCTGTTTGATGTCTCCTGTTTTGATTAATATATGAAGAAAGCACCTCATTGCTGTGATTTTAGGAGATAATAGGTTCAGTTTGAAATTCTTTTAAGTTACTTTCTATCTTGTCTATTTGCAGCAAGAAACTTCACATAAAAGAAGCTATTATATTTAATATATTCAGTCTGAAAAAGTTAAAGCATTTCATAAACTTATTGCATTAAAATGTATTCTATTTGAAGATATAGCATTGTAAATGATACAATGGTATTAGATAGAAGTTCCTACAAAAAAAATAAACTTTATTAAAATAACCATATCACAGAAACATGGGGAAGTAAAATATGGAGTAAGAAGCCATAGGTAAGGCAGGTACTGTCGTTTTTGTAAAACTGTGGAATATATGTATATATTACTCTTTGTTACCACTGGAACGTAAGAATTATTAGAAGATTTGATTATTTAACCAGAAATTAGGAGTGCCTTCTTTAAGGTTATCTCAAGAGCAACTGGAGTTTGGTGGCAAGTGTATTTTAAATACATAGCTTGAAGTTAAACCTTCAGATGCTAATGAATTTATACTTTGTTCCACTGATGTTGATGTTTAAAAAAATGTAAATGAATTCACTCCTACAAAGGGGGACTAACTGCTCTGGCAGTCCAGGTTTATTACATTTATAGAGGTTACAGGGTGAAACACAGTGGAGATAGAAAAAAAGGAAGCCGTTTAAGAAAATCAACAGAATCAAGTGCGCAGAATTAGCAGACTTAATAATATACCTGGGACAGCTGGAGTCCAATGCTGACCAATTAACATACACCTACAGCAGGAACACTAAATATATGGATAGGATATGCTAAAAAATAGCTCCACTGGTAAACTTTGTATTGACTGGAAAACTGCAATAGAGAGCAGGATTACTGCAACAGCTGCTTTTAGCAGAAGACTGGATCCTGAGATCCGATTGCAGCACCTCGCTTTGTCACCGCATTTGTGTGAGCGATTCATTAATCAGTCCCCTCAGTCACACAAATTTCTGACTCCAGAATCCTGCCTTAGGTTTACTGACTCGTCTTCACGTATAATGGAGATGGAACAGAGGTATACTGTACATTGTGGGTCTGATTCACACTTAAGAAGCTTGGGGTAGATCCAGAAATAATTGACGCTAGCCGGAGACGTAAAAACGCTGTCTTGCATGTACTGCGCATGCAGATGTTATGACACGTAACTCTGAATGTACATACCAGACTACTATCAACAGCGTAACTATGAACGAAGGGGCGTGCCAGCCATACAACACCTGTAATTACGCTTCGGAGGCGGGGTGAGGCATTTAATCATACAGTATGGGCGTGCATAGGCGCGTAAGTATGTGCAGCCATTACAGCCAACAGGCGTTACACTTGGAAAAGTTAAGGTAGGGTTTGGAAAGCGTAACACGGCTAAACTACGTATGGCCGAGGGGGGTGCCAAGGGGAGTGCGTAGTAAATACGCTAGCGTAAATACGCTTCGCTAGGAAAGTAATGGAAACGTAGCTCTGGATATGGCCCCTTGTGCTTATTCTTTTTATTGTTTTTTTTTATTATTATCTATACTTTTGAAATTCATCAGTGTATTCTAGAAGGATAAAGGACTTTAATACTAACAGGAATAGATAGATAGGATAAATAAATGCTGTTTGTTATTCCTTTGTCCTCAGTATTTATTTTATTGTCGGAGGCAGTGCCTTTATTGATTTGATAAAGTTCTCGGAGTAGAACGAAACACGTAAGCAGAGTAATAGCGTGTTAATTCATATTGATAGCAAAGGTTCCTGCT
>WWET01000068.1:985515-1000810 GCA_011038615.1 Limnodynastes dumerilii | reverse complement strand
TTTTTATGATTATTATTATTTTTTTATTTGCTCAATAAAACTTGTCAAACAAAACTTTTTTCTGTACACCAGTTGACATTTGAATTTCCAGTTAAATTATCATCTCACCTAAACAAGTGTCAGTGGCACTAGAAGAGAATTAGGTTCAATTATGTACTTACATTTTCACTTACAGGATGAAGCATTAAAAGCAGCAGAACTGACAGCCAAGCTAATTAATTCAAATTTCCAACTTGCTTAGCTATTAAGTATGCTTTTTTAGCACAGGACTTCTTGGCTTAAGCTGTTGAATTCCAGTAAGTTCTCTGGTCGTTGTTGTAACCCTTTGCACCGATTCCATTTATGAAGTCAACTTTGCCATTCCCATTCTCGCACATGTAGATTACTTCTCGTACAAAAGGAATTGTTGTTTAAATTCACTAAAAAGGACTGTTACAACAAGTATAGATTGTTTTAACTGCAGTAAAAATGATATGGAGATAGATTGTAGAGCTCAGATATTCAAAATAAATGCACTACAATTATACCTGATTATTACACTTGTGTAGGCTTCATTTTCAGGGTTAGTTCTTTTATAAAGAGTTTTTATGGAGGTTTTTGTTTTTTACTTTATACAATAACACATCTTGGGCCGTATTCACAAATCTGTTAGTTAAAGGTACGCAATTATACGCATGTACGTAGCAAGGCAACACCCATGACACTCCCCTCACAGGGACGGGTTTTTGGTGACTAACGCCTCCATAGGGCACCCTTATCTCTACGTGTGCATTTACCTGCGTATAATACTTTTCTACGTTCATATGTAATTAACCGCGCCCTCATTTAAATGCCTTCCCCCACCCACTTTCACATAGCTTTGTCCGTATATCACCAAGTGCAAAGTTCATAAGTACATGTCTAATGGACTGTGTGTAAATGCAATGTATATACCGTAAATAAAGTGACTATGCATGCGCAATTTATCCAATCCTAAAAATACGCACGGAACTCCGCGCAGAAACGAATCTGTGAATGTGGCCCCTTATTCATAAAAATTAAGCTTGATATTTCTATTTGCTTTTGAAGTTTAACTTCATAAATGGATTAATACTATCAGTTTGAAATGCAGTCAATTTATAGATACAATTTCTACAATTAAACACAAATTTCCTATGAAATAAGGAGGTTTTCAGTGTCAGCACTTTAGAATCATCCATCTTCAGGTAAAATATACTTCAGTAATACCGCTTTCACATCACCACCTTTGAAAAACCCGGTATTTTGTACCCGGGTTTTTTCTGGCAGCATTGCCGTGTCATTTTCAAAACCGCGTTATAAGTCCACCCAAAAACCCGGGAATTTCCCGGGTCTGTCCTTTTCACATTACCACCAAATAACACGGGTCTGCCTTTAAAGTAAAGTGTCAATCATTTCAGATAGTAGCTTTGATTGGCTTTTGATCGACAGCGCCAAGATAAGCATCCAATCAAGTTCCAGAAAGAAAAACTTGTGTTCAAAAGAAACTGGCCGCATTTTAAGAACCCACCCTTCCCGGGTTGAACATGGGAAAAACCTTCTTTTTTCCCGTGTTGAAGTCCCGGGTCTCTCGACCCAGGTCTCCCGGAAGTGGCGGTTTCACATCACCACCAAAAACCCGGGTTTTTGCAAAATGCCGGGTTTTTTATGAAAATCCCGGGTATTTGGTGGTAATGTGAAAGGGGTATAAGTGAAACATAATCATGTCATAGGTGGGTCATACAGCTACAGTGAAGGTCTAACAAGACATCATTGTCATGGACGTTGCAAGAGAGGGGACTGGGAAAAAGCACATATATTTAGTTTGTTGCGTGCAACTAGATTGATTCTGCATATTCCCTGAGATTCAAATAATGAAGTAAAAAATTCCTCCAAAATGCACAAAATATAATACAATCTTTGGTCATAAAGACTGAGGACACTAATTACAAAAGAATGAGAACTTAAATATGGATGAATGGTGGAAATGCATACAAGTCCATGCCAATATGACTTAAAGAGATAAATATGAGTAATAGACATGAACTTATAAGAACTTGTTTGAGAAGACAAGCAATTGTAAACTTCAGCACTAGCTGTGTGTCTCAGATTTAAAGTCAGAAAATCAATGATGTGGCATGTATCAAGTTATAGGAGTGCACACTGTGTGATAATCTGGAAAGAATCATCTGATAATAACTGATCTAACAAAACATACTGCTAGCTGTACCAATGCTGAGATCTGAAAATAGTGTGAAACCGATGTTAGCTATTGGTAAAATCACAAAAATGTCTCAAATAGCCATAAACAGCCTTTGACACAACAGATGCTGGCAAATTACAAGTCCCATAATGCATTGCCAAGCAATAGGTATGCCTTGTCTGTTGGAGCATGCTCAGAGTTGTATTTTTTTTACAACACCTGGATTGCTGAAGGTTGCCTATGTCTGATCCCCAAAAAAATTAAAAATAAAGGTTTGGCCAATGCCACCACTTAAATTCTTGTTATCATTCCTCTAGTCTTCCCCTAGTGCTTGGTCAGCAGCCACAAAACTGACTAAAGCCACAATTTATTTGTAAATAAAATGTATTTCTCTAAGTCACACCGGTGTAATATGGAACGCTGATCGTCATAAGAATGACAGTGTTCTGCTACTTACTGCACAATTGAAATACTTCCCACATAGTGTATATATGCACCCCGTCACTCTGTAAGGTGTGAGGGGAGTGTAATTTTACAGTAGGCAGTCATACGGAGGATGGTCTGGATTCTGTCCTATATGCACAAGAACAAGAGAGAACAAGATAGAGGACTTTCTTAAATGCCTTTTAACCAATGAAGCTCTCAACATAGTGAAAAGTGCATTTTTCTTCAATACCTAAATAGTTTCCTTAGTAATTAAATGACTTGGGAATCAGAGTAGATTAAGCAGCCTAACCGGCAGGTTTTTGCAGACTCAGTATATTTCCTCTGTTATTTTTGCTATACTGTTAGTTTGGCTTTGAACAGTCCTCTTAATTGATAGAACAGTTAGATGATTCTGGCAAGAAGGCTAGCAGTGAAGGAGAGGATGGATTTAATGATGTCTGGAATGATTGATATTTTTACAGACAGGTTTTGTGTTCTGATTGGTGTTTAAGGAAATTAGATCTCTAGTTGGTTGCCTAAGGTTCTTCCTTAGAATTTGAAAGAGGCTTCTGCCTTAGAATACTTATGAGAATACCTGAGGTGCATCTATTTAATGAATTAAGGGCAAGCTTTCAATATGGTAATCATTTTGACTGGAATATTACATAATGTACATTTTCTTCTTCATTCATTCAACTCGTTCAGTTGTACAGAACTGCTATGCAAAACACTTTGTTTTTCTGCTATCTGTTGTTTCACTTAGATGTTATAATAGGGATAATTGCTGAGGAAATAGTATGGTATAAATAAGGAATTAATATACCATGAATCTGAAAAATAATAGCCTAGGAAGACTACCTATTTTCTTATTTATCAATTCATTAACCACTGAAAAGTATGATATGTGATACACAATATGTTGCAGTTGTCAGTGTGACCTTAATGTTTTATTTCCATAACAGCTTGAGCATCCTATAATATTGTACATACCGGTACTTCAGAGAAGTGTTCTACTTTATCTTGTACTTATGACATGAAGGTATTTTGTTTTTTCTTGCAGTTACAGGGGCCCCAAAATAACACATTTTTTGTTTTATGACAAGACAAAGATCTATGTACAGCTCTGAGTAGAGATGTGTAGCCAGTGGGTATGGAAATCATCGGGACTTATGCTGACACATTTATGATGTAAATCAGATTCTAACCTTTTAACCTCTTTTTTAAAGAATTATTCAATCTCTTAAATGTTGATAACATAATTAATGCTTTATTGCTTTGTGTATTGTGGAACCACACTAATCATGTTGGAGTATAGTTTTTACTTTTGGATAAATAATAGGAACAGTATATTAGTGCTAAAGGGTTGAAATGATTTTTTACTATGTACAATAAGATGATTTATTATCTGGTTAGAAAAAGGTTATACAGAAAATGATAAGTATAATGCAAAACAAGGAAAGAAAAGTGCCCCAGTGTACTGCTATTATTATATATTTACATATGTGTGTAACTAATATGACTGCATCTTAATCTACAGTTAGAATGGCAGGTTAGTTACAGGTTAATTGATGTGAACTGGGACATTATCTTTCCATTGTTTCTGTGCAGATTACCCTTGAATTTCATGCACTGGCTTAAATTAACCTACAAATGGAAATGACCACCATTTTATATTACTTTGGAAGCAAAGTCTGGGAACAACAGCTGACAGGGGGGTGTTGGTCCACAGAAACTATACTGAAAGCATTAAGAGGTGCTTCTAGGTGAGGTAGCTCTCAATTTAAAAACACATTATATATGACCCATATAGGGAATCTTACTGCTTACAGTTCAGCCTTGAAAGTAGCATGTCACTTATCATTTATATGCAAATGTGTGTAACTATCACCTCTGTATTATATTTTACACTTAGAAAGGCAGGTTAGAATGATCTGAAAATTCTTCAGAACCGATGAGCATAAAAGATGCAATCAAACAACGTCTTGTAGTGGGATTGCTGCACTTGCGCGATGTTGTTCCAAATACTTGTTAATCATGTGAAAAATATTATACAAAAATTTTAAATAATTCATTTAACTGTGTATTAATTCACAATGGGCAATGAAACCATAAAAAAGTGGAAAAAACCCCAACCAAATAGCATCAAACAGGAAAATAATCACAGTTACATAGTTATAAAATCCAGCATTATTTTCCAGTGTTACACTGAGTTTGTGAAATTTATAAGCTTCACAAAGTTCTAAACCAGACATAAGCAAGTATTGTAGTGTCTGATTTAGAAATTAATTTATTTTTGCATTAGATGTTATTTCTTTATTAAATGGACCATAAGTCTCAATTTGATACCGTTGATAGTTTTTGTGCTTACTGAGAATCGATACACAGTGATTGTAGGGATTAAAATGTTTTATACCAAATTGGTGTGCTTATCTCTGTCCCAAAACAGTGATTTGTGTATCTCTTTGTGTATTTGTTATATGTATTTATACCATGGTTGCTGACTCTCCCGGAATGTCCGGGAGACTCCCGAGATCCTGGGAGACCTCCTGGACTCCCGGGAGAGCACCCTTTTCTCCCGGAGACAAGCTCCGGGAGAGCCATGCCTCCCAAGCCCTGTAGGACCAAACCTGTTACAGAATGGCAGTGACCCTAAGTTATACGGTCACTGCCATTCAAGTAGGAGCCCTGTATTACCAGCGATCCCGTGACCGCCGGCATAAAAGGGCAGATATGGAGGCTGGCATTAAAGGGGCAGACATGGAGGCTGGCACTGGCCATTACAAGGGGCAAATATGGACAAAATAATAATAAGGGGCAGACATGGAGACTGGACATAATAATGAGGGGCAGACATGGAGACTGGACATAATAATAAAGGGCCGACATGGAGGCTGGCCAGACATATCGAGCTTACAGGGGAAGTCTGGAAAAAGTAATCTAGTAAAATAAAACACAAGTCTTACCTTATACTCTGGTCTTCACAGAGAAACAGGAGAAAGTCTGTTTAGCCAGTAAATCAGTGGAGGTCACATGACACACTGTGAGGGGAAGTTCCACTCGCAGTGTGTCAGTGAGTCCTCACTTTCTGCAGAGCTAGAGAGTTCTGTGTCTAACTCTGCAGCTAATGAAGAGTCATTAGCTAAAGGCTTTCACTTGACGGCTGATATAGTTTAGGAAGAGCTGCTGATCAGGCACTGCTTATGGCCCTGGGTGACCACTCTGATCACTCTTGCCTGAATCAAATGCCCGGCCTTACCTCTGGCAAGATGCTGCCCTAGACATTTTTCTATGTTGCCTATACTTAGGGCTCTCTCTGCATCAAACTGACGGTGGTGTCATGGGGAAGTGAACTGCATCACTTATATCAGAATCCACTTTTTACTAAGGGAATATGCAGTATGTATTTGGTGATACTAATTAGAACCTTTAATGTGATATGTGCTAGACTTGCTAAAGGGTCAATTAAACTGTTACAATTATAGTAGAAACCCCCTGATTAGGCATAATCTTTTTTTAACACATGCAAATAATTTCCTAATTTAAATGTGCTTATCTTAGCCCTGTTGTTAAGAGTACCATTAGTGGTGTAAGCTCCGACTTCTAAATATCTGCAATTTTTCAGAAACATAATTTGCACAACTTGTTTTCTTTGTTTTTGTAATTAGATAAGATACATTCTCTCTATTTTACTCTCTATTAAAAGTAACACAATAAGTGCTGAATGTATAATATGATACACATAACTTACATATAGTGTAAAAATAAAAACCATTAACGATGATTAATTAAAATGCTTATGGTTAAGAGGATTTTTATTCACAAGATTATACTTAGCTTAGTTAAAATTGGCCCCAGTGTATACAACAAATCTCTGTAGGGATATATAGGTCTTAGCACAAAGCCAGTTCCCCAGCCTTGAATAAGGGACTGATTGCAGAAGTGCCCATATTGACCTGTCCAGTTCAACAATAAGTGAGATAGAGACTCCTGGATATCTGCTGAACATTTTCAAGCAATAGCTAGCAGCTTAAAATAAGTATAATTTATCTATTTTGCTTAATTCTTGATTAAATATTATGGTTGATTAAGAATTGTTTTATGTTGTCTCCTTTAACTAGATCTTTAAGTAACCCTCGAGTTTTACCATAAACATTCCTCATACATATTTTAAATGCATAATAGTTCCAATAGTTGTATGTACCTTAAATAGTGCCTCCATAATATATAAAATAAACCAGGGTTGCTGACTAACCCGATATATCCGGGAAACTCCCAAAATTTAGGCAGTTCTTCCATTATCCCGGGAGAGCCGGCAAAGCTCCCTCAAGCCCCGACCAGCTACTCATATCTGTTGTAATCCCTAGAGTTACTAGGGATGGGCGGGGCTTGATGATGTCATCAAGCCCCGTCCATCCCATGTAACGCTAGAGATTACATGAATAATTGACAGGGGGTGGGACTTAATGACACAATTTGTATAAGCCCCACCCCCATGCACCCATCTATAGCTATAGGAAAACCTGGAGGGAAGCTTTAAAAAGTCAGCAACCCTGAAATAAACAGTTGTTTTCATTGACAAAATAGAACATATTAATATTCATATTAATTCAGAAAAATCTGTTTTGTGCAGAATATTGTGTTTTATAAGAATAATCAAGCATATTCAATATGATCTGCCCGATTATATGGTATACTAAATTCCATGCCATGTCCTTATTTAAAGATTAGCTCTGTAACAAAGCAAACTAAAAAACACTCTTAGACATAACTAAACTGTAATCAGTGAAAGCAAAAAAGATAATAGTAAGGAAACCAAGGAAACAATTCCTGGGTAGACAAAACAACAGAGACAAGGAGCGAGGTAACAGTTAAGGCAGAAGAAATGTAAACAGAGGGAGAACAGGAGAAGAGCAAAGGAACAAGAAGTACCTAGCAAGAGACCCAAATGCACAAGATAAATGCTCAGAGTAAGGAGCTGACAAGATGCAGGATAACCTGCATAATGTGGATTCTGACTGCTGGCTATTTACAGGCCCGACACCCAATTAGCTTTTGCAGTCAGACCCCCCCCCCCCCCCCCAAATCAATTGGGGCATCCCCCCTCCAAGATGATTGGGGCATGCACATATTACAAGAAGGATATGAGAGCAGCAAAGAGACAAGGGCTAACAGTAAACAATCACACACTGCCATGGTCAGTGCAACAGTGAGCAGCATTTTCAGTTTTTCTATTTGTCTGAGTTTTACATTAGCAAAACTTAATAAGATAATTATTAATCATATGTTCAATAGTTTCATTGCATTCTTTGGAATGGTCTAATTTAATAGATGTCAAAAATTAGTCAGTTAGTGTTGTGGCCCATAATTAATTAAGCCAAATTTTTTTAGGCAACTATATTTGGGAGCTCTGTATAGAGAATGTGATTTCCTATGTTGTGGTGTCAGATCGTGGACTAAACTTCAATTTAACTAAAATACTTAATTCTAAATGTAGTTAGCATCAACAACTTAATAATTTTTTGTCTGTAATGCATGGTATGCCATATGTTATAAATCATAGTATAGGATTTTAGCATGTTATACCTAACGTGACCATTTATTTTTTTCCTCAAAACAGGACATCTTATAATGTTTAGGTAATAGTATGTGTATTCAAGAAAAAGGCATATTTCTTCATAGTTTTCATTTATTAATGAAAAGAACAGAAATGAACACGTGAAAAGAAATCATTTATGTGGTCTTATATTTTTCTGAAGAATAAATTTGCTTTAGTATATTTGGTGTTGATTTCAAATAAGAATGAAATTCTTGGCAGGATTTCTTAAAATTTACTTTGATAATTAGCATTTGCTTTAAGAACTGCGACTTGCAACTATGTTTTTTCGCTCGCCCACAACTTATTAAAAAGAGAAAAGACCCTTTCTATGGGTGCATTAGTGGCGGGCTGACATAAAATATATTCAATAATTATATGAAAGTTTGTATGATTCAAATTATTGGTGTTTGAACAATTCCACCCAACGACTTTCAGTTGAAACATTCCCAGTGTTCCATTCTGCCACTTTATGTGAGGTCATGTAGTTAGAAATAAGTTAATACTCATCAAATTCTTCTGTATCTTGGTTACAATTAATAAATCCTTTTTCAATCAATACATCCATTACACTTTGAATTTCTTC
Organism: Limnodynastes dumerilii; assembly: GCA_011038615.1. Classification (NCBI taxonomy): domain Eukaryota; kingdom Metazoa; phylum Chordata; class Amphibia; order Anura; family Limnodynastidae; genus Limnodynastes; species Limnodynastes dumerilii. Next base: position 992,005 of record WWET01000068.1, on the reverse strand, counting down.
CCATGTAGGTATTTTGGTTAAATTCACCCATTCAAATATTTCTAATTCTTCACAGAACAAAGTCTACTGCTCCAAATATTCTTTGCCTATTTTATAGAACTCAGCAGCTGTAGTTTTCAAATATTCTTCGTCAACACCACTGCAGCCATTTTCTTGCAATTTTACTTCAATAGAAGGTATTTTGGCCTTGAACTGTACTGCGTTTTTTTTTTTTTTACAAACAACAGCAATACATATATGACAAGTATAGTTATGCCCTTACAAATGTATTCTCCTGGTGGTGACAGGATGTTAGGCAAATCTGACATTGACCTGTGCTTTTTATGGAAAAGGCTATGCATGACTTCTGTGCATGTGCCATACAAAGATATAGTGTAGAATGCAGTGCAAGCACAGAGCTGAGTGAGCTAAGAAGAGATCCTATCAGCATTGCGTTATTTGAGCATTGATAACACCTCTCTGAAATGGCGCAAAACTTGACACATTCAGACTTTACTAAAAGTCCACTTTAAGTAATATGGCGACCTAGTCCTGATAACCAGAGATATCTCTGCTTTTGCCCATTTAGTGAATCCTTTTCAGGCTTTTTAAAAATATTTTTGCAAAATATGCACCTTAGTCAACCACAAAAATCTACGGTAGGTCAGAAAGGATTACATACCTTATCTATTATATTCTCTTGTTTTGTTATTTGTTTATGTTGGGGTCTGCATACTAATCATTTCTTCAAAATGTAGTTTTTGTCAACATTTTACATAAACAAATTAATTGTCAGACATATGATTTTGATTCTGGTAGTACATCAGTACAAAAGGATATAAACACAATAAAAAGTTCACCTAAAATTTAACATTGAAAAATGAAGGTTAATACATGAATGCTATTACTATAAAATTCCCTCTGGCAATGCTTAGTACAAAGATCTAGTGTCTGAATAGAACCCATTTGTAGGAAGCATGTGATGCAAACCATAATTTATGTGTTTTTAAAGTGATACTAATAGGTTTGAATTTTTCCAATACAAAGCAGCACTATAAACTAACCTCCCGTGGTGGCTTCTAAATAAAGCTATACTTTAATTCATTACTTGTCTGAAGGGTATGTTTTAGTCTGCATTTCAAACCAATTAAATGCATAAAAAAAATTTCAGCCCCGACATGTTATTTTCTACAAAGAGGAAGTACTTATAAGTGTCATTATGATTTGGTGTCATATTTATTCTCAGCTGTGAATGCATAAAATGAAAAAACATGAATGTGAAATGTGAATAACTGGCTAATAAGGGATATGCCAAAAAAGATAACCAATACAGCACAATAGCATCAAAGGCTTTTCTGTCTTTGCTAAGTGAATTTTTTTGTTTCAAATAAAAACATAAATGAAACATAAAACACAATAATGAAACCAGGCTACAGACAATTTATGTAACATTTTTTTGTTATATGTGAGAATGGAATTATATACGGGTGTTTATAGGTACTCAAAGTTGAAAATGCCCATTAGAAATAGTGCAATTGCGAGCAATGTTCTACTTGAATTTAGCCTTTGAATATAGCGTTTTGAAGAGTTAAAAAGACAATAGAATAAGCAAAATACAAAGATGTTGCCAAATTCTCCTAAATATTGTTGCCTTATTTACTTGGGATATATGCAACACCTCACTTCCAGAAATTGGATTAATATTAAAACTAGAGCTCTATCAATAAATATACACTACAAATGCTCATAACGTTACATGAATTTAATGAAAAGTCTGCGGTATGGTTATTATAAGCAAGCCATATATAATAACAATAAAAAAATATATAAAAACAAAAAAACATTGTTTATCCCTTTTATTTGAGCATGTTTCCACAGCATACTTTGAGCACGTGTGCATTAGAATTCTATCCTAGTGATTAGAATACTGAATACTTTGGAGTAACTTTTTTGTTTTAGTGCATTCAAATATTGAAAATACAATTGCCCTTTGAAGTTCCAAACTGTATTTGTAAATTTGCATTTTGTTTACATTTTAGGCCAAATATAAAGCAGGGCCAGCTATTGGTTATTTTTTCCCTTTGGGCCTGATCCAGACTTAAGATGTTGCGCTGTGCGTACTAACGCACAGCGCAACATCTATGCACTCCCTCCAACACTCCCCCTGTCCTGGCGTAGTTACACTCTGTTACGCCGGCTAAAGGCTACCCTAACTTTAGCCGGGGTAACAGAGTGTAATTAGGCCGGAGCATAAATTACAAACCCTGCCTCATTTCCCTAACTTCCCCACCTACCTTCCCTAACTGTACCGTAGTTATGGCATTCATAACCTAGGAACGCTCCTTCATCCGTAACTACGCTGCAGTTGGGGATACCAGATCTACAGTAAAGAAAATACCTAACTATGCCAGGCAACATCTGCCCGTCGCATGTGCAGATTGGCTAGACAGCCGATCTTATGCATATGCCCGTCGTAACTACGGTGGTGGGTGTAGGTCTGGATCAGGCCCTTTGTTACTAAGTCTTAGAAATCAAAATAATACACAGTGGGAAGTAGAACATTAAAAGACGACGCAAATGAGTGTATTATTACTATTGTTATTGTTTTAATTATTGGCATTATGCAGACTTAAGAGGTTGCGCTGTGCGTACTAACGCACAGCGCAACATCTATACACTCCCTCTGACACTCCCCCTGTCCTGGCGTAGTTACACTCTGTTACGGGTAACAGAGTGTAATTAGGCCGGGACTGGAGCATAAATGACAAACCCTGCCTCATTTCCCTGACTCTTCCGTCTACCTTCCCTAACTGTAGCGTAGTTATGGCATCCATAAACTAGAAACGCTCCTTCATCCGTAACTACGCTGCAGTTGGGGATGCCAGATCTACAGTAAAGAAAATACCTAACTATGCCGGGCAACATCTGCCCGTCGCATGCGCAGATTGGCTAGACAGCCGATCTTACGCATATGCCCGCCATAACTACGATGGTGGGTGTAGGTCTGGATCAGGCCCTTTGTTACTAAGTCTTAGAAATCAAAATAATACACAGTGGGAAGTGGAACATTAAAAGACGACGCAAATGAGTGTATGTATTAAATGAGTGTATTATTACTATTGTTATTGTTTTAATTATTGAAATAATTTTTCTTTATTATGTTACAGAATAAACATAAACAATAACATACATGTGTGTCTCAAAGTTAAGATAATAAAATTAAATATTTGCATTGCAAGCAATATCCATAAGAAAATGAATGTAATCTTTTGTTAATGCATCTCAAGCAGTAATGGGAAAAGTTTTATTGCATTTATCTGTAGCCTAAACATGGCTTGGTTTATAGCATGTATTTCTCGATAATTATTTCTACAGTTTTAATAGAATACATTTACAAACTTCTTGTCAATCTGTTCAAAGCATGGATTCTTCTCAGCTGATGACAAGTACTCAAACACATAAGATCATTTCTGCTTTTTAAAGACTAAATTATAGTTTACTTTGTTTACAATTACCTTTTTATTAACTGTGAAGTAATACATAGGAAATAACATACCTTAGAAAGGTCCCCAGCTTCCAAATAGAAACAAATAATAAATACATTCCAAGATACCCAGAGCACGAGCCAGACAGCATACTGAGGAGGTAAAAAAAGGAAAGATCAGTCAGGTCTTATATTCCCTTTTGACAAGCAAAGAAGTAGATTTGTCCCTAGATAAAACATGTTGAATAGCAAGTTATATAATTTGTTTTGGTTTTTTAGTTCAAGAGTATACTAGCATACAGCGATTGGCACTTGTGTCTCACAGCACTGAGGTCATGAGTTTGATTTCCAGACTAGGCTTTAGCTCTGTGGATTTTGTATGTTCTCCCTGTATCTATCTGGGTTTCCTCTGGGTGCTCCGGTTTCTTCTCACACTCCAAAAACATTCTGGTAGGTTAAAAAAGTAGAAAATTTGTGATGCTGGATCAGGGGGGGAGGGACTAATCATGTGAAATATTCTCTGTAGAGCCCTGTGGAAAATTTGTGGCACTTTATAAATAAGCATTCATAATAATAATTTTATGTAAAAAAAATCTTGAGAGTGAGGTATAGTGTTCTAGCTCAGCATGCAATGAAAACAGACAGTGTTAGAACTTAAGTCATTCATATAAATGTATTGTTCAGTGATAATAAGCAAACCTAAGCAATATAAGCAATTTAAGATAGACAATGCTTTGAGGTGTTAAAATAAAGTTAAGATAAAAATTAGTCCTTATATATTAATTTCAATTACACTTGGAACAATGTCCACAGTCTGGTTAGTTTTATAGGTAGGGTGGGATGAAACATTGAAAGTTCGGTTCTTTACTCACTGATATGTAAAGTTGCACCTTTCTTTTAATGTTATTCAAACTTAGCCAGGGGTTCTTTGTCTGGAGTCTATATCACTGTTATGATAAAACAAGCTGGGATTTTGCCGCAGGACGGTTCCTGTCTCGTGTCTCTTAGGCGGGATAAGATAGAAGCCTCTCTTTGAGCTGCCCAGGGGTCAAAGTTGAAATCTCTGGTCCACATCAAAGATAAACAGAGGATCACCACTGCACAAACACCACGGGCCAGATTTACTAAGCTGCGGGAAAGGAAAAGTTGAGTTGTTGCCCATAGCAACCAATCAGATTCTAACTGACATTTTTTGGTATGTAATAGGAAGGTGAGAGCTAGAATCTGATGGTTGCTATGGGCAACATTTCCACTTTTCCTTAGCCGCAGCTTAGTAAATCTGGCCCCACTTCTTCATTAAACTCTGCAGTCATTGCATAAATTTCCCATAGTGCCGCGCCAGGTGGCATGGCGGACAGCAATGAATGCAGAGTTTGATGAATGTTACTGTATGCAACAGAGTTGTTTGCAAAAAAAAAACATTTTTTTTCTAAAAGTATAAAGGCACATAAAAAGGTGTATTTACATAATTTCATACAAATATGCACCTTTTTGTTTTTGCAGCAAGTCATCATGATTAAGAACTTGCAATTGTTCAGTTTCTGTGCACACAATGAAATCCTGTGCTAGCTGGCAAATTACTTACTGGAATTTCTCTATGGGACATAGGACTGGATCCAGACTGTAGGGATGATGCAGAATTATTTTTGGTATTGTTCTGCTTGCAGAAGTCCCTTGCATAGATCTCTGACCGCAGCAACAGTTTGGTTTTGGATCTGGTCCACAGAGTCCTTTAATCTTATTTTTATTGATAGTTTATTGCAAGTTTCCAAATACAGATATTTATGTATTCTGAAACTATTTAATATTTATTGGAATTCCGTTACTTAAGAGCAGGTCTGTTGTTTTCTGAATTTTGACTTCAAAACAAGGCCATTTATACTTTTTTTGTGGCATTAGGAAAATGTATTAATATTCATGCGCAACCCAAATATAAATAACAGAATGTCCTCTCTAATCCTTTTATTAGTGCTGCATTCACGCATAGGTCAAAAAGTAATTCTTAGGCTCTTTACGTGTTTTATGCTTTTTACTTATCCATGTTTTAATACATTGCCATAGGCAGTGAGTGGCACATTTAGCTGCATCCTTTACATGTACACCCAGCTCAGCAGGTGTTACTGGATTTATTAATAACAATATAAATAAATATTGAAATCCTTTTTCACATAGTACACCTTTAAAAAAAAGGTTTATATACCTTCACTCCTGAATTCTGACATTCCCTGTCCATCTTTTATATACACCAATGTTAAAAGAGTCTGAATATAGTATAAGAAACCATATTTAGTAAAAGTAAGTAACTATGCATAGCATTGCCAAAACTGTTGTCTTGCCTATTAACACTGATATACATAAAACGATGTAACAACTTTTGTATATATACATGTCCCTTATCGGTAGCCTCTCTGCTTATCTTTATAATGGCATCTTCAGCAGAGGAAAGGTAAAATCTATTGATCTCCGACCTTTATCAAATAGCTGGAAGCTACAGTTGCTGAAAGCATCAGACCTGGCAATTTGCTTTGTATACTGGAACAAATTAGAAAGTAACAGTACAACTTTCAGAACAGAAACAACCTTTATATGGCTCAGTAAGAAATAAGTCAAGTCCAGTTATAAAAGCCAAACAGGCTCAAAAGCTGTTGCATAAAATGTTACCTTCATTAATAAGATAGTTATATATATCAGAACTAGCGGTACTTGCAAAGTAGCAACATCTGCTTTATGGATAATGGTGCCTTAATAAGGGCCATAACTGCTTAAAGACCAATTATTTTATGGACCTGATTCACATTTAAGAAGCTTCTGCTTCTTAAGTGCGTATCTGGCCGAAATGACCGACTGCACATGCGTAGTAGGTCATTTACACTATCTACATAGCAGATTGGTATGTAGATCGAATATGTGCAGTCTTTAAAGACCGCGCGCTGTCATTTACGCAGAAAGAGGCAGCGTTATGCCGCCTCGGGGCGTTTTTAGGAAGACGTGTGTGTGTGGGGGGGGGGATTTAGATTAGCCGGGGAG
>WWET01000068.1:972211-985484 GCA_011038615.1 Limnodynastes dumerilii | reverse complement strand
AGGTAGACGGGGAGAGGCAATGTCCGTATGGACATTGCACGGAGAAACAAGGTAGTGCCAAAAGGTACCTAAAAATGGGGGGGCAGGTTGGGGGCTGGAGGAATGAGTTAGGTGCACATCTGCCCGCACCTAATTCACTCTTATCTGTGACTCAGGTCCTATGAGTGTATGTGATGTTAGTGGTTTGATTCTCATCAGCTTAGTGCTGTCAAAACCATTAACTAAATTATTCAACCAGTCACTAATAACTGGGATGATTCCAGAGGACGTGAAAATAGCAAATGTCGTCCCTCTGCATAAAAGGGAAAGTAGGGAAGAAGCATCAAACTACCAACTAGTGAGTCTAACACCAGTAGTAGGGAAATTGATGGAAACACTATTAAAGTAAGAAATTGTACAGTATCTAAATCCACTAACTTTCAGGATCTAGATCTTAGTAAGGCTTTTGACACTGTGTCACATTGCAGACTGTTAAATAAGCTGGAAACTTTGGGACTGGACTTAAAGATAGTTGTATGGATACAATCTTGGTTACAGAATAGACAACAAAGGGTTGTAGAAAAGGAAATCCCTTCTGGGGATGGTAAGGTAACCAGTGGAGTACCCCAGGGTTCTGTACTTGGACGTGTGCTATTTAATATCTTTATTGGTGACATTGCCTGTGGTATCAAGGGGAAAATATGCCTTTTTGCAGATGACACAAAGATATGTAACAGAGTAGACATGCCAGGAGGGGTACACAAAATGAAGGATGATCAGTTTAATGCCAAAAATGCTAAAGAGCAACTAAAATAGTCCATGGCCTGTGTCATAAAACATACCAAGAAAGGCTAGAGAAACTAAACAAAGCTTGGAGCAAAGAAGTGCGAGGGGGGATATGATAGCAGCTTTCAAATATATCAAGGGTTGTGTCCGGCTAGAAGAGGGTGGCATTTTTTAAAGGAAGAGGTGTAATAGAAGACGAAGGCATGAATATAAACTGGAGGGTGGTAGATTCAGAGGAAATGTGCAGAAAAATTACTTTACTGAAAGGGTGATAGATAAGTTGAATAGCCTCCCATCTGAGGTGGTTGAGGATAACACAGTAGAACAGTTTAAACATGCTTGAGATAAATAGAAGGATATCCTAAAGCTCATACTAAATTGAGGGTAAATAGAGCCTAGGGTCAGTATAGTTTTAAATAAACAATTGGGCAGACTGGATGGTCCATGTGGCTTTTATCTACCATCAAAAATAATTTTGTTTTTAACTTTCTTTTTTGTGCTATTATTTGAGGCATCTCCAGTGTTAGCCTGACTGAAATTGAAGAAATTTATATAAAGTAACCTTTAAATGCACTAAATAATATTTAGCAACCAAGCAAGCGTTAACCTTGGTTCATCAGTGTATACAGAAAACAGCTAAAAACAATACATAAGCCCAAGGATATCAATAATTTTCGTTATGGCCATATTCTACTTGTTTTCTCAGATTCATTAAAGTTTATATTCTCTACTGAAAAGGTTTTTTTTTTGTTGTTTTTTTTAAATGGACATCTGTCCTGACCTAGCCAGGTCTCGGATGATGGCAACAGATTAATGTTTGTAATGTGACATAACATCACTGACCTCAGTATTGAATTTTTTTTATCCAATTATTAGGATTTAAAATATGAGAACATGTATTTATTGTCTGTTTCATAAGGGTCTTTCTTCATACCTTGGATAATAGTGGCAAGCAAAATCAGTCTTAGTGTGGAGGATTGTTTCTTCTCATTTTTAATGAACAGTTTGGTCAAAAATTGATCTGTCTATATGATCTATCAGTAAATAATAGTACCAGAAACTGGTATATTTGATTTGAACAGACTGAATAGTGAATATCTAATTCACCAACCTCTCCACAGGCACAACCACTGGGTCTCCACCTCAGGTATTTGTATTGCTGCCCATCCTGAATTACATTCTGCTTATCCTTAAAACTGTTGAGAATTTATGAATGTTAAACCATCCTGTAGTAAATTAACAAACTGACAGGACATTTCTAAATAAAGTTTCATCAGGATTGCTGACCCTCCCGGAAAGACTCCTGAAAATCAGGCAGTTCTCCCAGTATTCCGGCAAAGCCAGCATATTTCCCGCAATGGGCTCAAGGTCATGATTTAATGCAAATCACAACTTCAAGTACCGCCCCCTACCTATCGATACTTTAAATCCTAGTATTTCTAGGGATTGGGCGGAACTTGATGTAGTTTGTGTCATCAAGCCCCACCCCTTCCCTAGTAACTCTAAGGAGAGTAGCGTTGATTGCTTCAAGCCCAGCCATCATACCAGCATCAGTTTATTCCTTCTAAGATCTCCCAGAAGAAGGAAATAGAAAGTCAGTAACCCTGAAATTCCCTGTAATAACAGAATCTCTAGGGCTATTATAAATCATTCTTTTTCCAATTTAAATTAGAATCGTGATCTATTGTAGACTAAATGAGAAGACAATCTTATTTTCTAGCTTGATCCATTGAGTCTTAAGAAAATCAATATAAAACTACCAATCAACTCACTAAGAAACATGAAAGATTAAAGGCAAAGTTAGCAGGAACTTTTCTGTAACACACACCAAGCACGCGCACACACACACACACTCAATCTGGTTCATATTTTTGTAACATTTTTTTCTAATTTGGATGACCACAGATAAAAGAGTAAAATATAAATAGATCTTTATGTCCTAAAAAAGTTAAATAACGGTATTTCATATTTTATAAATTGGTGAACAAAATGTTTTAGATTTTACTATTGTCAAGATCTTTGTACTAAACTCATAGTATTTTGCTTCAAACCCACATTTTTATTATGTGAAAGACAATATCACCTACTATTGGGCTGTGGAAAAATTGGTTCTTTAACTGCAAAAAATTAGAATATGTTAGTCATCTTGCAATGAGAGTGCGAACTTGCATATAAGGGATGTAAACATTACAGAACTTTAGCTATAAAATGATCGAGATTACATAACAATGTAACATTATACATCAGATTCAAGTACATATTCTATTAAGCTTTACCTATTATCATCAAGACAGCATAACACAATTTAACATAATATAAATCAATTTATATCAGTTGAAAAGGATGCAGATAATAAATATACTAAAGATCTTTAAAAATAGCACAGTAACTTGTGGCATAATCATACAGGGCCGTATATAGACCGTGTATACGCAATCTACATTGCAAAAAGAAACGTAGATGGCGTTACAAAATTACTGCGCATGCGTAGTAACACATATCGGTAAACTCCGGAAGGGAGTTTCCATATGCAATGCGCCCGGAGCTCTGCATGCGGCCCACAGTTACAATCCCCATATATATTACATATATTGTAATGATTTTCAGATCCATTATTTACATGCTGTCCAGTTCCCAATATATTTTAGTAAATATAACGTCTGCCATCTAGTGTGCCTCATGGTTAAAATATAAATACTTCTGAATGCTATAACTCCTTATAACCCATCCCAGTCACCCCACGTACCACCAGATGGTGGTTTTTGTACCATCAGTACTACACTAGAACCCCAGGGCTAGATAATAAGCTATCCTAACGGTAGGGCCATATGTTTCACGGTGTTCATATATCTTTATTACTACCATGTAGATGGTCATGCAATATAGATATAACAAAACAGAATAAAAGGGAATGCCATATTTCTTTTCTTTTTTTCCTTTAATCTCCACTAACAAAGGAAAAAAAATCTAAGTTACAAAAATCTATTTAATTTAATTTCGTATCTTGTTAGTGTTGCAAATCAACCACAACTATTGCGGGGAACTAACAATTCATTGAATTCATTGCTCTTTTTTTAAGTGTATTAAACAAGACTGTAGTACACACATTTGTACATCACTCTTTATTACCACAGATTAGTCAATGGGAACTTAATTAAACTGCATTATAAGAAGCTTAATAGCAAATGACTTTTTGCTTATAATTTGCAAAAATCCACTTATTTTGTTGTATAATACAAGTTGAATAAACTGAATAAAATTACCCAATTTACCTGACAATTAAAATTCAATGAATTAATAATACCCGCATATGCAGCTTCATGCAGAAAACAGATGATCCAACTTGAGATACCCCCAGTGGTGTAACTATGGGAGGCAATGGAGGCACTCATCTCCTGGGCCCCAGCCCTGTATGGAGGTCCCACTTCTCCCATGAATGGGCTGGTGCCTAGATTAGTGATGGAGCGAGCTTAGGGTTTGTCTGTCTCCCTGTAGCTTCCAATCATTACATTGCCTCCGGGCAATTTTTATAAACTTACGCCACCTGTATATCTATAGAGTTGAATACCTCACTTATATATCTATAGATCTGAGAAGGATCACTAATAATTTTCTTTACAAAGCTACATACACAGGGATTGCACTGCAAGTATTTATACAAAATGTTAAGTTAGGATGAGGTCCCATTTATTGTATATTAGGTGTTATATAACAGCCAGTCCTTTGCCCTCAAGTTCTCTTCCTTTCTCTGATATTGTCACCATATTCTCCCTCTTAATTATTCACCCTGAATCAGTTTGTAGTCCAATGCACCTATGTAGCAGATCACTCTCCACCTGTTTTATAGATTTACTTCCGTAATTACCAAAACATGGGGCCAGATTTATTAGGAGGCAAATTAGCTCGCCAGTAAAAATCACCACACATTGCCGCAGTTGCACGGCAAGTTTTTTTTTTAAACTCTCGGATATGCTAATGGGTGAGTTTCACTAGGGAGTTTAAAACTAGGGCGATGGGCCTGATTTACTAAGGGTGAGTTTGTGAAACTCAATAGAGATTGCTTGTATTTACTGGCGAGTTTAAACTTGTCCTATTTACTAATGCAAACTCACTCTAAATTCGCTAGAGATGATGGGTTTTCAAACTCGCTGTGGTTCAAATTGCTCTATCGAAATTTTTACATTCAGAACATACAAATCGCCGGATTTACTAAGGGGAGAGTTTGAAACTCGCTGGAAAACAGGCCAAATCTCGCCATTGAAAATAGAGGTGGTTGTGAATGGAGAGTTTGATGAAATCACTGGCAATTGCTCAGCAATTAGTATGCCTTTAAAAATGACATCACAAGGGCTAGCAGTTGATGATTATTGTTAATTAATGTACAATGTCCTAAACTTGCCAGAGTTTGGCAGCGATTTGTATTAAAATAATGTTAAAGTGCTGAAAAAATGTTTCCCAGTAAACTCGCTGGTGTTTGCATTAAACTTGCTGGTGTTTGCATTAAACTAGCCAGAATTCGCATCATATACACTATAAAAATGCAGATCACTTCCTGATTGGTGTGTTTACATTTGGAGATGGTTAGCTGAACTTGTCAATGATCCAAAACTTAATTGTAAGTCCCTTTTAACTCGTTGTGTTTTTATGTTACATTACTTGTTTTCTTTTTTATGTTTAACACATTATTATTTGATTTTTTTAATACAATTATCTTAAAAAAGCTGTATGCAGCAGGTTGCCACAAAACGCCATTGTATATTAATTAACAATAACTATCAGCTGCTAGCCCTTGTGATGTCAGTTTTAAAGGCATAGGCCCAGATCCTGGGCTACGTCCAACAGGGGAATTACGAATGGCAATTTAGTAATTCCCCTGCCAAGAAGGTTGTGCGCATGCGCATAACCGTTTTACGCTGCAGTAGTGCCTGGCGTATGTAACGTACATTACGTGCGCCAGCTGTCCTCCCTTTTAAGTTTGCCGTATAGGCGGAGATAGGCATTTAAATTAGGGCTCGGGCAGGGAAGCCCCATTGCAAAAAGTCGTAAATGTCAAGGTAGGAATCTGGACATGTAAGTGTCCAGATTTTACTACCTTTAGCTGGGGCGCCCGTAGGTCTGGATCCAGCCAATAGTGATTACTTGCTGAGCAATTGCCAGCAATTTCATCACTTTATATGGGAATGCATGGCAATCAACTCTGAGTGTTGGGAAGTGCTTTGCTTGAGCAACCCCAATATTTGCATGGTAAATGAGAGCACCCCTAAACTTTTTAAATAGTTGACTTTTGACTGTATTTCTTATACCTAACTCAGAAGACAATTCTAACTTAAGAGATCCACATTTTTTCTTTTATTTTACAGATAAAAGAAACTCTGCCTTCCATTCTAGCCTTTAAAGTTTTGTATGTTGAATTCATATTTGACTTTTTATTATAGGATGCCTAGAAACACCATTTCTGAGATCGCTCATGACAAAATCTGCTAAGAAATGTATTCATTGTTTGGTGTTTGATCTGATCTATGCTTCACAAAACCCAGTATGTGTCTAACTGTACTCTGAATCCCTTTGGCAAAGGCTAGTGATAGTGTATAATTGGAACATATTTTAGCAGGGTAATTTTAATGTGTGGATTTGCTATTCCTCAGTGCTCATGGCTATAGATCATTAAAATGCAGAGAAAATATCATAAAATTTAGGAGGATCAATTAAAAAAAGAACAGCCTGTAGAATGTTCATATTTTAAAATAATAAAATGAAAAGTGGCACTTATTATACTATGAACCGGATTCACAGCTTGACAAAATGTTTGTTTTCTGTTCGCCTGTTGCGTTTGTGCTTGTGTTATCTTAATCCATATTTCTATATTTCTATATATCTATATTGATAAAAGGGTTTACACTAGGTGGGATAGGGGAGTTATTTTATTTGTACAGACAAATGTACCAGATGCATATAGTATGTTAATATGTTTTTTTTATATTGATCTTATGTGTTAATACTATCAATAATTTAATATGTAATATACAACTATGTGAAATTGTTTCTAAATATTTTTAAACTTTCTTAACATTATCTTCACCAGACATTTATACATTTTGATAAACTGAATAAGAAATATACACAAATAGGTCTCTTTATTTTATATTTTACTTGCTTTGCATTTCTTTATCAGATAACATTAATTTTGGGTGTTTGGACGGGAGGTAATACTACCACTGTATAGCGTAATCTGATAGTGCTATATAAAAACCTGTTACTAAATAAATAATTAATAGTGTACAGAGCATATTACATTGTACAAGGCAAATCATCATCATTCTATTACAATTTAATTCAATTAAATAATATCCTTCTGTGTCCAGTGCAGCTTGCAATATATAAGGGATATTGGGGCCGATCCTGGGTAATGACCGACGGAAATGATGTACAGCTCGTATGTAATTCCCCTGTTTTGAAGGTTGTGCACATGCGCACCACCTTTTTACGATGCTTTTTACGGCCAGCTCTTTTACAAAAAGGGGACTTTCCCCCCTTTTTTGCATGTCGTATCTCCGCCATGAAGGCGGAGATAGACATGCTAATGACGGGACAGGGCGGGAGAAGCCCCGTAATGATCAGGTTTGCGGCCGTAAGGCCGCATAAGTGATCATAAAAGTTAAGGCAGGAATCTGGACATGTAAGTGTCCAGATTTCCTACCGACAGCGGGGAGTGCAGGGGGCGTGCACCCCTTGCTACGAGGATGGCCGTAATGACCCGTAAGGCGCCCGTAGGTCTGGATCTGGCCCATTGTCAGGAACGGATATGAAATATTTGTTAGGGTTAATACTTCACATATTCAATCTGCACTCTGTTATGGAATATTGCTGGTCACATTTACTGAGCACATTTGTCTTAACAACAACGGGTCTGGCTGCATAGCTAAATGTCCCTCTAGAAGTCAGCCAGAGAAAGGCAATGGTCGGATAACATTCATACCTTAAATTGGCTCCAAAAGAAACTTTGGAGACAAGAGACTCCAATACCAAAGCGGGTATACATCTGAGATTTGGTCAGTAACTATCCCTAGGATCAAAGGAGTTTTAATTTTTTGGGGAAAAGCATACTTTCTCATATCTGTGGAAACTCCAGATTTTAGAGAAAAATGACTGTAGCTCTTGTTGGTTATATTTGCACTTTTGGAGTCGGTAGCACATTTGAAAGGGACATTAATAAGCAACTGGGCATGCATTCATCATACCTAGGGGTTGTTTAGTATTCAGACATCACTCAAAGCCAGGAATGCGAATATTGGATAATGAAACAGTAATGGAGCAGTATCCAGTGCTGCCTTCTTCTTCTTCTTCTTCTTCTTCTTCTTCTTTCTTTAAATGTGAGGATGAGCAGTAGTAAAAGTAATGTTGCTTGTGGTGTAGACATAGCAAAAGAGGATGCCAGTATGGAACTTAGATATATGCAACAGGGGATACAGTTATAGAATAATAGTGGATATAGTAGCATTAAGGAATGCCCCTATTTTAAAAATTACATATTCCCAATAGAGAGGTAGGTTAGGTTTAGGCTGCAGAACATCAAGGGATAAGATTAGGGATCTAGAAGAAAAAAGTTAGGGTTAGACTGTGGAACAGGAAGGGTTGAGGTAAAGCTGTTAGAAGAGGAAGGTTAGGGTTAGGCAGCGGGACAAGAATGGTTACGGTTAGGCTGCTAAAAGGGGAAGAATGGGAAGGGTTAGGAGAGGCAAGGAGAGTAAGGGTTAGAGCTAGTGGGTGAATCCTAATCATAGGGGAACAAGAAGACTTGCTGTTAAAAACAATTGTCTGTGGAACAAGCCTTTGATATAGGGAACAAGTATGACAGCTGTCATCGTGTTGCAAAGTGCATCACTGAAGCCATAACTAACCCAAAATGCATTTATTTATGTATGTTTATTTATGCATTATTTTCCCCCAAATTGTATTGTTATATGGGAGTCCAAAGAAACCAAGCACTTCAGCCACAGCGATCCTTGTTGCTGAATTGCTAGGTTTGTTAAATTGTGCATATCCAATGTAGAGGTGGATGGCAGGGTTCAATCACTGTTCCATCTTGCACCACTTTCTAATATGGACTTTGCCCAGCATTCTGTATTGGTGTAAGTACTACTCAACCTCTACTCCCTTGTTGTGGCCTGAAGTCTGGTATTTCCAGGTTGATAATCAATTATTCAAGCAGTAACCTGGTCCATGTTTCCTTTTTCCTTTTTCTGAATTGTTCTTATCCAGTCATTAATATTGTGACATATCACGTGTTGCATTTACAAAGTGGCACATTTGTTGAAGGTGTATGGAGGAAGAGATACAATCACTGTGCCCAGTGCACCTTATCTTATTTAAGGCATATGGTCATCATTCTATTTAATTAATATCTTGCATAAAAGCAGAGTTGTTACAAGCCATTCATTAATAGTGTGAAATGTCAGATGCCACATTTGGAACGTGACACATTTATTTTGAGTGTTTGGAGCAGGTGGTACTATCACTGTGTACAGTGCATGTTACATTACACAAAGCATATCATTATGGACAAATCCATCTTGCAACACTTTTCAGTATGGGCTTTGCAGAACAACAACATAAAGAGTAACAGAATGCAGTGGTTGCCCAGAAACCCCCCAGATTGGAGAAAAAAAATGTTAAAATGGGCAAAAAAGGAAAATTTTGGAAAAGGTGCGTGGCTTCGCGGGTGCCGCAAAAGGGGCTGGCCTAGCGGCCATGTTGGGCACTGTCATGGAGGATGATGGTCCTGGCCTGTGCTGCAATAGGAAAGCAGGTGAGGATGGTAAATGTGTCACAACATATTCAACAGTGCTTATGCACTGACACAAGCTCTGGTACATAGTGTAACGTGCTCCACTAATGCATTGTATGCTGGTATTGCTATTACATCTGTTCCTGCAATATAAAACTACTATTTTAATGTGTAAAAGAAGTAAATGATAAATTACTTAAAAATATCAACACAGAGTATGTTAAAGGACGTCTTAGATATTTTGGCAGTCAGATAGTATGACCATATTATCACTATTATCATTTTACACAGAGGCGGAACTAGCGAGTTGTGGGCCCAGGTGCAAAAAAATATGCTTTGGCCCTTATAATATCTCCAGTTACCTGGTGAGGAGATTTGGTGATGCGGTTATGACGGCTGTGGGCCCTTTTATCAGCATGGGCCCCGGTGCCGTTGCCCCTGTTGCACCAATGGTACTTCCGCCTCCGATTTTACATATGTTTTTTAACATCGTATTAATTAGCTCTTTACCATTTTAAACAGTACTTCAACCTCTGCTGCATTAGAGTCTAATTCCCTAACACACACGCTCACAGTGGGGGCGGGGCGGGAGCAGAGCTTGAACGGGGGGAGCTTATTTGTCACGTTTTCAGGGGCTCCAAAATGTTGGGAGATATGCTAATATACCCCACATGTATTACACATATTGGAAACCCCACTTTCAAAATCCTGCGTTTGCCACTGGAATGAACATAAACAATATGTCTAGTAGAGATTGTAATGTAATAACACCCTTGGTTAAATGAAGAAATGTTTATTTGCAAGGTATTTACTAGCATGTGGACCAGGCTGTTACACAAACACACGTGTGTGACCTGGGCTGCTACACAAGCACCAGCATAAGACCTGGGCTGCTATACAAACACATGTGTAGCCTGGGCTGCTGCACAAGCACCAGTGTGTGGCCTGGGCTGCTGCACAAACATCAGTGTGTGGTCTGGGCTGCTGCACAAACACCAGTGTGTGTGGTCTGGGCTGCTGCACAAGCTCCTATTGGTGGTAGTAAATAATTAAAAAATATGTTGAACCAGAACTTTCACAATCCACCACAGCATCCAACTGGCCATCTTACTTGCCATCCTAGTAGACTATAATCTCTTCTGGAAGCACATGATTCACTTTGTTACATTTTTGCTAAACTACTGAGCAGTCAGAGAACATAGAGGGAAGGAATGAGATTTAAATTACTGGGATGATTTTTCACACTTATTTTTGGTTTTGAAGACTTTTATACTTCAAATCAAATTTTTAAAATGGCATTTTATTGTACACCTGTAATTTTCTATTGTTTTCTACAGACTCTATGAAGCAGGTTGTAAACCATCAGAAAACCTTGACAGCACATAAGTTGTAAAGGCAAACTAAATAAAAACGTCCTGTCACATTGTGTGAACATCAAGACACACAAACATAGCAAACAATTTGATCGCAATGAAATAGATGGGTGGGTATTAGAGATGAGCTGTATAAACCAAATATAAGGGATCCAAGTTAGACTTTTGTTACGCATTGTATCAAATGTGTGTCAAAATGTAATTTCAATGTTTTGGATGTTATTATAAAAAGCCTGTCCAGTGTTCTCAGCATCCATTTTAGCACTGGCACTGTGGGGATCTAGACAGAGATTCAGTAGCTGTGCTAGGCTTTTGTGAAAAATAAGACTTGTGCATGAAATTTTTGTGCTTTTTCAGCAATCTGTCAGTCCTACTGTCCGTCAAACACAAAAATTGATTTACTAGAGCACGTTACAGTGTGTGATAGCAGTAAGTGTCACAGCCCAACACCACCATTATTTATTGCTTTAACAGGTCTCCACGTTATTATTTTATGGTGCATTTTTATTGTTGTCATCAGTGCATTTAAAAATCAGAAAATAGAATTGATTCGTATAGTTATGAATCAGTCAATGGATCAGAAACACATAACAGTAAATCGTGTCCACACCAGTAGCTTGCCGTCTAGATTGATATGTGGTCATGTGGAATTGAAAAGGCCATGAAAGGGCACTTCCACAGCAATCCATGTATGCAAAGTGCTAAGGAAACATCCCTTGTGGATTCTAGTAGCAATAAGCTTCTACAAATATTAGGATGCCCTATGAAAAAGAAAGTGGTAAACATGAAGATGTGTTTTCTTATACTGACCTTAGTGTTGATAGTTAAAAGTTTGACACTAAAACAAACTTACTACAACCTAACCCTACCCTAAAAGCATCGGTCACATGTCTGCCATTTACTTTTTTGATGGACAATAACTCAACATCACTGGATAGCTGGATCTTTCAGATATCCAGTGATGCTGAACTTCCATCCGTCAAGGAGGTAAATGGCAGAAATTTGACCATATTCCTTCTTGAGTCCTTTAACCTAAAATCTCTTTTTGCTTTAGTGAACTAATTCTTGTTTCTTGATAATGTTGGCCCATAAAATGGGCAACCAGTGAAACATGCCCATAATTGCAGTAAGGTCTTGTTTGAAGAACCAGGACTAATCACATAATATGCACTTGCTCCCATCATTACCTAGATCATTTTTCATATGAGGTCAGATTTTTTGGGTACAGTGTGGTTATTAGGATATTCAAAATTGGTGCAGGCCTGCTGTAATCAATTACATTTGTAATTCATATATTTCTTTTATATGAATTTGGTAGCACATGATATTGTTTTTACAGCGGTTACAATCTCCGGCCAGAAAGTCTAATTTCCAAAAAAGGGACATCCAAAAGTTCCTTTTCGGATGTCCGTTTTTCGAACACTTACCAATTTAGACTTTTCTTTAATGAATGGGGGAGTATGGCGTTCGGCATACTTCACCCATTCACTTTCGCAATTACCGATATCCCTCCACCGCTGCTATTGCCGGACCAGGGACAGGTGAGTAAACTATCTGTGTGGGGTAGGGAGGGTTAGGGTCAGGCTGCAGGGTTGGGAGGGTTAGGGTCAGGCTGCAAGTAAGGGAGGGTTAGGGTCAGGCTGCCAGGAAAGGAGGGTTAGTGTTAGGGTAGTTAGAGGGAAGGGTTAGGGTTAGTATTAGGGAAGGAGTGGGGGACTATTTTTGCTTACCACGTCGGAGCATAGAGCTTTCGGTGCTCCGTGGATCGATTGCTATGCCTCATCAATGTTTTAATTTGAAAAGAGAAGGTTTATTTATTTGTTAAAATTTTGCCCTGCATGAAATCACATTTTGTACACTGGTAGATCCTCTGCTCAGAAAGGAGCATTTTTAATGCACCCAATATGATATCTCCTCTTTCTGTGATATACTTAGATGGTTGCTCCTTTGTCTCATTTAATAACCTCAGGTTTAGATCTAACTTGTCAGCATTTTGCTTGTTTATGAAAATACCCTTTAAGCTTGACACCGATCTTGGAACCAGAGTGAAGCATTAAAACCCTAAACCTTTTTAAGGCTATATAGGGAATTAAAATGTCCAATGATAGCCTTGAGTGACCATCACCTAGCAGATGATAGTGTGTATTCATATGGCAAATATTTACTATAATTCATTGTTGTATTTTGTTGTTGGACAGAAAGTTTTCTTTTATATGATCGTCAATTGCACATGGTTGAACAGGGTAAAACATATTGCCTTTCTAGAGCTTGAGATAAGAAAGAATTTATTTGACAGAAATTCAAACATTTAGATGTTTCTTTTCTGAATAAGCTATAATATAGTGATCAG
>WWET01000068.1:944941-956566 GCA_011038615.1 Limnodynastes dumerilii | reverse complement strand
GTATACTTTAAAGCTGTCAGAGCAGCATAGCACATAGATATACAGCAGCGGCTATTGCAGGGAGTAGTACAGACAGGGATCAGCCAAAAATGCACTGTGTGAAGCAGCTGCTGTATATCTATGTACTATGCTGCTCTGACAGCTTTAAAGTATACCTTCAGAGCTATCAGAGCAGCTTTGTACATAGATAATAAAACAGCAGCATCTCTGAAGAATAGGGAGCCATTCAGCTTGCTGATTGGCTCCCTTAAAGTATCGGGAGCTTTCTCCTGATTTAAATTAAACATGCTAAAAGATCAAATAATCATACCAGAGCGTTTCTGTGGCTTTTATTAGGCGTTTCACAAATTGATCTGTACCATACACTAGAGCGATTATTTGCCCGATCACCCGATAATTGGGTGATCAGGCCGATAATCGCCTAGTGTATGGCCAGCTTAAGTCTGGATCCAGCCCAATGTGTTTAACCAGGTACATTAGACTGGAATTTTCCAAAAGAAGAGAGGGAGTAGAGGACAAGGACATGCATTTAAACTAAGGGGGTTGTAGGTTTAAAGAAGTGCAGAAAAATTAGGGCTTAGCATCAATAGCAATAGCCAATACAACCATTCAGATGGGGGTGGGGGCAAGATTACTTTGTCTTAAGACTGTGTCCTGTCCAGTGGGTGTGTACTGCTTCATAAAATGCGTTTGTCTAATTATAATTTTATAGTATAGAGCTCTATTATGGGGGATAATGTGAGCACAATTCTGGAGGAAAAAAAGAGCTTTATAAAGGACATATAGGACCTGATTCACAATTAAAACTCTTTTTAGGTGTGTAAATTTAAGAAGGGATAAACTGAATGAACCTAGTTCATATAGGTTCAAAGGGACTTAAGAATGAAGGGGCATGCTGGGACAAGTTAAGAACAAAGATAAGAAGAGTGAGTGGAGGGAGCCATTTAAATGGGGAATTCTGAGTATGGTTACGCATCAACGTTCCTAAATAACTGACATACACACACAACTGTGAACCTAAATATAAGGTAGCCCTATGACATTCGTAAGTCAGATAAAAATTTGAAAACCAGGGGTGTGTCAGAGGAGTGCATAAAATTAAGAACCTAAATCATTCTTAAGTGTGAATTCGGTCCATAGTCTATATGTCCCTTAATATAACTCTTTATTCTTCAGTTGTGCTTCTTATAACAGAGCTCTTTATTGAACTGTGTTATTAGGATAATAAAATATTATGGTAATAAATCAACTGAGTACAATTAAGGAGGAATAAAGCGTATTTATACATTTTTGACCACAAGTAAAGTTCTTAAAAGTTCAAACTATACCCCAAAATAGGGATTTTTTTTTTATTATTCTTCAATTATACTTCGGATTCCAAGTAATTATCACACACTTCAACATAAGCACAAAGGGCCAGATCCAGACTTAAGGTTGTTTTAAGTATGCAAGCGTACCCGAGTTACGCAATACAAAGAATAATGGACTCCCCCAGGCAATCCTCTTGCACGCACGTAACTTAGCTGACTTACGTTTTCTAAACCCTACCTTAACTTTTCCTTGTGTACCTATGGTCGTACGTATCACCTTGTCGAACTTAAGTACAATTTAAATGCCTACCCTCACCCACAATGCATATTTTCGGCTTGCGTAGGGATGGCACGCCCATTCGTATGGAGTTATGTACAAGTTACGTACATCAGAGTTATGATGTGTAATATCTGCCGTGCCCATGCGCAGTGCATTTCCACAGCCAGATTTACTCATGCAGCATGCGTAAATTTACTGTCGCTATTAAGTCCCCCCTCCATCACCATAACAATTGGTGATACCTCTGTCTCCTCGTCCCCTAAAGTTCGCTGCCTAGATGTCATCCTAGACTCCACACTTTCCTTTATACTATACATCCATGCCCTCTTTCATTCTTGCCGTTTCCACCTATGCAACATTGCACACATCTGTCTCTTCCTCACCAAAGAAGCTACCAAAACCCTCATCCACTCTCTAGTCATATCACGCCTTGACTACTGTAACCTGCTCCTCATTGGTCTGCCACTCACCTGTCATTCTGTACTAAATGCTGCTTCCAGATTCATCTTCCTCTCTACCTCCCAACATTGTACGCATCTGTCCCTTCCTCACCAAAGAAGCTACCAAAACCCTCATCCACTCTCTAGTCATATCACGCCTTGTCTACTTTAACCTCCTCCTCATTGGTCTGCCACTCACCCGTCTTACCCCTCTTCATTCTGTACTAAATGCTGCTTCCAGATTCATCTTCCTCTCTACCTCTGCCTCTCCTCCCCTCCTCCACTTAACATCCTCACTGCATCCTACATCTATCTATTTCTTTCCTTCCCCCCTCTCCTCCGCTCACACCAGAAGTCCACTTCCTTATGACTTCTATAAGTTCATCCCTCCCACTTAGTGTGTTAGCTCATGTGAGCATAGCCCTCCATCCTTGTGCTATTCCCTCCTCCACCACTTCCCCCTCACTTCATACCTTCTTGTCCCCCTCTGCTACCCTTTTACCCCATCCCCACCTGGTGTCTCCCTCTTAACCTCTCACTGCGCTCTATCCTCTCCTCCCGGGTCTGCCAAGCTAGACACCTCGCATTTTGCTTTACTTTCTGTGCTTGCTTCACTTTATTGTATTTTTGTGATATTTTTATATTAATATTGTATTTTATTATGTACTATGCTGCCCATCCCTACCTGTCACGTATATCTGTACTGTATTTTGTTGTTGTATTTTGTACGGTGCTGTGGACACCTTGTGGTGCCTTATAAATAAATGATAATAACAATAATAAAAGTCTGGATCTGGGCCAAATCAGCTACGGGTCCATATATGTTGCACAAGTGCAGGGTAGTAAAGTTTAATGCTGTAAATGGAGGCTTTTATTGATTTTAACATCTATGGTTTGTGCTCTGATCTGTATCAGATAGTAATGTGTACTCTTCAGTTCTGAGCATGTGCAGTAGAAAATCACACTGAGAATCATCATGTCAGCTGACTCCCCTATGGATCAGACCACTGTACGCATTCATGGACACATGTAATGTCTGTCAGTGGCTACTACTGGAAGAGACTTTATACATTACTGATTATAATATTGGGGGGATCCAGAACTACATTTGCAATACGTTTACTCGCGTAGCGTATTTACGCGTGCGTACCTTCTATACACTCCCCATGTCACACCCCTTGAATGTACGTATTTTGTCCAAGATATTCTTTCCAAACCCTACCTTAACTTTTGGCAATGTAACCGCAGTGATCCGCACAGGTACGTATGGGCAACACGTATTTACGCAGCTAAGCACGCCAATACTGTACACTTTAAATACAAACCCCCGCCTACTTAACATACTTCAGATGTATTTTGGACTCACGTAAAATTGGCACGCCCACACGTAAGTATTTACGTGACACATACGTGAATGGCCCATACGTTCACATTTACGCTATGTTACGGTGCATATTTTCTATGGTGCGCATGCGCAGTACTTACTAAAAGGCGATTTTACGTCTCTGCCACACGTAAATTTGCTCACAAGCGTTGTTCTGGATCTGGGCCATTTTTGTTAAGCTGCACTCACAGGCACTGGCTCTCAGATCTGAGCGCACACCAGCTGGCGTGGTGTATCTCTGCGTGATTTGCTACTGCACATGCTCAGAACTGAAGAGCACGCAGGAACATCCCTTTCAGATCATAGCGCAACCCTGGTGTCTGGGGCTTGCGTTCTGAGGGAGGAAAGAGTCAATGTATAGTAAGGGCGTACCCAAGCAAGTGGTCAGAATGCAGACATAACAAAGGTTACCTTATGCTGGAAAATTTGAACTTACTGAACGTCATGTCTAAGTCAGGGGGACACTCATTAAAAATTAATTTTAGCACCTGTCAGCTTGATTTTTGTCCAGCAAAACACATTAAACAGATATGCGATTTATTTAGGGTACAGTAAAAATATATTTTCATATTTTCCCTTAAATTGAGACAAAGACCCTATAGGGCTGCAGACACCATAAACGGCAGGCAGGGTCTCACTCAACATCAGATAGACAGGGGTTAAAGTTGTTTAATCTTTAGATTGGCCTGACAGTCTAAGGGGGCATTAGTGTAGTGGGGGGTTTAAAAGGTCAGACCATGAAGAGGGGTTATCACTGCGGCTGGAAATCTTTCCCTCCCTCCAGTGGTAAGTTTATCTAACATGTATTTTCTCCTATTTAGATGGTGCATGTTTGGGCGCTAGCAGTAGAGGGTCAGCATGTATTTTTGGCGCTAATTAAGGCTAAGTTGTTGTGCCTTATGATTGGGTTGGATGGGACTACTTCGCCGTGAGTGCCAATGTTCTTAGTTGTAGTTATGGTTATATAGTTATAGTTATATACTTTCACTGCTGCATGTTCTAGCTTTAGACATTCATTAATAATTAATTACAATTCGGCCCAATTAATAGTTTTCTTAATGAAAAGCTTTTTTCCTTTAAAACGCAGCTATGGTTGTCTGTGTCATTATTTCGAGTTAAGTATATCTGGCTGTGTGATGTCTGACTGGGGCCTATGCCGTTTGCCATTTAACTAATATGGAGACATAACATATTTGGAGATGTAGCAGCAGAGAGCTTGATGTTTTGTGCCTGTACATTATGTGCCGTCCCATCCAGATGTCCCGTTTATTTCTGCATGTGGATTGGATGTACCAAATTACAGCACATAAGTACGGCACACATATGCGCTACTATTTGCAGTCAGATCTGGTTTGGGCCACTCTGTTAAGCATTCCATTAAAGGTCACACTTTAAATAATATACTTATTTTTAAAAAGTCTGCAAGTCACATATGCACTGGGGGTATTTTTTTTGGGTTTTTTTTACATTTACATCACATAGCTATTACAGCAAACTGAGAGTAAAGCCTGGACTACTTGCTTATGTTTGCCTCAGGTTAAAAATATATATACTTTGCACAGCTACATATTCCTCACAAAACTGAGAGGATGATGGGATATGTGTTAGCATACACCATTCTTAACCTTAACCTTACTGATCACTGTCCATCACACGCCATTTTACAGAGGTATCATGTATTTTACAAAACTGTTGATTTCAAGATTGCATAAATAAATAGTTATGCAAACTATAGTATGGTTAAATAGTAATCCTTAAAAATATCATAAACTTTACAGTAAAAAAATAAATAAAAATATGACAATGTTGACAATGCCATATTGAGCTGTAGGGGGAAGCAAATTTAAGATGTAGAGACAGAATTTAAGGTGAAACTGATGTTTCATACCAGTGTAAAAAAACAAGCTATTAAGAACAGTGATCACCATTTTGCACATTAAAAAAACACTTATTGCCTACTGAATCCATAGCTAAGTAGTGGATTGTGCTAATGAGTAAAACATAGAGACTTTGGGCCTGATCCAGAGCTACGATGTTACACTGAGCACTGTAGCGCTCAGCGTAACATCGCTGCTCTGGCCCGACACCCCCCCTTGTAGGAGCGTATTAACTCTCCCTTACGCCGGGTGAAGGCTACCCTAACTTCAGCCGGCGTAAGGGAGAGTTGATACGCTGGGACGGCGGCGTTAGTACGTTAACGCCGCCCTCCCAGCCACATTACCCTCCCGCCCCCTACACTAACTTCAGCGTAGGGACGCTGGGGGACGTCCCCTCCAGTGTCTCTACGGCGCTATTATGGACGCCCAATCTACGATCGGGCATTACCATAGTGACGCCGGGCAACATCTGCCCGGCGCATGCGCATAACGCTTATGGCCGCCGTACTAGTGACGGCAGCCGTAGCTTTGGATCAGGCCCTTTGAAAGACTTTGAGAGACAGTGTGATAACAGGACATTTACTTTGATTGGCTGCTGTAAGCACGAAGCAGTAGCATTTATAAAGACGTAGAAGGATATCCACATGGTGGGGTCGAGGGAGTTGGTACAATAAACATTGGATGAAATGATGTAATACAGAGGGAAGGTGGGAAATAAAATCCAGGGGCCAGATCCTGAATTATTAAACGGATAACTTAGTTATGGTACATGCATAAGATGACTGCCAGTTGGTAGTGCGCATGTGAATTACGTATTCTAATGCAGCTGTCCGATGCTGCATTCCGTGCAGAATTCAGTCTGCAACAGCAGGGTGCCCACTCCCTGTGTACATGAAATATGCATTGTAGGCGGGTAAAGGAATGGTAATCATACAATAAGGACATGCCAAAGCCTTTACATACAGTCCTCCATTCCGTATGTGGCTTTCCGGATGCAAAATCTTTATGGAAGTGTTCTGCATATGGAAGGCCTGTACAGGGTGCGTGCAATCCCTTCACACGTACGGAACATATGATAGCAAATTCCGTACGTTAGCATCCGCAACGGATTATGTTTGGATCCAGTCCCAGGAGTGAATAAAGTATTGTGACACAGTCACCGTTTAGTAATCAAGCATTTTATTTCCCTTGGGTATTATGTATTAGATCTTTTATTTTTATTTAACATTTTTTGCAAGTTTAAAAAATGAACGTTCAAATGAAGTATCATATACAAGTATTGTACAGAAAGTTTCTTTACATTGCTTTTTTTATGTTCTGACCTACTTCAAAAAAGAAATATTTTTGGCAAAATCCTTTCATTGAAGTGTACCGTAGACCTTCAAACACAAACACCAGTCACACATAGAACCATCCGTGTGACATTTATTTAAGAAAGTAATCCCTTCTTGGAGTAAACGCTGCTTACAGTTCATTTTCATTACAGGTAGCAGTGGACATAGAGCACACACAGAGTATGGAAGCTATCATTTGGTTCATGCAGTAGGATTTAAATGGCACAGCTGACCAATTAGACACACCAAGAAGAGTTTAAGAAAAACTATCCTGTGCTCTATTAGAACAAAGTGTTCCTGAAAATGCCAGATGTAAAAATATTTATGTAGAGGCTGATAAAAAAAAAAACATCATGCTAAATATAACAAGAGCACAAAGCCAGTGTCTGCAGCTAATAAGCAGTTGTGCAATCTTTTGTATCGCTTCAACATAAACTGTATCACAAGCTTGCTTACACTAAGAAAGCTAAATAATGAAAATGCAAAGGAAGGTGAGTTAGGTAACATCTTATTTAATGGGCTTAATTCTGAGTTGTGCGTTATTTTTTGCTAAATGTAGACAAACACAAAATATAAACATCTTCATACATATTTTCAGTTATTCCCATTTTATTTTTTTAAATAACAGCATGTCCGCACCTATGTTCGTAACAACTCTCAGTACTATATCAAAAGATAGGAAGCATGGAATTTTCTGGACCTGATCCAGACTGGGGCTCAAACCCACTAGACCCACTATCTGGGCATGCCAGACACACCCACTTTCTCCAGACACGCCCACTGGGAGGTACACCCCCTCTACAAGGCTGCAAAAATCTGTACCTCTTTCCAATTCCCAAATGTTGGGAGGCATGTACCTGCTCTATATTAACTTATAAATTGCTTTCAGGAACCTCCATTTTGCATGTTTATTTTAAAGCATATCTGGGATAGCAGCTGAGAGGGGGTGCTATGCCAGAGTGGATATTTTGGAAACTTGGGGACTTCTACAGTGAGTGAGCTCCCAATTTAAAAATACATGATATAAGACCCAAAGTTGGGACACTGACAGTTTTAGAGTTAGGACCACCAAAACAGAGAAGCCTTGTAAGTGGCTTATCATATATTTGCAAATGTATGTAATATATCTCTCTGACTTTTATTTGAAAAATAGAATGTTATGATTAGTTGGTTAATTGCAAGAGTGCTGGATGACCTTTTTTGTGTGTGTATATATATATATATATACAAGACCTGGCACTCTAGCCATTACCCAACGACTAACCATAATCTAATCTTTAAAATAAAAGTCAGAGAAGTAGTTACAAATATCTGCAGATACATAATAAGCCACCAGCCACTTACAAGACTTCTCTGTTTGGTGGTCCTAACTCTAAAAATCAGACAACTTTGGCCCATATATCATGTATTTTTAAATTGAGAGCTCACCCCCGGCAAAGGTCTCCAAAGCAGCCACACTAAAACAGCGCCCCCTGTCAGCTGCTATCCCAGACAAGCTTTAAAACAAACTCACAAAATGGAGGTTGCTCAAATCGATTTAGAAGTTAATATAGAGCAAATGCTAGCAAGGTATGGGGAGTTTACACAGATACAAAATAGGCACTCAGAACTCTTGCAATTAACCAGTAATAAACCATGACATTCTATCTTTAAAATAAAGGTCAGATAAATTTGCTACATACATTTGTAAATATATGATAAGCCACCAGCCACTTACAAGGCTTCTCTGTTTTAGTGGTAAATATATATTTACAGTTTTAAAATTGGGAAGATGAAAAGAATTTTTATAGATAAAATAAAGACATTAGGGGTTATATTATTTCCAGTATAGAGCAATATTTTGACATCTTTAAATAATAAAAATTATAGTCTCAGTCTAACATGTTGATTTTTATTTGTGTTACAAAGGAGGAAGTATATATATATATATATATATATATATATATATATATATACATACATACACAAAAAGGGTCACCCCAGCACTCTTGCAATTAACCAACTATATAAACAGTATATGTATATGTGTGTGTGTGTGTGTGTGTGTAATGGTAGAAATAATTTCACAACATAACAGGAATCTTGTGAGCACAGTCAATAATACAGAGAAAAAAATTGAGGAAAGATCCCAAGCTACGTGTTTCAAAAAAGACCTTAATTCCATCTTTTTTTTTTTTTTTTTATGAATGTGTTTGTTAAGCAGGTATTTCTTCAAAAAAGTGATTATTACAATTGTGTTTTTACTACCTTTTTACATAAAACTATACTATGGTTTGCAAGTTCTACCTCTTTCAGTAAATCATGTTAATGAAAGTCGCTTGTCATAATAACTGTGTTGCCAAATTCTTTGCAAACTGTCTCTTCTCTAACTGCATAAATTTAGAAGAAACACAGCTAACGTTTTCACTCTAGAATTACAAATATGCCATTTTAATTTCCTCTGAATATATTGTGAGGGTAGTAATCAGACTTATGCAAAATACACTAAAATATACTGTATGTTTCTGTTTATCAGTTTCTATAAGTAGACTCATATATACATATTTAATGAGTAAAATGATGAAAAGTTAGCATTTCTTATGTACATGCATGTACAAGCATGTAAGATGCAATGATGGCAATATTGTAGTCTAAGCTGTTGAAGCAATATTATTTTAGCTGATAGGTCAATCATCAGATAATAATCTCTGCCTCTCACTCTAACAATCTTGATTATGGTTAAGATATGTTTACTTAACTTAATACTTGCACAGAGCTCCACACCATTGTTACATTATTATAAATTTTATGGTAAATTAAATTAATGGAACAGTTCCTGGTGTCTAATCAATACAGTTTTACTTGCACAATGATGGATATACTTACTCCTGTTATGTAACGTGTTCTACACTGGATAGTTCCAAATAATCCAAGTATGACAATAATGATATGAATAAAATTTGCCAAGATAGGTGCCCACTGGTAGCCAAGGAAGTCAAATATTTGTCTTTCCAATATACATGCCTACAATATAAAAGATACATATAACATTACAAATACAGTAATATACAATTAAACATAATTTTTAGGAACAAATTTGAATTGTTTTACAGTACATACATAAAACTGGAGTCTCTAAGCCAATATTTTGTCCAAAAAATCATTGATTGTGATCCAATTATACCCGTAAGAGGCTTCTGTTTGTTCCTCATAGTATGGCTCTGCGCGATATGAGCACAATTAAAGAAAATTTTGTTAGAAGAAGCAAAAAAATAAGTTACTTGATGGACATTTCCTTGACCTGCCCCTATTGGCTGCTGTGAGACTCATTGTTCAGCATGGACATTCTCCTGACCTGCCACTATGGGCTGCTGTGGAACATCATTGTTCAGCATGGACATCCTCCTGACCTGCCACTAGGGGCTGCTGTGGGACTCATTGTTCAGCATAGACATTCTCCTGACCTGCCACTCTGGGCTGCTGTGAAGACTTTACCACTCGTTTTCATTTACCTGTATTATGTTGTTTGCACCTTACAGGGATTGTGTCCTTCTGGGTGTCCTGCTGCACAAGCCTATCCTCACCATCAGGGGCTCTAGTGAAGACCAGGACCCAGTTAGATTCCACACCCTAGTAGCAGTTCCTTAACAATATATATTAGGGAGTAAACAATAAACAAAAATAAAAATAAGGAGGACTAAAGAGCTTTATTATGTGGCAAATATACTATATGCCAAATAGTAAAGCTCTTTAGGCATACTTTTTTTTTGCTCAGATTGGTGTGGCCTGATCACTAGTGCTCCACATAGTATGGGTGTCCTGTGAGCCTTCCAGTTATGGCATTATAACACCTCAGGGAGGAAAAAAGGGCAGACCAATACTAAGTAGGCTAGTCCTAAGAGACATGGCTATGCGCATATCTTTATGTGCCCACATTCATTTTTATTTGAAAACAACAGCATCAGCTAGGCACACTATAAAATGTGTACACCTGAAACTTGGGGGTACTACATATATAATGTAGATCGCATGATGCGTTCAGCCATAAACCATTTATTCCATTCCCAATAATGCAAACAATCTTTTTGCCAGCCAAGCTGAGAATTCAACAAAGTGAATGTAATATAATGCAATTTCTCATTTGCATTTGTTTATTATTACTTGACTGCAAAGTAGACTGTTATAAAGACAGAAGCTGTTCTACTAAAAGCAGTAAAACCATAACACCTTGGAGGGAGTCCATATCTCAGTGTGAAATCACATAGATGTTCCAATTACAGTTAAATAACAATAATTAACAAAAAGACTGTATGGAAAAATATGAAGTGCACACACACCAGGATATCATAACTCAAGAGAAGTGCCAATTATAATTGTCAATGCAAACTGATAATTGTCCATAATTCTGTAAATACGGAAGCCAAAGTTTAACTGTTTTGTGGATGAATATGAAAATATTTATCATCAAAAGTGAGTGATTAGTGTAAATCCTTCTGAACTGTGTATAACTCATGCTGAATTAGATGTAGAAAAATTCCTTTTATTGGTTATTAATTGAGCCTGATCATTTTGAGTACAATGTAAACATGGTCATCAAGATATTGGAGGGAAATTCTCAGAATGTTTTAATTTGTTATGCCGCTGATGTAAAATCGCCAATTTGTATTTACTGCGCTTACCAGATGTTACGACACGTTAGGCTGTAACATACGTAAATCCATTACCTACGTCAGTGCTTACGCTTTCAAAAGTTAAGGTAGGGGTTGGGAAGCGTAAAACGACCAAAGTACATACGAGCGAGGGGAGTGTCTAGGGGAGTGCATAGAAAATACGATAGCGTAACTACGCTACGCGATCTAACGTAACAAGCCTGTGGGTCTGAATTTACCCCATTGTCTGTACATGTCATTGGGAATTGGTGCAGCAGTGTGTATTTACTGAAAATAAAAATGCATCTTATCATCTAACCAATTTTGCATGTAAATAATGCATCTTTTAGCTACCTAATAAGTGTGTGTATA
>WWET01000068.1:851415-892368 GCA_011038615.1 Limnodynastes dumerilii | reverse complement strand
CGAAGCTAGGGTAGCCTTCACCCGGCGTAAGGAAGGGGCCATACGCCCGCACAGGGGGAGTGCCAGGGGGGAGTCAGCGATGTAACGCGTTGATCTGGATCAGACCCATTGGCTCTATATTCTGTAGTACTTGCAATTTCATTCAGCATTATTTGTATTTTATTATTTCCCCTATTACCCTGCAATGAAGGCATTTATATATTTAATGGGCCTAATTTACATGAACTTGTCTGTCTCAAGGTCATGCACAGATACAAGCCTTAAGCCACTTGTTACTTGAAAGGATGTACAATTCACACCCAGTGGTGCAGACATTACCCAACAACATTAAGAGAGCTAAGATTAGCAGTCTTTTAGATCTTACCCCTCTGACACATACGGATTGCTTGGCGTGTCACTGTATTCTTTTGTAGATCATTTTTCTGACCTGGGAAACAAAAGATCAAGCTAAAAGTTTGCCACACCTGCCAATTATAAGTGACTGTTATCAAAGTGACAGGAGTGCTAGGTAATTCCCCAATCTGTCTGCTTTCTCCACAAAGGAAGACTGATACTATCAGAAGGTTTATTTTTTTGTATAAGTGGGAAGAGAGCAGTATAACAAGAGCCATATCATAGGATGAACCCAATAACAATGGCATCACTCACTTCCAAATATTTTCGCAATGATTTTCTAAATTCATACAATGGACACTTTGGCCTCCTTTGAGTTCATCTACTCATGTAGTCTAATAATTATTTTGGAAGTACCCTATATGATCGTTTGGTGTGACATTTGGACCACATGATAAATTGCAGATCACCTACAACACGGTTTTTTACCATACACACATTGTTGATTTCCCTCATACTTACATTCTTTTGACTCTTTAAAAGGAAATCTCAAATATATTTTTTTACCTATCTATATGACGTATGGATGTTATTAACCTGTTCTAGATAGCCTCCTGACCAGCCATGAAAAGATCTCTAGCGAAGCCTTCACGCCTTGAATAGGGAACTTACATAGACTTATATTACAGTAAACAATATTAATACAGAATCTAGTAGAGTCAGATACAAAGAAACTTGATGTATGATGCTCTTTGTATGGAGCAAGACACCGATATTATAGATCCCGGCTGGATTTCTGAGGCATTCCAACAATATTATAAACAACTATACACTGCCGCACAAGATCATCCCAAAAAAGGTGTCTACGCCAAATAGGGACACAAAAAGATTGCAATTTCACCAGCCTATTTTTCTACTAAACCAGGATATCAAGATTTATACCCACCAAAAGTAAACCTTCAACCACGTTTCCTGGGGCCACCTAATCCTAATATTTGAATTTCAGTAAATCAGCCCCACCTTTCTGAGAGTCTCCCAAGTAATCCTTAATCAACTTGAGGTCTTTCTCAATTTCAGTCATTTAGTTTTTTTAAAATAGTCTTCATGGGGTTAAGGGGTACAGAAAGAAGAAAAGGGAGATTACAATACATACAGTCACAGCATTAATATAGAGCTTAGAATGATCCAATGTTTGCAAGTGAACAGGTAACAAATACAAAATAGTACTATTCCCATAAGATATGTGAGGGAACTGAATCATGTTCACTGACACCGATAGGTAGAGATGGTTATGAAGGAGTCAGTGTAGCTGTAAACAACGCTAAGAAGATCTAATAATCAGTCATGCAGTATAGATGTGACCTGATGATATGTAAGCCATGGCAGCCATACACCAGAAAAGTTGCTGGAGCCATCTCTCTTATCTATCATATACAAATGCTCACCTACCGTCTACACAAAAAAGACTTTGCTCTTTTATATAAGGCCTTCAGTTTTTATGGTCTGGTAGGAAGCACTGTACTACTTTATTTAAAACTACAACAGCCCTGACACTTAGCCTTAGGGGGGCATTAACTTTTTTTGTGTTAAATACTATAACGTGGCGACAAACTGAAGATGTGCCATGCATTGGGTCAATAAGTACAACATTTCTTGGTGCAGACAGTTATTCCCAGTTAACATCTATGCCACCCTAGCAGTATGCCAGTAGGGCATATACACTTCTCTCAGGAGAAGGCCAAAAAGGCCATTTTATCCAAATGGATTTAATAGAAACCCCGAACCCATCCCCCAGTTGTCCTTGGTTATCCCCTTAATATCATTCCTTTTCCAAATGAACTGGGTAGAAACTTGTAGTAGAGAACAGCAGGCAGCAAAAAAAAAATATATGGGGCTGGATCCAGACTTAAGTAAGTGCTTGAAATTAGTTACTCCTGGGCTAAACCATGTTGATTGCAGGGGAGTCCTATTTCATCTGTTGCAAACAGTATTAGAGTTGAGAAATCACTTCATAACTGACAATCACCATCAAAAGAGGTGCCACTTATTGGTTTAAAGAAAGAATGTACCAGGTACTTAAAGAATAGTATTTTAAGTATGCAGTCGTTAATAACTCGCCCTGTATCTGCAGCACCCTCTCACATATACACTGAACTTTTCCTTTTTAGAGAATGTGTTTGTTGTGAAGAGGCTGATCTGTGTCAGGTGCTGCTGTAAAGCCACATCTGTCTATGTGGAGAATGAAGTCTGTTTACTTAGGCAACCTGTCTGTCAACTGCCCACTGATGCAAAGAAGTACAGAAAACAACACTGCTTGCAGATTGACAGCTCTGTGAACCGGAATGGCAATGAAGTGACTCATAGCTGGATGACCTGAATACATATGAAATAATTCGCTGACTAAACTGGGACAAAGTCGCAGGATTGATAACAATATTTAAACTGTCAACTGTCAGAACTCATCGTCTTTAATGCTGACAAAATATAATGTTGTTATTGTGAGCATGTATTAAAGTCCAGGTAGCTAATTCCTCCATTACTTATGCTAAAAATTTAAATAAATAATGGTGTTTTGCCAAATTGAGTAAGTTATACAAATCATATTAAAATATATGAAAATTTGTCCCCTGTGGTTACAAGTTGCCATTTCATGGT
Source organism: Limnodynastes dumerilii (assembly GCA_011038615.1). NCBI lineage: Eukaryota > Metazoa > Chordata > Amphibia > Anura > Limnodynastidae > Limnodynastes > Limnodynastes dumerilii. The sequence continues at coordinate 889,380 of WWET01000068.1, read as the reverse complement.
TTCAAGAATGAAAGATTAAAGAAAACAATGAACACTTGTGCTGTTCTCTGTCAGCTTTTTCTAAATGTTCCAATGAAGTCAGACTGCTAAACAGTAATGCCATGATGGAAGCCATGTGAAAGTACAATACTGTAAAATAACAAGGAAACACAGATACTTTATGCAAGGTAAGCTACAAAAGGGCAGATTCAATTGAATGGCACATTGCGCAAATTAACATCACAGATTTTATCTCGCACCCTAAAGATGTGCAAGAAAAAATCTGTGATATTTAGTTACCGTAATAGACGGAAATAGGCGCACTTCACGCCTATTCCCATCATCGTGGCCACGGGCCAGCTGAATATGCCCCTATGTGTTTCCTTAATACATGTACATTATACTGTATATTTCAAATAGAGTAATAACTGTGTGGATTGGAGGAAGTAACATTTAGGGCCAGATTTACTAAGCTGCAGCTTTGGAAAAGTGGAGATGTTGCCCATAGCAACCAATCAGATTCTAGATGACATTCTCTAGTATGTAATAGGAAAGTAAGAGCTAGAATCTGATTGGTTGCTATGGGCAACATCTCCACTTTTCCAAAGCTGCAGCTTAGTAAATCTGGCCCTAAATGTTACTTCCTCCAATCCACACAGTTATTACTCTATTTGAAATATACAGTATAATGTACATGTATTAAGGAAACACATAGGGGCATATTCAGCTGGCCCGTGGCCACGATGATGGGAATAGGCGTGAAGTGCGCCTATTTCCGTCTATTACGGTAACTAAATATCACAGATTTTTTCTTGCACATCTTTAGGGTGCGAGATAAAATCTGTGATGTTAATTTGCGCAATGTGCCATTCAATTGAATCTGCCCTTTTGTAGCTTACCTTGCATAAAGTATCTGTGTTTCCTTGTTATTTTACAGTATTGTACTTTCACATGGCTTCCATCATGGCATTACTGTTTAGCAGTCTGACTTCATTGGAACATTTAGAAAAAGCTGACAGAGAACAGCACAAGTGTTCATTGTTTTCTTTAATCTTTCATTCTTGAAACCATGAAATGGCAACTTGTAACCACAGGGGACAAATTTTCATATATTTTAATATGATTTGTATAACTTACTCAATTTGGCAAAACACCATTATTTATTTAAATTTTTAGCATAAGTAATGGAGGAATTAGCTACCTGGACTTTAATACATGCTCACAATAACAACATTATATTTTGTCAGCATTAAAGACGATGAGTTCTGACAGTTGACAGTTTAAATATTGTTATCAATCCTGCGACTTTGTCCCAGTTTAGTCAGCGAATTATTTCATATGTATTCAGGTCATCCAGCTATGAGTCACTTCATTGCCATTCCGGTTCACAGAGCTGTCAATCTGCAAGCAGTGTTGTTTTCTGTACTTCTTTGCATCAGTGGGCAGTTGACAGACAGGTTGCCTAAGTAAACAGACTTCATTCTCCACATAGACAGATGTGGCTTTACAGCAGCACCTGACACAGATCAGCCTCTTCACAACAAACACATTCTCTAAAAAGGAAAAGTTCAGTGTATATGTGAGAGGGTGCTGCAGATACAGGGCGAGTTCTTAACGACTGCATACTTAAAATACTATTCTTTAAGTACCTGGTACATTCTTTCTTTAAACCAATAAGTGGCACCTCTTTTGATGGTGATTGTCAGTTATGAAGTGATTATAGGTATTACAGAAAAAGAATGACCACTTGACTCTAAAGGCGAATACCTATTTGTGAAGAATAAATAAGGTCACAGATATATGTGGGTTACCTTGGATATGTAGAAAAAATGTAAAAGCTCTCCATTAGAAGTAGCTTTTATGAAAGCAAAGGCAAAAGCATTTCTGTTGCCCAGAGTTAGACAAGTATAAACACTATTGTTTTGTAATACTCTGTTTATATGTCAGTTGGAATGCAGTTGTGAAACAATGATAAGGTTAGGCAGATAGAAGGGGGAAGGTTAAGGTTAGGCTTCAATACATGGAGGGTTAAGATTAGGCAGATAGAAGGGGAAGGTTAGGGTTAGGCTGTAGGACATGAAGCGTTAAGGTTATGGTGAGGGTAAGGGGAAAATACTCAGCGCTGCTGGAGTAATCGGATCCTGATTACTGGTGGTGTCCATCATCTCTGGAGCAATCGTAAAATGACTGACATCACTGCTGCAGTGCCGGAATAAGATGTGTCAAAAATCATAATGGCAAACCAGACCAATTTCAGTTTGCTTTTTTTCTTTTTTGTATCCTCCTAAAGATACTATTCATGAACATTTTATTTTGCTTTTCTTTTGCAGACCTCTTTACTGTGTAAAGCTGCAATTCACGCTGGAGTTATTGCAGATGAACTTGGTGGACAGATAAATCTCACACAATACAAAGGCACAAGTCGATACAGAGGTGTTCTAGCCAATGGAATCTTCTCTAAAGAGTATGTCCTGATCAATAGATGTCGCTATTATTTTGATTGATTTACTTGTTACCAATTGTTCTGTTTAAATTATTCTTTTAATATTTTCAGCTTTTTTCCTTTGGTCTTTGAAGAACAGGTAAAGGTTGAAAAAGGAATCTTTATAATTGCAGAAGTTCCTACTAACTAATATGTAAAGCAGTTAAAGAAATATGAAAATATAAGAGCACATCATTATTTGTGACTTTTCTAAAAAATATAAATAATTCAATTCATGTAGAATAGAATGCAGTGATCTGTTATACTGTGTGATCGATAGGGAGGGGTCTTGATGTGGAATGGAAGCAATCAGTAAGGAGAAAGTGCTCAATAAAAGTATAGCCATAATGTGCGAATAAATCCTTTTTCCCCATGAAATGAGATTTGTATCATTGGGGTAGATCCTGAACTACGTCCGTCTTCCATAGACGGCCGTAATTCAGTGAACAATAGCTACTGCGCGTGCGTAGTAGCTATTGTACGTAATCTGCGTATCGTTTCGATACGTAGATTGCGTGTATGCGGTCTTTTAGAGTTCTGGATCCGGCCCATTGTGGTCAGAGCTGTAGGTAAAAGAAAACCCCAGGGGCAAAAAGGGAAAATGGTGCCCACGGCCTTGCATTGCTAACCAGTCAAACCTTAAATATAACTGATCTAATCTTACTGATGTCCCCTAGGTACGCCCTGATTAGGATGCTAGTACAGTGTGTTTATTTTGGTACTATATTTTTGCTTTCTAATATGTTAGCAGCATGAATTGGGCTTCACAAATCCCTGCATCTGAAAGCTTTTTAAACGTTTAGTCGTGTTTTTTGTTTTTTTTGTGGCAGCAGATTTTATATTTTTGTGCTTACAGTTGTCAGACTTTCATGTGTAACCAGTCTTTTTTTTTTTAACTTCAGTAATTTTTATTCAATTTTACCGTAAAAAAGGGAGGGGATACAGGGATACTGTACCTAGAGAGATAGGAATGTCATTTAACCCTACATGTTCCGACACTAGCTCAATGAATACGTGTCCCACGGGTACAACACTTTGTTAGTGGGGAGTAGGGCAGGCTGAGGGTGTTTGCTGTCTTAGTTCTTCTTGGAGGTATTCCGTCCAAGGGAGCCACTGAAAAAGGGGGCAGTTGGCGGATACTCTGCCATAAGTGTTTTCATGTTGTGGTTAAAGGTAATTTTAGCAAGGGAGGGGGGATCCGACCCTTTCCACAGTTGCACTATAGCTGCTTTAGCAGCGATTAGGATGTGTCCTAATAGGTATCTTTTCTCCCCAGGGTAATCTGTGGGATAAATATGTAACAGAGCTACCTGAGGGGACGGGGCTATGGGGTGGTTTAGTACTCTGGAGGCCAGCGAAAAAACGTCCTCCCAAAGTGCTCGTAGTTTAGGGCAGGACCAGAAGACATTTAGGGCAGGACCAGAAGACAGTAACCAGTCTTTTAAATGAGTTCCAGTGAAAGCTATATTGTGAATGACTGATTTACACAGTGCAGCCTTGACTTTACTATTTTGTCTCTGCTCCAGGCAAATCATTCTGCTGCATTGGCAGTAATTTGCATTCCCCTCCTCCTATGTGGGCGTAAAATAGTGTCCATATTCAGACACAATGCACATTGTTAGGTGTTAAATGTTAAGGGCATATGTTAATGAATAGAGATACAGGCAGAAAATGTACCAAAGTCTGGGTTCCTGTGCAGTGATTGCAGCGACAATTCTAATTTGTACTATCACCTCTGAATGTTATGTGGAATCTGGTTTATGTAACGGTTTATTAACTTATAGTAATGATCTATTATAAATATACAGCTTCTAAGTCACATTACCACAACACAGCTAATATCCTACAATAAGTGTACAATAATATATAGAAGAGAGGCGTGTGTAGGTTATATGCAGGTTTATAAATATTACTTGTGCTGTTTTATGTCTTACCAGTCCTGGCTAGTCTTGGCTGCTATGTGTGCCTGTCTGTGTAGCACCTCAGCACTCTTGCAGTTAAACAGTAACTAACCATGACATTCTATCTTTAAACTAAGTCAGAGAAATGTGTTTCATACATTTGCAGATATATGATAAGCCACCAGCCACTTACAAGGCTTCTGATGTGTGTGCGTGTCTCAGTGGTAATAGAAATGCAAAATCCTAAATGTTTGATGTCAAAGTGGAGAGATGTAAATTCAGCAAAATGCATCTTACAAGGCATATCTCCTGATGTTACTGTGTGGTCAAACAAGAGACATTCTACAGTTGTGTTTAGCCACTATGCTGAATATTGCATTTTACTAACCTTTTTTAATTTTTACAACAATACATGAATACAGAGCTGCAAAGTTTATTCCACATAGAACTGTTTATATAACTCAGTGTAACTGTAACACTTAGCACCTATTCATAATATCTTTATGGACTCTCATATCTTTAAAAAAAATCATGATTTAGCTGTATTTTTGCATAGTTCAGAAAGTGTCTTCTGCTACTTAAGGACTAAGCATCTGCCCTCAAGCTCAAAAGCCTGTGATAAGAGCAGCTGTTAAGTCATCATGTGATGGCACTTTAAAGGCTACCCATGAAAACCCACAACAAACTTTACCATGATATGTGACACTGTGAAGACACAGGACAAGCAGACACAGGTCATTTGCTTTTCAGAAACAGAGAGCTTGTTTAATGATCACCTGGCATCTCTGGTGGAGACACTGATGGTTACACTACTTTGTTCCTCTTTCAGATAACAAGATTAACAGCCGTGTGAAAGAATGCTTTGTCTTCCTGCTTCTAATCACTTTTTCCTTTGTTTTATGTCTCGCAGTGGCTCACTTTCAGACCGGCGGTTTATGTTCAACAATCTTGGTAAGAATAATATACTGTAAATGTTTACCTGCGTCTGTATTTGAACTTGATTATTCTATTAGGCAAAGGTCATATACGTGATGAATGAATGCTGCGTTGTTGAAAACCACACACTGCATTCATGACCTGCTTAAACACTACACCTAACATGCGATTGTTTGGCATAGTGACATAATGAAGTCTCTCTGACTACCCAGTGTTTATCTCAATGTTTGACTTATAACAAACTGTTTATTAAATTAGCAAAAAGTGTCCATTGAAAAATAAATGTAATAAGATAAAATTTGTGATTTAAGTAAATATTAACAGTATTATTGCACCAAAGTCATGCTTTTAATTCGTGAACAAGACCTGATCTGTGTAGAGTTGTATGTTCTCCCTATGTCTGTGTGGGCCTCCTCTGGGTGCTCAGACTTCCTGTCACACTCTAAAAACATGCTAGTGGGTTAATGGGTTAATTGGCTACTGAACAAAATGAACCGTTAAGTAGACATTAAATTATCATTGAGTGTCACTTTATTAGAGAACATAATGTTTATTCATCTATTCATTTATTAATCTATTAATTTGTGGTGAAGACGGTGAAAGCCACCCAGACTTGTTATTAACTAAGAGCTGAACCTGTCAAAATGACGGACGACAGTACGCTCTAGTTGCCCTAAATTTTCCACTCATCTCTCTCATCTTCGCTCAGTCCTTTTTCCATCTCCCACAGCTTTCCTTCCTCCTCCGGTCTCCCTATAAGACTCCCCACCCAATTCTAGGTCCATTGATCCCCTGCCGTGGCGTGCTCTCTCTCACCACTACGCATGCGCATAAGAGTGAGAGCAGAGTATGTTTTTATATATATATATATATATATATATATATATATATACATATACATATATACATATACATATATACATACAGTAGAACCTCGATTATCCGTGACTCGATTAACCTGCAATCGGATTATCCGTGCTGCTGAGCTCAGCAGACATGCCTGTAAAACGGGGGGGCGTGTCCTGGATGCCGAGGAGAATGGAAGCACAGTGAAGGAGCTCCTCCGTTTGCACAGTCATCTACCTGCAATTTGGCCATTACAACAACCCTGGACCCACTTCTAGCACTGCCCTGCACTTGTACTAGCATTCAATGTACTGTATTCAATACTGTTTCAATTATCCGTGCTTTTCGATTATCCAGCCGAAGGGTGCCAGTCATTAGCCCGGATAATCGAGGTTTCACTGTATATAAAAAAAAATCAATAAAATCAGAATATATTGAAGAACAAATAAAATTAATCATAGTATGCACAAAAATAAAAAGAATAAAAGATAATAAGAAAGAATAAAAAAGCTGGTAAAAGTAAAGAAAAAAATAATAAAAAAAAATAAGAATAGAAATGAAAATTAAAATTAAAATCAATAAATAGAAAGATAGATAATGGAAGAAAAGAAACAATAATAATATTGATAATAATACTGCTGCAGACTGACATGAGACACCCATGGATGGCATATAATACAAAAATATAGTAGACAGTTAACCATGTTGATTGCAGGGGAGTCATATTTCCTCTGTTGCAAACAATACTAGTGTTGAGAGGTGATAATTCCCAGCCCAAGTCTAAATAACAGTGTAATACTAAAGCTGGTCAGTATCTGTGTGCAGTAAGCTATTCAAAGATGTATTCCTGCATAAAAGAATACAATTAACTTGACTCCCCCCGAAAACAACATATTTTTGCCCAGGAGTGACTTTAAGTTCTTAACTTTCTTATGTCTGAATCAGGCTATGTATGTATGTATATATATATATATATGTATGTATATATATATATGTATGTATATATATATATGTATGTATATATATACACACATATATGAAAGTTTGAGACTCTTATGCTTTCCCACAACATATTTACCGTACTTGACTTTTGTAAACACAATGTCATCTCACAGTCTCACAAAGTAAGATGTTTGCATGACATCGCTTTATGAAAATGTATTTAATTCTTTGTTAATACATGATAGATGTGGTTATTGGTAGTTGTGGGTAAGAAACTAGAATCTAGTGACCATCAAGCTGAATGGTTTAATATAAATAAATTGAGACTCGTACAACACAAAAACAAAGGTTTGGGAAGGCTGATTTTGTAGGAATGGGGAAATGTGAAAGTGGTTCTTTGGCAGAGTCGTGGCACTTCAAAGGTGGGCAGAAGTAATGGTAGAAATAAAAAATATTAACAGCAACAGAACTTTGTATCTGAAAGGTTAGGGAAAAAAAGCCTAAAAAAGGCTTTTTGGTGAAAGGGCGCATGAGACGTTTGTGTTCCTGGAACTTCCCAGTAGGGATGTTTATGGGCAATGCTTGCATTATGTATAAGAGTTTAGGGAGTGTATCCATCTTTAAGACATTAATCCTTCCCATCCAGGAAAGGCATCCAAATTATTTTTTTTACTCTAAATTAATAGTCCAGTATTAAAAAAAAAAAAAAAAAAAAATTCACTTTTTCAAATGTCATTGATTTAGCTTTTTGTTAAAGAAAATAGAGTGTGCATTACATTTAAATTGCCTTTTGTTATAAAATTTTAGTTGTCATGACTCGGAAATTATCATATACTGGCATGAAAAATCTTATGTAGAAGAATGAAAGGGTTTAAAAAAGTCATCAGAGGTCACAATGAATATGCAGCTGTTCAGTAAAGAATTAGCTTGTTGAGGCAGTGAGCGAAGGCTACACAAATTCCTGGTTCCGAGTCTGCCTTTAGGGCATTTCCTACTGATGTGCTGTTCTCATTTCACTTTGCTGCTGAGAGAAATGTAGATATTGATTTATATATACAATAACAAGTTTCCAATTTTATTTTTTTTTTAAAGTCTTTTCTTTTGGTCTTAAGCTATGGGTATATGGCAGCAGAAATGATCATGGTTTTCAATATTTTTGTATTTCATATTCATTGTTTATTCATCTCTGTTGTGTTGTATATGATTATTAATGAGCTGTAGTTGTAATGTAGTTATAATACAGCTGAAGGTAAAATAGGAGTATTTTCTGGTTTCCTCCTAGTTCTGTAAAGTGGATGATGATTAAAAACAGCCACATACCTTTTGACTTATTTATGACTACTCTCTGAGGCAGAACCGCTAACCCCCTTTTTTTTTTTTTTTTTACACGCAGTCTTAGCACAAAATAAATGGCTATGTTATAAGAAATAAACACCCCCCTAATGTGACATAGGGCTGGATCCAGACTTAAGGAAGTGCTTAAAATTAGTTACTCCTGGGCTAAACCATGTTGATTGCAGGTGGAGTCAAGTTAGTTGTATTCTTTGCATGCAGGGATATATCTTTGAGTTGCTTACTGCACACAGATACTGACCAGCTTTACTATCACACTGTTATTTAGACTTGGGCTGGGAAACATCACCTCTCAACTCTAATACTGTTTGCAACAGATGAAATATGACTCTCCTGCAATCAACATGATTTGGCCCAGGAGTAACTAATTTCAAGCACTTAAGTCTGGATCCAGCCCATAGTCACTTGTAAACTTGATTTTTCGTATGTACATGGAATAGAACAACATGGTTATATCCACAGTGGGATGTATATGTTTCTGCTTCTATTTCATGAAAGCATATGCACTCATTGAGATAAAATTGTTGTACTTATTAATCAATTAAATGCTAGTTTCTTTCATCGGTACTAATATACCAGCATATAATTATCACAATAAAACAGACGTGAATCTTTCCTCTGATCACGTTTTAAAAAGCATCAGGAACCCTTATGTGCATTGCAAAACAAATTGCTCCACAAAATCATGATTGTACCAATAGACATTACATCATTGTGCACCTGCCATTAAGGCCTCTGCTCCACTTCCTTTGCAAGGGAAGTAGTTGGGGTGTGGTAACAGGGCCTCCTCACTCTCAGTGCAGGAGGACATAGACACATAGAAAGTGACGGCAGATAAGGGCCACATGGCCCATCCAGGTCACAACCCTTGATATATGTGAAAGCTGCTATCATGTCCCCCCTCTCCCTTCTCTGCTCCAAGCTATACATGTTTAGTTCCTCTAGCCTTTCTTGGTATGATTTGTGACACAGGCCATGGACCATTTTAGTTGCGCTTCTTTGCACAGTCTTCCAGAGAGGCGTTTATATGGCATTCTGGGAGACGAGGCAAGTTTGTGATGTGCATATAATAATTATAGCCCCTGAACTTCTTTCATCTCATTTTAATACTCCGTATTGTGTTTTATTCTCTTCTTAGATTGCAGCACGTCCCTGACTGCAGGACATGGAGCAGAAACCTATTCAGCTACTTCATCTTGGGAATGGAGCAGTGAGACTGGGGAGATGGTCCTGTGGTCACCAGGGAAGGCACAGCTCAATAGCCCAGGGGTGTCTTGGGCTTCTAGTCACCAGGCTGATAGAGAATGGCTAGAAATTGATTTAGGAGAAAAAAAGAAAATAACTGGTAGGTCAAGTTCATGTTTACATATACCAAACAAACGTATTCATGTCTTCAGTATATTTAATATTTCATAAATTATATACAAAAAACTTTTTTTTTACATTTGTCTGAGTTCTATTCGTATATATTGACAGATATTTTAGCAGTATTGGTCATTTGGGGCGTGCGTACAAGATACACATGGGGGGGTGGGCATAGGTATTTACTTTGTACAGTAAGCCCTTATATACAGTTCAGTGTTCTGCACGCTTGGAGACGTTTGCAGGGTCCTGTCGGTGGATCCACCATCCATATGTCTGTATGCTGGGGGAGTGTCCTGCTGGGGGAGTGTCCTGCTCTCCTGCGTGCAGGGTAGTGGATCACAAATTCTGTATGCTAGTTCCAACAGCGGATTAAGCATTAATTCCATGTCTGGATACAGCACTTGGTTACTTACCTTTCCACAGACTGATGGTTATCTTAGGTATTTTATTAATTGCATGTTTTCACAGCTAAATGTTATTGCTTGTATTTTAATCATGGTATTATTTTGTAGCTGTCAACAAACGCAATCACCTATTTGTTTTCATATAGTGAACCCTTGGATCCTGGAGCCTCTTATCTCTGACTTTGTGCTTTGTTTTGATTTTTTAGGTATTGTTACTACAGGATCCACTATGTCAAACTTTAACTTTTACGTGAAATCTTATATCATCAGCTTTAAAAGGGATGGATCAAAGTGGAGGACATACAAAGGAGCATTAAGCAATGAAGAAAAGGTGATTCATTATGTGTATTTTAGAACTCCACCTTTCTAAACATTTTTTTCCCAAAAAGTCTAATTGGTTAATTGATTTGATTAAACACTTGCAAATTACCCATCGACTACAGTATCTATACTTTATTCAGGCTTCGGGTTACAGCAACCTGTTTAGTTGCAATGACTTAGTTTTCAGCAAATCATTCCACTCCAAGAGCACAGGAAATTCACAGAGTTCTCATATTTGTTTGAAGGTATTGGAGGGTAACTCAAACTATCAGGATTGGACTCGTAACAACTTCATCCCACCAGTTGTGGCCAGGGCTCTCCGAATAATACCACGGACCTGGAACCAAAGGATAGCTCTGAAGGTGGAACTTATAGGATGTGCTCTTACACAGGGTATGTAAAAAAGAAACTTTTCTCTGGTCTAGTTGTACAGTTTGTTTTAAATGTCTTAATATATGAAATTTGGAACATTGTAGCTGGTTTTGCTCTAAATTGAGTGCGGTGATAAGAATAGTTTGATTCTAATCAGTTACACCCCTAACTAAAGTAGTTTGATAATCTAATAGTTTGTGTATGGAATAAACTGTATCAAAACAAAATCATAGTGTTTTCATTTTTGGCTGGTTCAAAGCATGTACCTACTTAACTCTTTGGTGTAATTTTGGAGTCATCTCTACATCTTTCCCTCTTTTATATAAAGGGAATTTTAAGAATTGTTTTCTCTTTACTGAATAGAGTTTAGCTTTAAAGACCTGAAGATTCAATGGGCTGGATCCAGACTTAAGTAAGTGCTTGAACTTAGTTTCTCCTGGGCTAAACCATGTTGATTGCAGGAGGAGTCAAGTTAATTGTATTCTTTGAATGCAGGGATATATCACTGAATTGCTTACTGCACACAGATACTGACCAGCTTTACTATCACACTGTTATTTAGACTTAGGCTGGAAGGCATTACCTCTCAACTCTAATACTGTTTGCAACAGATGAAATATGACTCCCGTGCAATCAACATGGTTTAGCCCAGGAGTAACTAAGTTCAACACTTAATGAAGTCTAGATCCAGCCCAATGTCTATCACGATACATGTACTATACACAGTGCTTGATTTTTCCACCCCATGTCAAAGTTTACGTGTCTGCTTTAATTTAGGGTTATGTTTTTTAATATTTAAAGACCAGTCAGTGGTGCGTTAACACTTAGAAACTGCTTTTCCTCCACAGCTCACAACTCGTCCACTCATCCCATGTGGAAGAAGACCGGTGAAAAAAGGGGTAAAAATCTAGTGAAAGAAGAGAATAACATCACTGAACCAGTTCCTTCTGAAGAAAACGATTTTGGTATGGAGTTCATTTTAGCTGTTTAAGTTTCTGATTTCTAGCTCAGCATGTGAGCAAGGCGACCATCACTAATGCCTGGTTAATCAATTTGTTATTTACATACTTAGGCCAGGTTTTTTTTCCATGTCAATCACCTTTTACATATTACATGTTACAGTACAACAATAGAGTCAGAACTTATCCCAATAATCCCCTTAAAAGCATGGATTCAATTACATTTTGTAACATTCTGATGTTTTAATAATATGGGATTCACATATACAATGTTGCTACTTTTTCCGTGCGTATTTATAGGTTTGGAGTAACAGCGCATGCGTAGTAACTTTTTTTTATGCAAGTTATGTAGGATTTAGGCACGGAAGTCCATTAAGCACGGATTTCAAAATCGTACTTAGTGACATACGTACGGAGGGGCGTGGTTTTCTTCCGTACGTGCGCAGTTACGTGAAAGTGGGTGGGGGAGGCATTTAAATGGCCTTTTGAAGGTGCGGTTAGTAATGTACGCACTTACCTAAGCAACTGAGGCACTTAAATGTGCCCATAGAGTTAAGGGTGCCCCATGGAAGCGTAAGTCACCAAAAAATCTGTCAGAGCAAGGGGAGTGTCATAGGTGGTGCCTTGCAACGTAGGTGCGTATATTTGCGAATCTGTGCGCACTTATTTCACACGTATCGGTGAATCCGGTCCATGATAAGCGATATCTAAAAGTTGCTTAGCGTCTCGCATGAATTGTTTCCTATGAAATACGATTTAGGGCATTTGTTTATATGAAATATCTTTTTGTCACTGATATGTTGTGCTGTATGATTTTATTTTAGGATGGAAAATGATTGCGGTCCTCATCCCCCTAGCCCTGGTTGTGTTATTGCTTGTAACGCTTGCATGCATTTTCATAGCACGAAGGTACAGTAACTTTTTCATTTTATGTTAGCCTAGAAGAAAGGTTCAGTGTGTCTGCTCAATGGTAATATACTGCATATAATCTGTAAGGCAGTGACCTGCATCCAGAACCATGGACTAACAGCTGCCTGCTGCTTTGTCACTTTCCTTTTCATAAAGTTACCTCTGTATCCTGATGTGTATGTCTCCTATGCCTTCCAAACCTTGTTGCCATTTATTGCTCTTTCCAGTATGCTTTTGCATTCCTTGCTTTGCAGATCAATTTTTACTAGTGGCAAATTGACACAAGAGGTTCATCAAAGTGATATGTAATAACCACAATAGCGATCCCTGTATAATATAGGCAAATTTCTTATTTGCTTTTTCCCTTCTAAATGAATTTCATAGATTGTGCAGATGGGAACATTTATTTTGTTTAATTTCTAGTAACGATTCCTTAAAGACTTACACGTTTATGTGGATTATAATAAACATTTTCTTATGCAGAAACAGGTTAAAAACAGGTGCTTACAAGACAGAGGAACAAAAAAGTGGTAAGTGAAGGGTTGAATGTTTTATTATTATTTTGTTGTTGTTGTTTAATAAAAGGGCATATATATAATACATGGTCTCTTCTGCAGAATGCTGGAAACAACTTGAACAGCCATTTGTGAGACCGGAGCCTACAGAGTTTGCAGTCAGTTACAGTAGTGACAAGGATGTGCTGCAGAAACTTGACTTTGTCAAGTGTGACACAGAAGGTAGGCAAGACTTTTGGCTGAATGATTTCTCTGTTCTGAACTGTGACTTTGCCTCCCACCTGTACATTCTACATTCTCCACATGTCTGGACATGCAACAAACCCTGAACACCTCTTGCTCAGCCTAGCATGCTGCTTGCATACATGTAAGGAGGGTTTGCAGGTTAGAGTGGTGAATTTTGACCACCTCTAATGTCTATTCAGGCTTTATATGATTGAAGTAGATTGTACAATAACTTGGCTTTTGCATTCTTGTCCTGGTTTCTTGGGGTGGTGGTGTGGGGTTCTGTTCACCATTATGAAAGTCGGATTTTTGAAATACAGACAGCTGACAACTAATTTTTGGTTGTCTCTGTTTCCAAAATCTGCCTAATTAGAAAGTTTTTCTTATACTGAATGGGTAAGCATGTCGAATTGGCAAACTTATTTTTCAGGAAGTTACCCATGCATTAGCTTTCCGATACCCGACGGAAGACCTGCTGCAGCACCCGACCAGGCGGGTTAGTGTAGAAGGGTAGTCTTAGGGTTAGGCTGCGGGGTGGGAACACAGCTTAGAAGGAGAGTCTTACGGTTAAGCTGCGGGGACGGGATAGACCATAGAAAGGGAGTCTTAGGGCCCGATTCAATTAGCCTTGCATCCGTGTTATTTGCGGTGCAAAGCTAATTGTGCAAATTTTTAATTAGTATTTTTATTCACATCTCAGAGGAGCGCATAAAAATCGGCTACCGGACAAAAGCACAGGAAAAAGCACACCGCAAACTTTTTCCGTCTATTGCGGTGCGCAAATCTAATTGAATCTGGCCCTTTGGGTCAAGCTGCAGGCAAGGTAGTTTTAGGGTTAGGCTGCGGGGAAGAGATCCAGCGTAGTAGGGGAATGTTAGGGTTAGGGTAATGAAAGGGAACGGAAGGCTGAGGATTAGGATAAGGGTTGAGGTTAGAGAAATACTCACCAGTTCAAGCTGGGGATTCCTCCTGGAGATCTTCGATTCCCTCACTCCAGTGGGGCAGGAAAAATTGCTGGCGGAGGGACGTCGGAAATGGCTGGTAGAAAGCAGCCCTGTCTTAAAAGGGTCATTCTTAGCGGCAAACCATATCCATGGTGTTTATCTTGGGAAAGACCCATCTTACGTTTTGTGTGCACCAAGCAACCACTGATTGCTTATTTGGGAAACATTGACATCACTGCCAATAACCGAACCTGTACGTAAAGCTAGAGATTAATCCAAACGAAAGATATTTTAGATAGTAATATAGAAATCTATTAAATCTTACATTAATATAGAAGTGAAACCTGTTAATACTTAACATTTTATGTCATATATCGGCATATTGAAGAATAATGCAAGAAACTGAATACATTTGCTCTTATTGTAATCCTAGTATACAGTGCTACACAGCAGAGGCACATACAGCCTCAACCATGCAACTTTTATCTGTTATTCAATGATTTTCACATAGAATCAACCTGTAGTTCAGACTTAGTTGGTCTTGAAAAGACCAAAAAAGTAGCTCCTGTACTTAGCATATTTGTTTTGACAGTAGAGCCACCTAGTGGTTATTGTAAAACCACCAGAAGGACGCTTTATACAAACATTTCATGATTTCCTTTTACACTATTATAGTTGTGTGAGAAAGGACACAATCTGTGGTAAAATGTTTATTTTGTATACTATACAATTTTTTCAACACGCCCTACAACAATAGAATAGTGTTAATTGCGGTTTGGGGAGGGAAGCTTTGCTTGGAGCTATGATTAAATAAAACACAGATACAGGTGAAACTCGAAAAACTAGAATATCATTCAAAAGTTCATTTATTTCAGTAATTCAACTTAAAAGGTGAATCTAATATATTATATAGACTTATTACATGCAAAGTGAGATATTTCAAGCCTTTATTTGTATTAATTTTTATGATTATGGCTTACAGCTTATGAAAACCCCAAAATCAAAATCTCACGAAATTAGAATAATGTGACAGGTTAAATATTGGTAAAGCACAACGTATCGGCGTGCACTCCACCCTGTGTTTGCGTATGTTCCCTCACTTACGCCAGCTGAAGGCTACCCTAACTTTAGCCGGCCTAAGCGAGGGAAAATATGCTCGCACAGGAGTGTATGACCGCAAACCCCTCCCTCATTAAACTACCTTCCCCCGCCCACCTCTACTAATATGAGCGTAGTAACGACGAGGGACGCCCCCTCAGCCGTTACTACGGAGATACTATGCCGACAAACATCTGGCCAGCGCATGCGCCGGACTGCGTAGGTCTAGATCAGGCCCAGAGTGTTACATTCTAATCAGCAAATTATTCCAAACACCTGCAAAGGATTCCTGAGCCTTTAAATGGTCTCTCAGTCTGGACCAGTAGAATTCACAATCATGGGGAAGACTGCGGACCTGACAGTTGTGCAGAAAACCATCATTGACACCCTCTACAAGGAGGGTAAGCCTCAAAGGGAAATTGCAAAAGAAGTTGGATGTTCTCAAAGTGCTGTATCAAAGCACATTAATAGAAAGTTAAGTAGAAGGGCAAAGTGTAGAAGAAAAAGGTGCACAAGTAGCAGGGATGACCGCAGCCTGGAGAGGATTGTCAGGAAAAGGCCATTCAAAAGTGTGGGGGAGCTGCACAAGGAGAGGACTGAAGCTGGAGTTACTGCATCAAGAACCACCGCACCCAGACGGATCCTGGACATGGGCTTCAAATGTCGTATTCTTCTCGTCAAGCCGCTCCTGAACAACAAACAACGTCAGAAGCGTCTTACCTGGGCTAAAGAAAGAAAGAACTGGTCTGTTGCTCAGTGGTCCAAAGTTCTCTTTTCTGATGAGAGCAAATTTTGCATCTCACTTGGAAACCAAGGTCCCAGAGTCTGGTGGAAGAATGGAGAGGAACACAATCCCAGATGCTTGAAGACCAGTGTGAAGTTTCCATAACATCTCAACATTGCCACTGGCTGATAGCATCCATGCCATGCCGCATTGAGGCAGTAATTCATACAAAAGGGGCCCAAACCAAGTACTGAGTACATATACATGATTATACTTTTCAGAGGGCTGACATTTCTGTATTTAAAAACCTTTTTTTTTATTTCATGTAATATTCTAAATTTGTGAAATTTAGCTTTTGGGGTTCTCATAAGCTGTAAGACATAATCATCAAAATGAATACAAATAAAGGCTTGAAATATCTCACTTTTCATGTAATGAGTCTATATAATATATTAGTTTCACCTTTTAAGTTGAATTACTGAAATAAATGAACTTTTGCACGATATTCAAATTTTTCGAGTTTCACCTGTATGTTACCCCCTTACAATTTACCTTTTGAGTCTAAGATTATATAGTAATGCATGCACCATATAAACAGTATATAGTTTTCTTTCCTTTGACTGACTTCACTGAAGAAAAAAAAACAGTATAATGGAATTCTTACCATCTTTTAATATTGTAAGCAGGATTTATGAACAAAGTGAGTGAATAAACAGTGACGAATCAGTTTAAAAACTATACAACTGGGAACTGGGTTTCCATTGTGTGGTAGAGAAATGAGAATAAAATGGGATTCCATAGTGGCTAAGATTAAAAAAAAAGCTCTAGACACTGCTATGAATGGGTATCGTTCTATGCAATAATAGATTTATTTCTATGGTAAGTATTTAATAACATTTCGCTAATACCTTACTTGTAATTGTAATCCTTCGAGGTCATGAAAAGGTTTCATATTACAGATGACTTTGCACAGCTATTATGACTCATGTCAGTTTACAGTTACCTTTTATGTGTTTAGATTATCAACAATCCCTCATGATCGGCACAGGAACAGTAACAAGGAAGGGATCCACCTTCAAGCCCATTGACAAGGATTTCAAAGATGCAGACTGCTGTCAGGAAATGGAAAACCACTATGACTGCCCTCTCAGGACCAATGAATATGCATTGCCTCTCACGTATCCGGAGCCAGAGTATGCCACTCCCATCATTGAGCGCCACATCATGCGAGAATGTGCATTCTCACCGGAATCTGGTTACAATGTTCCTGTGGTGTCTTTGGACAGAAAGCATTCCTTCTCTGTTGTCAGCTTTCCAACTTCTTCCAGTGCAGAGAACAGTGGTGACTATCAAACGCCCAACAGAATGTACATTGAAGAGTGCGACTATGATAGCCCCAGACTCATTAGCACACGGCCTACGGTAGACGATGGGGACTATCAGAAGCCACAGTTCTGCTCATTAGTGGCAGATGGTTACTCCTCTCCAAGGGACTGTTTAAAGCCTATAAACCAGACTGCCATAACAGCTCTTTTATGACATGCTTTAAGGTTGCCTCATGTCTCGGCAACCCTGTTACTACTGCACGGTTGCTGGAGACTAATGTTGTTTACATTATTATGGAATTTATTTTGTGAAGGTTTTTGTCATGTGAAAATATCCAAATTTCCATTCACTTTGTGGAATATGTGCAATGTGTACAGAAGATATTTAAGAAATATGTTACCAACGTAAGGATTTCTTCTATCCAGACTGGATTTCTCCCTTGATCTTAACGTAGTCAGTATTAGTACAGAATGGCTACACTTTTCTGGTGCTTTTAGTTTTTGGTGCTTTTTGTTTCCATGTAAATTAAGTTAATTTATATTGCCTGTGAAACAGGGACTAGGGCACATTGCTAATCCTAGTTGTATAATCTGTGAAATAACTACCACACAAGTCATATTGTGGGTGAGACCACTGTAAATTGATTAGTTTGTAAATAATCTAGTTCATTTTTTTGATATTCTGACCGCTATTACATGAAACAGTTTAAAGAGGGTGATCCAGTGTTTGAGAGTATGGGGAAAAACACGAGCAAAGCTAAATCTGCGCAAAACCATTTTTCCCATCTGTGGGATTCAAAGGATTTTTGGTTTGCATGCAGGGAAAATACACCTCTTTTGTATGTAGAACTAAGATACTGCCAAGTTCTATATTTAAACTATAAATTAGAGTTTAACTAGGAAACGTAACTCTAATTCTGTTTTTATAGTTTAAATTTGCCTTTCTTTGCAGTTTAACATGTTTTTTTTTCTTCAGTTCTACTCTTTTACTTGTATTCCCAAACACTATACGAGCCAATGTTTTATTAATTTCAATTCATTTATACTATTTAGGTTACTTTCTTGTTCTCCTTTAGTTGTATAAACATAACCTGTTGCTTATCTGCACAAAGTACAGGAGACGTTTTGGAGCTAATCCATATTTATTAGAGTGTAACTACTAGAAAGCAGTGCATAATGAGTCTTGGGCATGGAATGCTTTGTTGAATATGGATACATCACCATGAATATTACTTAGCCAATGAATTGGATTCATTTATTACAGGCCTGGCCAACATGTGGCTCTCTACATGTTGCAAAACTACGAGTATGCTTTAACTACATAGGCATAGCTGAAAAAGCATGGTGTTTGTAGTTTCACAACAGCTGGAGAGCCCCAGGTTAGCCAGGTCTAAGTATTGACTGCACACTTTGATCTATCTGGTCATCTTATGACCATGGATTGCTGCTCAGAAAATTAAAAATGTTAGTGGGTGCTTTCCAATAATAACCAACACATCTGGAAATCAGTATTCTAGCTCAGTTTACATGGTGGCAAATCATCCATCTGTTCTTTGGCTGGACCAAAGAACAATAATAATCTCAGGTAAATAGTTCAAAAGATCAGTCATGTATACTTGTAAATAAAAATAAAAATCTTTATGGATGTATATAAACATGGGTCCTTAATTTGCACCTGAAGTACAATACAAGATGTGCTCACCATAGTGTAAGGAGGTGGTAAATAAAAATCCATTCTCTCATCAGCCAATGGGATTTACAGTAGAAACTGATTATTTATAGAATGCTCTGTCAAGCACTCAAGAATGTTTCAGTGAATACATATTATCACATTCAGTGATCTCAACTTTACCAGACGTTCAAACTCTTGTCATTATGACTCGAATGCAAAGTATCTTAGGTGCAAAGTAAGTGATCTTCTGACCTTTTTTTTTTTTTTTTTTTTAATCAAGCTTTTAAACTTATTCTGCATGTTATTTTTAAAGATTGTTTTACACCAACAGAATGTTATGTAAAATGAAATTATTCCAATTTAGGAAATTCAATTCATTTATAAATATGTGGTTTGGCTGTATTTGTTATGTCTCTACTTCTCAAGTTTGTGACTTAAATATAAAATACAATTTTATAATGCCACTTTTCTGATCACCACACAGTGTTATTTGCAGTGTAAAAAAACAACAACAAAAAAACTTAGTTCCAGCTCTGACACAGGATATGCTGGTACCCAGGTCTACCCTGACAGTGTGATGGGTGGCACGTGGCTCCCAGGGAGATATTTGTTCACTATTGCCATAGCTATCTATATGTGTTGCAAAACCTGGGTCACGCCTTTCACACTGCACCCCAGTCATTAGACCCGGAAAGTGGACCCAGGGACCTTTCACATTACCACTAAAAACATTGGTCTATGGTTATGTGAAAGGGGCATTGGCTAGTAAGTTGATATACTAGGAGAGCTTTTATCTAACGCCAAAAGATGGATGTTAAGCTGTGTACACACCGGAGGATTATCCGACTATTATCGTGCAGATCACACAATAAACATCAAATAGCGTATTACCAGTGCCCACTGTCCCATGATGCTGGAGAATCATCAAACTGCACTGCATCGTGTGAAATGATGTCTGGGGAAAACTTTAGTGTGTAACGTTGCACGATCTTAAGAGCAACAATTCTTATTCATATTTCTGCATTGAGCTACCTTGTGGGCAATCAGATCTTTGCAGCAAAGGGTTATTTGAACAGTTTGTAAAATGATCCACAAGAGAATAGAGAGCAGTGTGGGGGCCATCGTTAAGCAGGTCAGAGCTGCTGTTTGAAAAGATGTTGAATCGTGAATTGAAACGGTTATTGTACTCAGCATTATGCTTAATGTTAATGTTTGATAAAATGGTTTAAGTGTTTTGAATGTGTTGAAGAACCTACAAAATATCCTGTCATTGTTTGTTGGAAATTTGCTAAACAAAGCTAATGGATATAGATAATTCAGTATGAAAACAAGAGGATCAGCCGTATGACCTATGTTTTTATTAAAACTTTTAATGTTTCACTGTCCTCTCTGCCAATCTTGCCATAGTGAAATACAAGAAAGGCTGCTTGTCGGAATTGCTTGCACAGGCAATGTAGATGGCAGTCCTATATACAAAACTAGACTGGTGAAAGCCTCTAAGTACAGTGCAGAGAATAGACTGCTGCTGTGTCATCTCCGAATCTCTAATATAACTCATGTAATACTTAGGTCTAGAGATTTAGCACCATATAAAGTGCATGTGGGGTATATTATGGGTCTTGAAATGACACATTCTATAATATAATGCAGCCTTAATCAAATTTTTTTTTGCTTTATAAAAATTATAGTAAAAAATTAAAATATTGTTATGAAATATTGCAATAAGAGCGTTACAGAGAAGGCAGACATTTGATAATAAAATGGATAGCAACACATCCCCTCACACCTTTGAATGACTTACAGCCTCCAGTCACCTATAAATAACTCCACAAATGCTCCTTGTAGCCCCTTCCCACCTTAAGATACCGCCACACATGTGCAAAGGAGGTGGAGCAAACACTGAGCCTGGGCTAGCTAATCATTGCTATTATGTGGGAACTTGGGGAACCCTGGCTGAAAATCAGTGACATAATGGGATATACTTTATATAGTGTGCCATTCCCAAAACCTAATTTAAACCATATATATATTTTAGTATGTTGCATAACTAGACCCCTAATATACTTTACAAATTATACCAAACTGCCTTTCCCTTTTATTTTGAATTGGTAATCACACCCTTGTTTCTCCCTAAATGTTATCTAATGTTCTTATCAATATTAAAATAGTAAAAAAAAAAAAACCACCATCTTTTTTTTTTTTTTTTTTTTCCCCTTTTTTTTTTTTTTTTTTTTTTTTTACTCTCACAATCTTAAAAACATTTAGATAAATTATGGCTCCGCAGATGTTGAAAACATATCATAACTGGCAAATGGCAGGAAGGGACTAGCTCTTCCACCTATAGGTAGTTACCAAAAATACATTCTCAACCAAAGATAAGCCCACTCAAAAATGAAATCCAAGCTTATTTACTATGAACAAGTATGATAAGCCAGGAAAACAGCAAATTAACACTATGCTGATCTTTGTTTCATTTGCTAATAATTTTCCAACAAATTGTTGGGTGGCTGTTTTGATAACCTGTAGTTGTCATATCACCTTAGTGAAAGGATACAAGAGAAATAATTGACTCAGTCAAGCAGCAGAAACAGTTACAAGGCAAGGTTTCTACTATATAAAATCAGGGGAATGAATTACTAATTTCATTCTACTAGCATTAGCCTTTACCTGACCAAGCCGGTGGAACAGCAGAAACCATCCAGCTGCAGGAAGTTTAAACAGCACAATTTCTTTTTCTACAAACTGTGGCCACTTGGGTTAAAAAAAAAAAAAGCCCCAAAACAACTGGTTACCAAGGCATGATGGTAGTAGATGATCCACATTTGCTACCATGCTCTGGCTCCATCTCACCATGCACCTGTAGTTCCATAAAAAAAAAAAACCTCAATATAATCAGTTACAATTAAACACTTCTCAGAACCCTCTTTTGCTCTCAAAACTAACTTTATAATAGGCAATTGTTTAGGAGATTGGGAATGATCCAATAATTAGAAGAAAATGAAAAACAAAGAAGCTGTTTTTAGGCTATACAGCATGTTGCAGCTACTGGAAGCACCCGTTTGATGTTGGACTTTTGTTTGATATTTATATTAGCAGCGGTTAACAAACAAAAGACATGCTACTTCTTATATACATAGGAGTCTAAAGCTTGGAACACATCTATTCAGTTTTCACTGGGATGATTTGGTTCTATACTGCAAGAGTGTATGCTCCCACAGTCAAGTTTGCTGCGATAAAACAGGTTGCATCTGATTATTTGATTTTTATAAACTGTCTTAACCGTTTAGGGTGTATGGAGTTAGAATTGTTTCAGCAGTCGGTTAGGAAAGGAGATGATCCCTGCTGAAAAATTGGTATAGGGGCTGATTCAGAGTTGCACTTGCACCTAAAAAAAAAATAAAAAAAAATGTAAGTGTAGACCTGAGCATTACCAAGTTGAACTGCAAGGGGAGGCAATTTTAAATTGTGAAACCAGAATTAGAATTAAGAGGTGAAGTTTCTTAGCTCAACTCTGTTATTCTAAATAAACAAAGCTATGCAGTATGAGTTTGTGTAAAAGAAATGTATTTTCCCTGTATGCAGATTTTAAATTAAATTAACACCCCTTACTTTCAAAAATGGTTTATCCGAACTGTACACTTGCACTTAAAAAAAGAAGGTGTGATTGCATCTCTGAATCAGCCCCATAGTGCGCACATTTAAAATCGGGCAAATCAACATAAATCCTAGCCTCTTATGTGTGATTACATAGGTGCATTCCCAGTAAAATCACAATATCCACCAACCACAAAAAGATTCCTATTACATAAAAAAAATACTTCTAACAAACATGTCAACGATTAAAACAAAACCAATTTTCAACCATTTGGATTGCTAGAGCTTTTTTTTTCCACATTCACTGTTCTAGGGGCCTCATTCACTAAACACAAATTTTTTATGCGATTTTGTTTGTTTCCAAACACAGGCGATGTGCCGCGATGCTTTTAGGGCTTAATCGCAGTGATTTTCATTAAAAAAAATCACTGCGATTAGCCCTTTAAATAATCGCAGCAAATCGCATGCGTGAAAAAATCCAAAGTGCTGCATGGCTGCAATGTGTAGCCATGCTGTAGTCATTGAATTACAAGGATCAGCAAAGGTGATCCTTGTAATTCTGTGTCTACAGCATGGCTACACTTGTAGCCATGCTGTAAACACAGAATTACAAGGATCACCTTTGCTGATCCTTGTAATTCAATGACTACAGCATGGCTACACATTGCAGCCATGCAGCACTTTGGNGTACAGCTCTACTGTTCCTGACGTCAGCTTCTGAAGATAATCAGCGCCCCCTACTGCCAAGATGTTATATTGAAGACGCCGGGATCAAGAATAGAAGCTTTCTTCTGCATCTCCAGCCCAGTAGATTTTTCAAGCTTGAAGAAAAGAACAAAATTTAGCATTTCAAAAAAATTAGAAGGCTCCCAAGATGTGGACATCTAATGGTGAGTTTAAATATTTTTTTTTTAATTTTATACACATGTAACACTTTATGTATACCACTTACTTTAGGAGAGATGACCACCTAAGGTAAGTGCATACACGTAGGGGGTAATGTTAGTTAGGTTTACATATTTTTACACATGTAACACTTTATTAAAGAATTGTAGGGGTTAATGTCTGTGTAGTGTTTTTTTCTTTTTTTGGGGACACACTGTAAACGGAGCGCTGCATGGCTACAAGTGTAGCCATGCTGTAAACACAGAATTACAAGGATCACCTTTGCTGATCCTTGTAATTCAATGACTACAGCATGGCTACACATTGCAGCCATGCAGTACTTTGGATTTTTAAGCACAAAAACAAGTCTGTTATACAGACGTGTGTTTTAATGGTCACGATCGGCCAAAAAACATACATTCGCCCCTCTAGAGAGGCGAATGTATATTTTGTGATTTAAAGGCGATTTCACCGCGATCACGGTGAAATAGTCTTTAGTGAATTACAAACTTCCTATGCTTGTAATTAAAAAAAGTCGGGACCGCGAATTTCGGACCTGCGATTAAAAAAAACAAAAACGGAAAATTGTGTGATTTTAAGCTTAGTGAATACACTTTGGCGATTTTTAAGCTAAAAATCACACGATTTAAGGCCATTTAGCCCAAATCGAGCTTAGTGAATGAGGCCCTAGGAGTGTACAGGACAGCAGTAGCAGATAATAACCAGGGCTATATTTATATTATTTTTACATATTGTAAGCATGTTTTGTTTTTTTTGCACTCCTGAGCAGATTGTGACATGAAAAACATACTGTACCTGATCCAGACGTCCATGTGTGTGTGCTTTACGCAGAGTTCTAGAATTTTGCACATGAGAGAGTATTGCACTCCCATCTCACGTAAGGTTTAACATGTGGGCCCAGCCCTTACTGTGTGATTTAAATATGAAGACCAGCCCACCATGCCTGTAAAGTATGCATGAGTGTCTGGCCCAACCCACATACAGAACTGTAGGATGTACAGCATCAACTTCCATACATCCAGTGTTCCGATGTGTAGCCCAGTGTTAGATGGGCATGCACAGAGACTTAAAAACAGCTGATTTACACAACTAACTTGCATACATCATCAGCTGTTGCACCGGGAGCCTGAATCCAGTTTATTGTCATTAGAGAAACATGGATCAAGTAAAACAAATGTTTACATATACTTAAAACACTCCACATTGAAATGAAACAGGATAATAAATGGCATTCAGAAAAATAAATAAAAACATTGCACTCCCCTGCCTTACTGTTCAATTAAGTGTATAGGAATGTATAGAAGTGTATAAAAATGTATAAAAAAATTTTTTTAAATTGGTTGGTTCAAAAACAAAATTTCTTTAAATCACTTGGCAAGGACTATGGGGTATATTTACTAAAGTCGCTTTTTGCAAGCAATTTCAAATCAATCGATCTCACCACAATTTTCCCGCAATTTTTTTTGTTAAAATTGCAGGATTCACTAACAGACTATTTTAACATGCGATTTTCAAGCGCGGTTGATTTGCATCGATTTTTCAAGGGGTAAATCGCTGTGCTTTTACCAGCATTGCTGAGCCTTGTATTAAGATCAGCGTCAGCATGTTAAGACTTCTAAACATGCTGCGCAGTAGCTGGTAAAAAAAAATACATGTGTGCATAAAATAAACATTTACAATGCATTATATTGCCCTCTACACTGTAAAATTACGAAAGTTGGCCACACTGTTTTGTATTAAATTTCTTGTAAACTAGTGTGTGTTGCATAAAGTAAAAAAATAATTTCTGACTCAACGTTTAGATGTCATCATTCTTGGGACGAGTTGCTTGTGGTGTTTTCTCTTTGAAATAACTCTCCTGTTGATTGAAGAATCTTGTCCGCTTGCTTGAAGATGATGTTCCGGTCCTTCCTTCTGCTCTTCGGCCTCTTCTGGCACTTGCCCAATGACAGGCTCCATCCTCTTCTTGGACACCGCTAGTAATGACCATTTGGTCAGTAAAGGGCATGCTTTTATAGAAATTATGATGTCATTTACATTAGTGGGCTCTAGTGAGTGCTCTAGTGTTTATGACGTCATAATTTCTATAAAAGGCTACCCTCTGCCCAAAATGAAGGACCGGAACATCTTCTGCAAGCAAGCAGACAAGATTCTTCAAACAGTAGAAGAATTACTTCAAAGAAAGAAATAACCACAAGCAACTCGACCCAAGAATGAGGACAGCAAAATGGGGAGTCAGAAATATATATATATTTTTTTTTACTTTATGCAACACACTTTAATTTAACAGAAATTTAATACAAAACAGTGTGGCCACCTGTCGTAATTTTACAGAGTAGGGGGCAATATTATACAACTCAATGCATAAGGTTAGAAATGAAACCTTATGCACCTGATTTTACCTTCGAGAATTGGCATTCAATTATTGCAGGCAACACATCCAAATATACTTGGTTTTGCAGGACTGTTTCTTAGTAAATACACTCCCAATGCCTTTCTCTTTCAGTACCAGACTTTCAACATTACAAACAAAAAATGTAATAAAAAAGGCAATGCCAAATAATTGAATGGGTAAGTATGCAGAAAAATAAATTTGGCATACTTACACATTCATTAATAAAATCTAATTAGCACTATTAAAGAAATAGAGAGACGAAAATTAGCTTTCAAAAACAATAATGATCATATGATCAAAAGATGTAATATTCAAATAAAAAAAATAAAAAAAGTAGAGGAAAATCACCAGACCATATTTTTTACATACAGCTAGGTTATATTCTTTCTACATGTTGAGATTCAAAGTTTAAAAAATGAACCCTATTTTCTGGTGTGAAAAAGATTAATCAGTAATTAGCAAGTAAATAGTACATGGATTACCATGTGCAAACCTAAGTGTATGAATTGTCATCTGTTTCACTTGCTTGCTCCTCCTTTAACAAAATACCACCTAATATTTTGATTGCACAACAAGTCAAATAAACAATATTTACTTAGAATATGAGCACACATTAATACACACAGCAGGGGTTTAAGTGCATTTATTTAATTTAGAGGAACCTGTGACACACACAACCCTTGTAGTCACTGTATTTTTAAGGAAAAGACATTACAAAACATACCGTTATGAAAGGGATATGTAACATAAGTCACCTGCCTGGCTTTGGCATTGAATATGAACACAAAGCACATGGAGAAGAGGACAGGCAGAGGACTACAGGACAGCTTCCATTCTGTTGTGAGTTTCATTTCACTAGTATCTTATTACAGCAAAATTGTCTTTGAATAATATGGCAATGAAAATATAGTTAAATACAATATATAGACATATTGGTGTATATGGAGAGTGATGGCAATATTGTATAGACCAAAAACTCTGAACCTAAAAAATATACAGTATAAAAAGCCTTAAAACATTTATATATAAACTAAATTAAGTGACACCACAAAAGATCATGTCACAAACACATTTATAAATAGCAATTTGACTACTATGTACATTCTCAAAAGCGCTCTCATACAATATGTATAGTGCAGCTGGAAATGGGATAACAGACAGAACAACCTCATCATTCTTCATATATGAACAGTAGCGGACAATATAAAAAATGACTGCTCACTAGTATTGCTCTATAAAGGCCGACAGAGCAGAATGTCTTCATTATTTTCCTTTCACCTTTTGATTTCAGAAAACAAACAGTTTTAAGAAGAAGGCATTACGGGATAAATGGGGAAAAATGGGATATACTGGCAGGCTGCAGAGTAAGTAAACAAACCATTGCACCGGATCTAGACCTCCACTTCCACTGTGCTCAGCACAGCAGAGATCCAAAGCCAGATCCGGTTTTATTCGGGGTCCTATATGGGGTTTTTGTGAGAACTTATGACACCTGGAGCCAGTCCATTATCTCAGGTCACTGACAGAATCACCATATTTAGCATCTTGTGGATAAGTCTTATGAACCTCACACAACCTGTTGAACCTTCCACATAACTCTGTATATATCATATTTCACTTACCCTGCTGGTCAACAGAAAAACTACAAACAATGCGTTCATTTACTTTTTTAGAAAGTAATTAAGAACAAAAATCAGTGCAGGACGAAGGACATTTTTACTGCACAGGACAGAAATAATTGTATAATGTCAGATTGGCACTTAAATGTATCCATAAGCCAGAAAATCATGTTTCAAATGTGGTTTTGCATAAAATGTGCTATATATGTCTGTCACATCTCTTGTTCAACTCCCTCCTAGATCTACTGTAAACAGTTATATCAGTCCAGTTTTACCTATATCAGACAAAACATAATAATCTAAAAAAATGTTTACAAGTTGAAAAACACATGCTTTGGTGCTTACAAAAATAAATGAGAAAAAAACATGCAATGTCAACAGTTATGGCTCGTAGTGGATAAATGAAAACTTTGCACATGTAGAATTGCTCAGACAAGCCCTGAGGAAACTGCGGGAGGCAATACTAGCCAATCTCCCTTGAGACTGTAGTCTGTGTTATCCACTAGAGTGATTATAGGTCTCTTCCTCTATAGAAACAGGAGGCAAACCCTACGACAGGGATTCTGAAGAATATGCTAGCTTGGAAGCAGTGTCTCCTGAAAGGGATTCGTTTCTTGGCTCCAGGTCACCATTTTCATGTCCATCAATGGGATGCTTCTGATCAAAGACTGCGGAAAGGGAGGGAGACATTAAAACTTTAGTTACCCCAGAATTTTTCAGTATTGCTGTTACAATCCACATTATGCAGCCCCAAAAAAATACTACACTAGAAATAGAAGTGAAACAGAAATAGAGTGTATTACAATAAAAGAATGTAATGACGAGGGACCAGATTCAGAGATGGAAAACAAGAGGAAAGTTACTCCTGGGCAAAACCATGTTGATTTCAGGGAGAGTCAAATTAACTCTATTTTTTGCATACTGGGATATATCTCTGAATTGCATGTTGCACACAGGTGGTGACCAGCTTTACTATTACACTGTTATGACTTAAGGTGCCCATCCACTAGCGATTATTGGCCGATCGTGCAGTTATCGGGTGATTGGGCAAATAATTGCTCTAGTGGATGGCCAAGATCAAATTTTTCAAACGCCAAATAATCGTACCAGAAACGCTCTGGTACGATTATTTGGTTGTTTGACATGTTTAAATTTTTATCGGGAGCAAGCTGAATGGCTCCCTATCCCTGCAATAGATGCCGCTCCATATCTATGTATAAAGCTGCTCTGTCAGCTTTGAATTAAACCTTCAAAGCTGTCAGAGTAGCATAGTATACAGATATACAGCACCGGCTATTGCAGGGAGTAGAACAAACAGGGATCAGCCAAAACAACGCTGTGTGAAGTGCGGCTTCGGCCGATTCTTGTCTGTATGTCTGCCTGCAATACCCGCTGCTGTATATCTATGTACTATGCTGCTCTGACAGCTTTGAAGGTCTAATTCAAAGCTGACAAAGCAGCTTTGTAAATAGATATGGAGCAGCACCGAGAGCCCTGCCTCCCCCTCTTCAGCTAGGATTATCGGTCCCAGCAGAGGAGGTGTATGGTGCCGATAACAGGACATTTCCCTTGTGGGATGGCCACCTTTAGACTTGGGCTGGGAAACGCCACCTCTCACCTCTAATACTGTTTGCAACAGATGTAATATGACTCCTCTGAAATGATTATGGTGTTGTCCAGGAGTAACTTTCCTCTTATTTTAAATATCTGAATCTGGTCCAACATGACTATAAAGGATTGCAATAATGTAATTTTAATTTTATATCATGAATCATAGTTGGTACCAACAACATTGGGGAGAGGTTCCCAAACTGTGCGCCAAAGCAGCTCTGCAGTAAGTTATGTGCACGGCCTGGCACTAGAACGTAAGAGAAGGGAGCTTTCCCTGCGGTCCCACTATGTGTCAGTCAGTACACGGGAGAAAAGCAGATCTCTCTCTCTCTTATCCATATGGACCAGCACAAGACTCATAGAAAAGCCAGAGAGAGAGACCCCTGTGAGTCTATGCAGTCAGTGCATGGGATCATAGACTATAACTTGGACTCACTAAAAATGTATCAGACTTACCACGCAGCGGTTTAGCATCACTACTTCCATCTTTACAAGATGCCCCAGGACTAGTCCCACCTTCTTCCAGTTCATCAAGGTACAAGCGATAGCGGTGTCCACTCTCGTCTTCATATTCCACATTTTCATCATCAGAATCAATCTCTGGAGCCACATAAACCACTTCAAATTCTATTTCCCCTCTCTGCAAAACAAAAACATCAATGAAAAACAAAGTATGGAATATATCATCATTTTAATGTATTGTTAACTTCAGAATAAAAAATTCAAAATGATGATTTGATCAGGGCCTTAAGGTTTTTGTTTTTTTTTATAATGTCTTCATACATGAAATGCTAATAAAAGAAAGTCATTGTTAATGCCCTGCATGGCAGCATTATGCCAATACTGTGCCAAAATCAACAGCAGCAATCAAATGATGCAGACGTAAACCCCATAAACCGTAAGACAGCTACATGAAATTACATGGATGCATGACTTGCTCTCACACCTTTATTTGATGCTTCCCATCTGCTACTATTTGTTTGAGGCGTATATGGTTATTAAAGAGATTTCCTACATAACACATACATCCTTAGATTTAAGTTCCTGGCAATTGTATTAGGTTGGCAAATTTAAAATAGGGGGAAGGGGGGGGGGGTTAATTCCAATTGTGACACAATGAATGGATCGGTAAACCCATTAATGAGTGCAATGCAACATTGTTTAAGTTACACTATTATCTACGGGCTATATTACAAGCAATAAATTAAAAAGCAAATAAATAGAAAATGCTCTGACCAGTAATACATTTTACCACACAAATACATTATTGCACTAACCCTAATTTCATATAATTCATAGCACTTGCAATCAATCAGCAAGAAACACTTTCAGCTTTGTACACTGTGCCTACCCTATATTCCATTGAACATTATGCACCTGTACCATAACTTCTGCATTTACAAAGTCGATAATACCCGGCAAGATACGCCTGGAGACCAATCCTGTCTTGACTGTTACCAGTGAACATTGACTATTTTAAAGTAATTCTGGTGCCCTTTTTACATAAATGGCACCACCAAGCAGGCAGATAATCCTTCTTGTACTGTACTGTAATTTACTGCAACTAAGTATGATGTGCTGCCTGTGTCCTCATGTATAGCAACAGAGCTTGTTTAAGAAAGGAGTGTGGTATGCAGTCCCACAGGTTTAAATGATCGACTATCTTAAGCAGTCGTTAAATAGACACCTGGCAGAATATTGTAATGCCAAACGGAAATAGCAGTGTACCCATCTTAGGGCTTCTAACATCAAACCCCATTTTAGGTTTAATTCTCCATTCAATCATCGATCCTTTACTAATGTGTAAGAGCTTGCATCTCTCTAAAGCCAGGCTTTCCTAGATCCATCTCCCCCTGCTCCCCACTTATCCATTCACTTTCCACAAGGCTTTAGTTCTAGATGCATTGCTTTTCTCCTTTTATACCACTTCTCTTGACAACAAAGTGGGATTTTAAGATTACCTTTCAGCAGATAATATCAAACTTTACTTACCCACTTCAGGTCTCTCACAAATTGTTTTAAGCACAGGAGTAAATGTCTGACATTTCATTGTGAATGTGCTCTAGTCACCTCAAAATGGATCTTTCAAAAACTAAAAATATTTCTACAGAAAAATTCTTCTATGGGCACGTCTATAAAAATAAAAATAGTTGCTGTATTTGGGGTTTGTGCTTAACCCCAAAAAAAGAGGACTGCAGTCATAAAAGTAAATCTATTTATGATAAAGGTACAGCACTTACATGAGTTGTAATTATTAGTGTGTTGGTGTTAATAATAATTAGGTACCGGCAATTCTATTTAAATTAATTTTATTTACAATAAACAAATTTAAAAACATTAAAATCATGACAACAAACTCATTACTGGATCAATTAAGATATGCAATAGTGCAAGAGTATCAGATGTTAGATAATTACAGCACATGTGGAAATTACTCCCAGTTGGTAACTATGTTTCAATTTAGGGAACGCTTTTCCATTTGTCTGGTATCCATGATAGAAATCCACTATTACCTGCCACTGTCTGCAAGTTTATAGTATGGATCTCCCGCTTCCAGGTAATATGTTGCTGAAATAAGTAAACAGTCAACAGGCAGTAGGTTATAAGGAAAGATCTTACTTCTCTAAGTCCTTGTGTCCGCGATGAAACACCCGGTGGTCTCCTGCTCATAGGCTGACCAGCGTATTGGCAGTCTCCGCTTCCAGTCTACATACGAGTTTCCTTTGTTGCCCTCTGGTAATAGGATTAAAGAAATACCTCCAAATCTTATTGGGCCGTCTCTTTTACAGGTGGCCAACCCTAAAGTGACCAGATTTTCTTTTTTGACACAAGACGCACAAGCATTATATATTCGAAGATTCCACACAAAAAAGGTATAGAAGTATTATTTGGATGGAGATCCAGAAGTGAACAATTATGAGAAATATTTTAATTTACATAGGATTGGTTTATTTTGACTGGAAGTGGAAGATCCATACTAAACCTGCAGAGAGGAGCAGGTAATAGTAGATTTCTATCACGGATACGAGAAAAATAGAAAAGAGTTCCCCAAATCGAAACATAGTTACCAACTATGTAATTTTCACATGTGCTCTAGTTATCTAACGTCTGATACTCATGCATATCTAATGGATCCAGTAATGAGTTTGTTGTCATGATTTTAATATGTTTTAAAATATTTGTTTATTGTTGTGAATAAAAGTATTTTAAATAGGATTGCCGGTACCTATTATTAACACCAATACAATTATTACAACTCACGTAAGCGCTCTACCTTTTTCATATATAAAAATATTTCTACAAATAGGTTATTTACCAATATATGTCTGTTGACACCACTTCATTAACTGCTTTCTAACTGTCTAGGTGTAAGCCTTTACTCAGAGTTGTCCATGCAGTAACTGTATTCAAAACCTGTCCCATACATCTATAAATCAATCATTTTCAAAATACATACATATCTGACAAAAGACACTGCAAAATCTCTAATTCATGTCCTCATTATCTCCTTAATTGATGATCGCAGTGTATTCACTACTAGTCTTCATTAATTTATATTGTAAGCAAAAGCTAGACCTTTTTTCTGGCAAACAGTTTCCCAGTCAGCCCATTTCTACAATTTGAAAACTCAAAGTAAATCAACAAAACTCCATCCACATACATACATTTGTTTAAGATCTTTCCTCACTACTCACCTCTGTGACTTCCATGCTTATTAAATGCTCCCATTTCCAGTTGAAGGACTTTTTCCAGGGTAGACACATTGTGCAATTACCTTCCTCAACCAATAACCCTACTCTATAAGGCTTCAAGCACTCCTTTAAAACTCACCACTTTAGACCAGCTAAAAAAAAATCTTTGATCCCCTTCTTAACCTTCTTATACCCTATTAACAATCTCTGTATTTCAGTTTCCCTTTATTTTTACAAGGTTTACATAAAACTCATGGTTATGAACCAAGATGGTAAACAGAGACTGGACCGTATAGACTTTTACCTTGCAACATTGACTGTACATTCTGTAATATGCCTCACTTATCCAAAAGTATCAAATTCTACTGTACTATAGATTGGAAGCTTGCAAATAGGACACACTTACCTTACTGTTAGTTATCATAGTTTTGTTTTCTAATGTCTGTAAGATCGTGAAGCACTGCCTAATATTTCTGCACTATATAAAAATGTTAAAAAAAAGAAATAAGGTATGAACATTGGACATACCTGCTGAGAGAGAATCGTAACGGCTTCTTTGTGTTTGGCATCCCTTAAATTGATACCATTCACTGCTAAAATAGCATCACCAACATGTAAGCCACCACAGCGATCAGCTGGCTGAGACGGGTGAATTTCTGATATAAGGATTGGAACACCGTGCTCCTTTCCACCCTGTTCAAAAACATTAAAATAGAAATACAAATTAAGAGCAACAAAAAACATCCTCTGATCATAGACAAAGACGACTTAAATAACACTTACTGTTATTGATATGCCAAGTCCTTCATGATCTTCTTTAATCAATATAACTTTTCTTATTGGACCGACTCCTTGACTTTTCTTCAAACAATCTGGGTCCTGCTAGATCAATAGAAAATATTTATAACCTCACAGACATATGGAAAATAAATGGAAAGCCACTGCCAATTATAGAACATTAATCTTAGGTGTGTTTCAGCACGTCCACGATGAAAATGTCTGGGGTATAGACAGTAATGAAAAAATTCCAAACAAATCTAACTGCGGCAAAAAGCAGAAGTAAAACGTGGGCCGGATTCTAACCTCTGTGCGTTTACCGCACGCAGAGGTCTGGCAGTCCAAACGGAAGAGGGGAGTGGACAGCCCTAGCACAGTGAAGACTGCCTTACAGCCGCTGATCCGCTCAGGAGCAGTTAACCCACCAACACTATAAAATTGAAAAACACCCCAGCCCATCAGATGGATCTCCAGACATACAGAACGGAGTTCCAGAAGCCTGGCTATCCATACCACGCTTGCATGCTGCCAGAAAAGCACAGACATTGCAAGCCGCAAGCCAATATTAGGAACAGCGATACATGTGTGAAAGTATGGTTGACAGGTTATGAGGGCCCTTAAAAATGAAAACTAACATATGCAGACAAAATAATCAGTTCCATCACACAATACACAGGACAGCAGAATAATAGGCAGTTTTAGATCCATACTATTTTGATTATTGACAAAGTAAAAGTTGAGAACACATGTAAAACACAAGTAATATTTATTAGTTACGATTGAGCCTGTTGTCACAATATGCCCTTCATTGATAATATACAGCTAATAAACAAAAAGAAACTTACATGTCCTGGAGGAACCGGAAGAGGCCGCTTCAAATCATTTCGCCCTCTGCAGGCTCGGATAACTGTTTTATGTCTATGTAGGTGTATTTCAGCCTCAAGTTGATTCCATAACTTGTCATGAGCAGGGCCCTTCATATCCCGGCCAAGGAGCTGAATCTGCTGCACCCTACACACAGATTAAACATTATGTTGCAACTACCATTTCTTTTTATTTTGTCCATATTTTTATCTTGCTAAAATGCTACTTCAAGAAAAGATGAACCAGATTTCAATTTACCTTTCATTTTGTAAAGCTCTTTACTTTAGCAGCAACAAAAACAATACAGCCAAGATCCTAATGGTAATAACAATGCTAATTGTGTATACTAAGTATAATGAAATGCTTATATAGAAATAAGAGAAGTTGCTTGGGAAATCTAAAATTTAGCAACTGGCCACAGGGAATAACAGCAGCCATGGGAAGGAAAAGCCTAAAGACAGAGAACTTTGGTATGGTAATAGTTACAAGCTAAACGGAACCAGAAAGTGAGCGGATGCATATGTAAACTACAGCTCCCATTTTTGCCTTTTATATCACACTTTTAAATTTAAGTTTTAAGGGATACAAAAATACGTGCTAATTATTTTATTTACTGATTTTTACTCTTGATGACTTTATCCCCTCTTCATACTTTTTTTTTTTTGTTTATTTTCTTTAGATTTATGTCTTAAAGATCCTTATGTCTGTTACAAGCATAAAGCATTGCTCTACAATATTAGCTTCTGTCACCTTTGATGTGAAGCTATGCTCTATATCCACTACCTATTAGGCCCAGTGAAATCCCTCATGTTCCAAAACATTTCTTCCTTTCAAGACTCATGTACCTATATATTAACTAAAATTTCCTCTCTTTTCTCTGCTCCAACCTATGACCATGGTATCTGAAGACTTGGCACTGTCTTACCAAATAATCTGCCCTCCAGGGTGGAATGCTCTTTATCACCATCCAGTTCTGCCCATCACAAAACAGGTATAAAGGAATACATGGTTCTGCTGGCTAGAATTCCAGATCATGGGCCGTTATAGTGAGCTTATGAGGCAACAAAGTGTAGCTGGCCCTAATTCCTATAGGTTCAATCAACCCCACTCTGCACCCAGGGCCTAAGCCTCATTGGACCAGATTCACAGTTAAGAATTTTAGTGTTTTAGGTACGTATTTTTAAGAAGGGATATACTGCGCATGCTTAGTAACTCATACATTATTTACGCTGGACTTAGGAACACAAATGCCGTGATTCAACAGCACGCACCTATAAGTATCTGGGTTTGCAGTAACTTACGCCGAAAGGGATGTGACATGAATAATTAACATGACAAATACGAAGATTGGGTGGAGGGAGGCATTTAAATGACCAAAAGGAGGCGTGGTTATGCAAACATGTTCGTAATTAGACGCCCTACGCACACAAATGTGAACCTACAGTTAAGGGAGCCCTATGGCATGCCGAGGGAGTTGCCTTGCTATTAGTTGCATATATTTAAGAACCTAACGAGTTCTTAAGTGTGAATCAGGTCCATTGTCCGCAATAATGCTAGTAGCCAAACCCACATGCTTAAACTCCCCTGACGACTCCTTCCACTAACTATGCAGATTTAGTCAACACATTTCCTGATCAATCAGGTACCTCCCTGCAAGACACACTTTCCACCTCTTTAATGTATAAAAGCAAAGCAAATGGGAAGCTTCAGACCCTTTCTTCAGTGGTGTTACATGCTACACTCCACTCTTTTTTTTTTTTGACCTTGTATAATCTGTTAATACGGTTTTAACACTATTGGAAAGCTGTATTCCTGTGTGATCAATAAAAGCTATTTACAAACAAAACAGGTATAAAAAGGCCCTTGTATGTTAAGGACCGACCAGATTATAGATAATCATTTAAAACAAAAGGTTTTTACCTTCCTGCCAACTCTTTATCTAAATATTTAGCAGCCAATCTTGCTCCATACACTTCTGCCTGAAGAACAGCAATATGTCTACGGAGAGCTTCATTTTCTTTTCGAAGCAGTTTCACTTCAGCCTCTAGTTGTGCTTCCTTCACTTTTTCTTTCTTGTTGGCCTCAAGCTCCTTTTCCTACAACATAATTGAAAATTATGAAGTATGCCACAACTAGCAGGGGAATAAAATAAACAAATAATATGCTCCTTTTTTTATTTTGTACCTTATTATCTGTAAAACGGTTTCAATAAATCTAATTAATGGGGTGACAATATAAAAACACTTCACATATAATGCAATCATCGCAGACACAAAACTGCAACTCCAACAATTCACTGTATTTCAGAAGCTTCCAACAGTCACATATTAAGGATTTTAAGGTGCAGCATCACCTGGGGACACTGCCATTCTGGAGGTAAAGGTAGGCCACCAAGGAACAGACCCTTAGCAAATTAAAACTATGCTAATGGAAAGAAACTTAAATTGTAGCAGGCATCTGAAAGCCTCAGACAACTCATCTAAGGACATCCTTCCTGATTTCCCCATATGTATTTGTACAAATCACAACTTAGAAGTTTTGGATGCTAGTATTAAGCATAAACATACAAAAGCATAATATGAACTTGTAGATATTAGGTAATATTAGGTTACAACTAGATAACACCATTGGTCTAAACAATCCACATCCTTTGATGTACAGGCCTCAGATGGGGGTTCGCCGCACCAACCCCCAACCCTGACACTCCCCGCTCACTCGGTTCCTAAAGAAATGCTCCCATACTGCAGAGCGCCTCTAGAGGAAGTCCCGTTCCCTTGCAGACTTTCTCCACTTCAAGTTTATGCTTTCCTCTTTTAGCTCTGCCCTCGCCCTTGCCAAGCAATCATTCTTTAAGTCCCTCATCCTCTCTCAATCGTCTAACCCCCGTCGCCTCTTTGCCACCTTCAACTCTCTTCTCTCCCCCATTCCTTCTCTCTATTTCTGCCTCTGACTTTGCCACCGTCTTCACTTCTAAGATTGACTCCATCAGGAGCTCCATCTCCTCTACCGTCACCATTCCTCCACCTCAATATCCACTCTCTGATCTCTTCCTTAGCCACCCACCAATGTCTACCTTCATCCCTACCTCAGCTGAAGAAATTCACTTACTTCTTTTGTCATCCCCTCCGTCAACACACACTCCCACCCACCAATGTCTACCTTCATCCCTACCTCAGCTGAAGAAATTCACTTACTTCTTTTGTCATCCCCTCCGTCAACCCACACTCTCTCCCCC
>WWET01000068.1:813393-828210 GCA_011038615.1 Limnodynastes dumerilii | reverse complement strand
ATTGTGCCCCCAGCCCCCCAGTATCCCCATCATGCCCCTCCAGCCCCCATTACTCCTATCATGTGTCCCCAGCCCCCCCCCCCAGTACTCCCATCATGTGTCTCCAGCCTCCCCATCCAGTACTTCCATCATGTGCCACCAACCACCCCAGTATTCCCATCATGTGTCTCCAGCCCCCCAGTACTCCCATCATGTGCCACCAGCCCCCCCCCAGTACTCCCATCATGTGAAACCAGCCTCCCAGTACTCCCATCATATGCCACCAGTACCCCCCGAAGTATTTCCATCATGTGCTACCAGCCTCCCCCAGTACTCCCCTCATGTGCCACCAGCCCCTCCAGCATGTTTTTTATAACTTACCTTGAGCCTTCCTCCGTGGTGCGCTTTCTCCTCCTCAATATTCATACATGAAGTTCCTGTATGAGCATCTAAGGCAGTTACATAGAGAAGCTGAATCAATGCCGTGGCAGCTCATACAGAAACCTCTGTATGAGCTACCTGCCGGTCTCCATAGTGGGGGGATGCCTGTGCCGCATTGCAATCCCCCCTCTCCCGCTTACAAGGATCCCCTCCTTGCCCCCCCCCATCGCCTAGCCTGATGCCGCCCCTTCATATTTTGGGAGGGTGAAATGCCCCCCCCCCCATTTCGTTGCCTATGGCCATATGGCCATTTGTGGGTAAAATTTGGTGGGGTTTGGATGGAACATGGGCAGGGCTTATTTTATTCCACTATTGGGATTCTAAATGTTGGGAGCTATCAGGGCGTACAAAGCATACTCTGTACTATCCATACTTCTGCGCTATCACCATTTTAAGTGAGAGCAGCATGGAAGTTATTATCGCTTATTTATAAGGCGCCACAAGGTGTCTGCAGCACCGTACAAAATACAACAACAAAATACAGCACAGACATACAGGGCAGGAATGGACCACATAGTACATAATAAAATACAATATAAATATAAAAATATCACAAAAATACAATAAAGTGAAGCAAGCACAGACAGCAAGGCAAAAGGCGAGGTGTCAAGCTTGGCATATCAGGGTTGAGGGGATAGAGCGAGTGAGAGGTTGAGAGGGAGCCACCAGGTAGGGATGGGGTAAAAGGGTAGCAGAGAAGGACAAAAGGGTAGGAAGTGAGGGGGAGTGATAGAGGAGGGAAAAACACTAGGTTTGAGGGCCCTGAATCCAGCAGGGATTTGGCATGGGAAGTCTTGATCTAATCCATAACTACTAAATTTTAAGCACTCAAATTTTGTGGAATATCCCATAGTGATAACTGTCGGCACATGGAAGCATGCACAAACTGATCAGGTTCTATGCATCACAATTTTCCAAGACGACAAAGCAAGATAAAATAACACCTGCCTTCTGCCTCTTAATGACCATGTATGATCAAATATATTGGTCAAGACACCTTCTTTAGGTTAAACTCATGGTTGCCGACTCTCCCAGGATATCTGTGAGGCTTCCAAAAATCAGGAATTTTTTCCAGTATCCCAGTATGATTTTTTTTGCAGTGTAGTTAGTACCAAATATTTACTGCCTACAGTAAATATTATGATTAGATTTTTTTTTTCATCATGAATTTAAACCCTGTCTGTCCCTTGGCTTAGCCAAGTCCTTACTTTACAATCTGCATAGGAAGCAAGTGGAAGCTAAAGATTTTTCAGGTTTCTCTATTAATACTCTGTTCAGCAGAAATGCAAGGCAATCTTGCTTTTGCCGTCATATTTTCAGGATGCTGCTACCAAGGAAAAGCATTATTTTATATATATATACTGTGATAAAGACAGCATATCTCCACATGAGAGTAATGTGGTGAATCCTGTCCAGGTTTTAGAGCTACAGCAGGGAGACTGCTGTGGTCAGGCTTGGGCTAATCAACAGCACCTGGGCTCTGCTAATATAAGTGTTTCAGAGACAGAGGGTCAGGACTCTTGAGGGTGGAATAGCTGCCCAAGGGTTAGGGTATGATAGCGATCACTGGAACAACTGAAGAGTCGTGAGAGCTATGCTGTGACACCTATGCTGCACTGTGAGAACAACTTGCTGTTGGTGATGTTGCTGATCTGTTATGCTGTCTGCTATGAAATAAAAGAGTTTTACTTCATCTCCTCCATGTGATGTGCTTCCTTATCACAATACTTTATTGCAGTGCTCAAAGTGGAAATTTAGAAGAGGGGGTATGGAAATTTCAGCACCAGATGTGTCTTGAGTTTGGCAAAGTAAACAGGTCAACAATGAGTAATCACATTGTGTACATGTCATGTGGGTCATGATTTCTACACTGAACGCTTCATGTTTAATTAAATTATCTGGTTACTGCTAGGGAAAAACAATGATAGCTCCCCGCAGGGCTGTTTCTAGGGGTGGGCGAGTATAACCAACCTTATTGCCCCTCTTTTGTGTGCCCAGCCAGCCTTATTGTACCTTCCTTCTCTGTGTCCAACAAGCCTTATTGTCCCTTCCATCTTTGTGACCAGCCAGTCTTATTGCCCCCTCTTTATAAGTGTCCAGCCAGCCTTATTGCCCCTTCTGTGTCCAGCCAGCCTTATTGCCCCCCTCTTTACTTATGTCCAAGTAGTTTTATTGTCCCCTCCTTCTGTTTGTCCAATCAGTCTTATTGCCCCTCCTTCTTTGTCCAGCCAGCCTTATTGTCCCCTTCTTCTGTTTGTCCAGTCTTATTGCCCCCTCATTGTGTTAAGCCAGTCTTATAGCCCCTTCTTTATATGTTTCCAACCAGCCTTATTGCCCCTACTCTTGTGTCCAGTCAACCATATTGCCCCCCTCTTTATCAGTCAGCCTTATATCAGTCGCCTCCTTCTGTTTGTCCATCCAACCTTATTACCCCTCCTTTTGTGTCTCCAGCAAACCTTATTGCACCTTCCTTCTGTGTTTCCAACCAGCCTTATTTCCCCTTCCTTCTGTGTCCAGTCAGCTTTATTGCCGCCTCTTTATTTGTGTCCAGTCTGCGTTATTGTCCCCTCCTTGTTTGTCCAAACAGTCTTATTGCCCCACACTTTATATGTGTGTAGTCAGCCTTATTGCCCCCTCCTTCAGTTTACAAAGCCCCCTCTTTGTTCCCAGCTAGTCTTATAGTCCCCTATTTTTTATGAGTGTCCAGCCACCCTTATTGCCCCAACTTTGTGTGCAGTCAGCCTTATTGCCCCCTCCTTCAAGTTACCCAGTCTAATTGCCTCCTCTGTGCGCCCAGGCAGTCTTATAGCCCCCTCTTTATGTGTCCACCAGCCTTATTGCCCACCACTTTATTTGTGTCCACCTATCCTTATTGTCCCTCCTTCTGTCGGTCAAGCTTGCGTCCTCTGCTGTGATCAGAGCTGTGCATAGCGCAGCCTGCTCTGTCAGCGTCTCCCGGCGACAGTGTGTGAAGTGAGCAGGCACTGAGTAAAAATACAGCCGCTCATAGAATCTTAAAATTCTATGAGCAGCTGTATTCTTACTCAGAGCCAGCTCACAGAAGTGGCGGTGTGCCATACCGTTGTATACCGGCTCACTTCGAGCACTGCTTTATTGAAAAGGTTGCACCATACAAATCAGAGTATATCAAAATACATTGCTTATGTCAAATAATACAATAGAGTACAATGTAACAGTAGGAAATACGTCCCACTAACTGTGGTAGATAGGCACAAATCTCAAGTACCCTATCAGTATGCCTTAGTAGCATATCAGGGGCTCATATGCCACTACTCTCAGTAAGTGCCAGGAAATAAAATAAAAAGTACTGAACAATTGTTGCTTGATAGAGATTTCTAAAGTATCTATATAAGTGTTTATCTTCAAATAACGACCAAGGAGGGGCATCAGGGCTTAACCAGACTTGCAAAATAGCCTTTTGTGCTGCCAGATTGATTGCCAATAATAGTTTTCACCCACCTTGTGCAACTTGCTGCCTTTGAGGTATAATACCTAGTATCGCCCACTGAGGCTTTAAAGATATTATAGCTAACCAGATGGGATGTGGCATAATGATATATTAAAGAGAGGCCAGAGCAGGTGACCTATCGATCGAGAGATCGTCCATTGCATTGAAATCACCCCCAACTATCATCGGGAAGTTATGACGTTACAGCAGTTAAGAGTAGCAATTTATCCAGTACTACATCCGCCTACGTTTGGTGCATATATATTGACCAGTGTATATGAAGTGTGGTTTATAGAAATATCTTGAATGATAAATCTACTCCTGTGATCCAGGATGGTCTCTCCTAATGTATAATTAAGAATTTTGCCTAATCAAATAACCCTCAACCCAGTGTGTTTCCTGTACATATATCACATCAGGTCTAAGATGTTTTAAATGCATAAGGGAATCTCAGGAACAAAAACCCACAGTTGAGGCATGACATAATTACATATTATAGCTTGTTTTCATGAGACATAACAAAGCGTATAAGAATGTGATACATAGTACAAACTTGTCTTTTTTTTTTGAGTGATTTTATTAGTGAGGTTTGGAAGAAATAGGTGTTCATTAGTGAATTCAATAATTCTCTAATAATATATTTTTTAATGACTATTGATCCCCCAACTATACAATGTTATGTACCACTCTATTACTTTGTAAATATTAAAACTCTTTAAAAATGTAGGGGTAAACAGAAAAAGAGGTATGTAGCACAGAAAATAAATAGGAAGCTGCTTAATCCTGGTGATAGATTCTGGCAATCTCTGTGTCCGGTATTTGTAAACAATAGCAAACAATGTATCACTGTGAATCACAGCGCTTCCACTATTACTGACACAGATAAGAGGTATCAATAAAATGTATACAATGAAAAGTTACTCTTAGCACTTAATTTTCTGGCAATGGTAGATAGATCTTATAGC
Organism: Limnodynastes dumerilii; assembly: GCA_011038615.1. NCBI lineage: Eukaryota > Metazoa > Chordata > Amphibia > Anura > Limnodynastidae > Limnodynastes > Limnodynastes dumerilii. The sequence continues at coordinate 823,356 of WWET01000068.1, read as the reverse complement.
TTGCAAAAAAGATTGCTCAATTCGGGCAGTAGTAGATCTATAATATGACATATAGCACCATTCCACACTGTCAATAGATGAGATATATATAGTACTATATATCTCATCTATTGACAGTGTGGAATGATGCTATATGTCATATTATAGATCTTTAAAAATGTATTTGAAAAAATTAATAATCAAATAAATATTAATGTGTTTGGAGCTACTTACTTGCACAGTACATAGCTCTGTCTTTAAAATGACTACAGAATATTTAAAACATTAATGACGATTAAAATAAATATGTAAAAAAAACCATAACATTGTTTTGTATTGTTTTTTTTCATCGCATTTAAAAACATGGACTTTAGGAAAAGAAGGGGGCACCCGGATTTGAACCGGGGACCTCTTGATCTGCAGTCAAATGCTCTACCACTGAGCTATACCCCCGCACGCATAATAGTGGATCCGAATGTGAATTAGTACAGTATGCTGTTGTATTCTGTATCACCACTAAGACTTTAAAATGCATTGATTTATTCCTAAACAAGTATTTTGGTCCAGAATTTAGAAAACCTTTTAATACAGATAAAATAAAATGTAATCCTAGGGTTTCACAACAAACAAGCTTCTCATGATTATTTCTATCTCCGTGGGCTTCTCAATTAATCCCCTTTAAAAGAAATTGGTATTGTAAAAAATATGTATCTTTCAGATGGCCATATTCCCGAATCGTACAAATGCTCAGGTCAGAACGTATGTGCTATGTCGCTGCTCTAAATAGTATTCTTTCAAAGCGCTTTCGCTGACACCCAATAACTAAGAATTAGCCACTGTAAGGTCAAATATAGTGCGACCGCCGAGTGACTTTTGTGCTTTCTATACATGGGGTTTTTCTCATTTAACACAAACTTTAAATGTAAATTACGCTGTCTTCTTTGATTTAAGTTAAGCAGGTTCCTATTGCAACGAGACGACAATTGCAGCCTCACTGCCCCCTGGTGGCTAAATCCTTAATTCCATCTGAATACTATCTAGGAATCATTAATTCTTCTACTTCTATTCATTAATTAATTTCCCATGAATTTTTTTTAAGAAAAATGCTGCATCCCATCTCTTGTAACCAGACAATGATTAAATAGATAAAAACCTGCTGGGTATTGCCTCCCGAGTATAAGCTACCTTACTTGTAACATCCATAGTAGACCTCTGGCAACCTGTAGAGCTGTACGCCATTAATTAAGGAGCACACATATTTTAAGTGCATTGGGCCGGATCCAGAACTCAAAGACCGCATATACGCAATCTTCGTATCGAGACGATACGCAGATTACGTACAATAGCTACTACGCATGCGCAGTAGCTACTGTTTATTGAATTACGTCCGTCTATGCAAGACGGACGTAGTTCTGGATCCGGCCCATTGCATGTATTGTTTTATATATATAGCAACTCAGCACACCTGCTGTATAATTACCTTATAGATTGATTTGAGCAGCCTCCATCTTGGATGTGTGTTTTAAGGCGTGTCTGCTGTAGTAGCTGGAAGGGGGTGCTGTCTCTGAGTGGCTGTTTTGGAGACTTGGGGACCTCTGCCGGAGGTGAGCTCTCAATTTAAAAAGATATATGATATATGACCCAAAGTTGGGACTCAAATAGGACCATCAAGCACAAAAGAACTATAAGGGGCTGGAAGCTTATCATGTATCTGCAGATATTTTTCTGCAGTAACTAAACTTTTATTTTAAAAATAGAAGATCATGGTTAGTCGCTGGGTAATGGCTAGAGTGCCAGGCCTTGTTTTGTTTTTTGTTCAAACTCCCCTTGCTTTACGCACCTGCTGTACAATTACCTAATTACCTTATAGATTAATCTGAGCAACCTCCATCTTGGATATATATATCTATATATATATATATATATATGACTGACACTGACACACACACTCCCACTAATACACATAACTGTTGTCACACACATTCAAATACACATAACTATTGTCACACATACATAAATATTGTCAAACACACAAATACACATAACTATTGACACACACACAAATACACACAACTATTGTCACTCACAACTATTGTCACAAACACAAATACACATAACTATTGTCACACACACAAATACACGTAACTATTGTCACACATAAATACACATACATAACTTGTCACAAACACGAATACACATAACTATTGACACACACAACTATTGTAAAACACAACTATTGACACTCAAACACACACACACAAAAGGACATAATTATTAGCACACGCACACAAAACACATGACTATTGTCACACACAAAAATACACAACTGTAGAGAGATATGCACAAACTGTGGAGACATAAACACACACACACACACACAGACACAAACTGTGGAGAGAAACACAGACACAAACTGTTGAGAGACACACACACACAAACTGTGGAGAGACAAACACATACACACACAACAGAGACACACACACACTGTGGAGAGACACACACACACACAAACTGTGTAACACACACACACACACACACACACACTGTGGAGAGACACATACACACAAACATAGGAGGGGAAAGCACTTCCATAAGCACGTGACCTGCGCTGAGAATTTAAGGTAGGGTTATGGACACGGATCTAAGCTGAAGCACGCACGAAAGCAGATGCAATTCTGGATCAGGCCCTGAATCTGACATCATCACCGAGGGTTGCTGGAGGTGGCTCACAGGTTGACGGTTGCCCATCAAATATATGCTATAGTATATGAAGAAACAGTTACATAATAATGTAATATATATATATATATATATATAAAATGCAGGGTACGGCACTCCAAAAAGCAAAATAACTGGCTGAGGTGCACAACAGGTAAATCTAAACAATAGGGCAAACAAAGTGGCACTCTCAGACTTCCAATCAATAGAACTTCAGCGTTTTAATTCCGACGTTTCAGAGACGTTCCGTCTCTATCATCAGGGACAACAACAATGAAACCACATTACTTCACAATAAATACCCTACTGCCAATTAGAAAAACACATATATATATATATATCTATCCAAAAAACTGGCACTCCACTGTAATAGGTAACTGCTCCAGGTGGTCTATCCACAAATTCATAAAAATACAGCAGGAAGAAAGGCACTCAGGAGTCTTGTATAAATCTTGAAATCACAAAGTGGTTTAATCTAGCAGGGTTCTTCCTGCGGTATTTATACATACATACAGTATTTAAATAAAATTCATTGGTTTGTTTGTTTGTTTGTCTGTCTGGCTATGCATTTGGACTCTCCTGGGATAAACCAACACGAGGACTGGACCCTGGCCAGGTTTTAGGGGGGTTAGGAAATACCTCTTAACATTTAAGAATTGGAAAGAGGGACAACATTTCATGGCATGGTAGAGGGTGTGTCTTGTACTGCCCAGTGAGCATGTTTGGTGAAAGCGAGTGTGCCTTGCCCTGGCGGGTCTAGTGTCTGCAACTTTTATTAAATCCGCCATCCATATGTCTGTCCTTTATTATTAGGCATGTCATCTATTTGTCTGAACCTTATTATTTCTGCAGACATCCATATGTCCAGCCTCCATATGTCTGCCTCTTTTATTATTTGTTCAGCCTCCATATGTCTGCCTCTTTTATTATTTGTCCAGCCTCCATATGTCTGCCCCTTTATTATTTGTCCAGCCTCCATATGTCTAATCCTTATTATATGTTCAGCCATCCATATATCTTCCCCCTGTTTATTTGTCCAGCTTTCATATGTTTGCCTCTTATTATATGTCCAGCCTCCAAATGTCTGCCCCTTATTATTTGTCCAGCCTCCATATGTCTGCCCCTTATTTAATGTGCAGCCTCCATAGGTCTTCCCTTTATTAAATGTTAAGCCATCCATATATCTGGCCCCTGATTATTTTTCCAGCCTCCATATGCCTGCCCTTTTATTATTTGTTCAGCCTCCATATGACTTCCCCCTTTTATTATTTGTTCAGCCTCCATATGAATGCCCCTTTTATTATTTGTTAAGCATCCATATGACTGCCCCTTATTATAAGTCCATCCTCTGTAAATCTGCCCCATTTAGTTATCCAGTTTCCATATGTTTGCCCCTTATTAAATGTCTAGCCATCCATATGTCTGCCCCTTTATTATTTGTCAAGCCCCCATATGTCTTCCCCTTATTATATGTCCAGCCATCAATATATCTGTCCTGTTTATTTGTCCAGCCTCCATACGTTTGTCCCTTATTAAATGTCCAACGTCCATATGTCTGCTCCTTATTAAATGTCCAGCCATCCATATATCTGACCCCTGATTATTTTTCAAGCCTCCATATGTCTGTTCCTTATTAAATGTCCAGCCATCCATATATCTAACAACTGATTATTTGTCCAGTCTCCATATGTCTTCCAAATATTAAATGTCCAGTCATCCATACGTCTGCCATTTATTATTTATTGTCCTACCCTTGATGTCTTCTCCCTTCCTCTGCGGCGCACCCATTCTCTTTCTCTCCCACGCTCCCCTGGCAGTCACGTGGTTTGGCAGTGCCTTCGTTCTGGTCCACTACTATGCCCACTACTATATATGCACACGCATATATAGTAGTGGGCCTTCATTCTGGTCATATGACATGTCGATTTAGGAGTGACTTTTCCGATTTGTGAGCCTCAAAAATAGCGAAGTTTATGGAAGGCGAGGTGTGGTTTGAGTAAATGTCAATTGTGGGTGGAGCTTGGCTGGAAAGGGGTGCAATTTGGATGAAAACTTGGTAATATCGGATCCCATAGAACATACTAGGGGCTTAGAGTCCCAGTCAGACCTTCTGTTGGTGTACACTAGGGCAGATATTTGACACAGGGAGACAGGGAGCCTATTCTGGGCCATTCACTGGATGGATTTGGATGGCATGACATTCCGATTTAGGAGGGACTGTCCCAATTTACAGGCTGCAAAATGGAGTGAGGCTTATGGAAAATAGGGCGTTTTATGGACAAATAAGGTCAGTTGTGGGTGGAGTTTGGCTTTAAAGGGGGCATAGCTTATTTTGAATGATGTTATTAACAATGTTAAAGTGTTTATGAAACTGAACAGAAAGGAAAGCTTGGGATTAGGGCTACTGTTGACACCCTAAAAACAAAAACCACACTGCGCAGCCGCCTCATGGGTATGTTGGAAGAGCTGTTCATCCGCTAATTATTTTTTAAATGTTGACAGTAACATCCAACTCATTGATAAGTTAATAACTTGAAGATGTAAACCCGAGCAACACCGGGCACTTCTGCTGGTTTATAAATAATTGTGTATAATATTTTTTTCTTTTACCTTAAAGCGCTCTTTTGTATCTATAATACAACTCATTCAACAATGAAAATCCAAGCTAAGGTCAACTAGATGAGCTACAAATGTGGGAATTAACCAGTCACCCATAACACCTTTTTATTTGCCCAATGAGACATTTATAAGCTTATGTCTTCTATCTCCTCACTCTATTTGACAATATCAGCAAAAAATGGCGAAGCAGAGTTCTGATCTAACAGATATATTACACCTTTCAGAGGCGGTGTTCCCTATAAAACAAGCCCAAACCAAACTAAAAAGCATATAACAATAATACAACTATACTTAGGGTATCACTCCAAGCAGGGCCGGATTAAGGGCCACATGGGCTTGGGGCTGAAAGGGCCCATTGGAGTGGGCAGGACCAACCATGTGTTAGTGTTAGCAGTATGGCACAAGGAGTATATATACATTACTTAGCTCACTGAAGGCTCACGAGGTACATCTGCGCTCCACAATGGCTGATGGGAGGAGCTGCTGCAGCAGAGCATGGTCATCATATTAATTGGATTTCTTTGTTGGAACTATTTTCAGATGTAGGCCTGGGCCTGTAGTCCCATCCGCCCCATTGTTAATATGGCCCTGTCTCCAAGCATAACTAACGTGACCATTTATTCTTTTCCTCAAATCGGGACATCTACAAATTTTTAGGTAATAGTATGTGTATAACCATAATATACTGTGTATCATCTGTTACACCCACAGACTGTTTCAACAGCTCAGTGTGAAAAGCGTGTTATAATATTAATTCTCAGTTACAGTGACCCATATAATTACAGTGAGTATCATACTGACATATATAGGCACCATACAATAAGTACCACTTATGATAATAGCAACTTCATCCTAGTTAGATACAATACAGATTATATCCTAGCTATTGTCATACCATACACACTGCACCCTTTTATCACCATACAATACACATTGCATCCTAGTTATCACAATATAATACACATTGCATCCTAGTTATCACAATATAATACACATTGCATACTAGTTATCACAATATAATACACATTGCATCCTAGTTATCACAATATAATACACATTGCATCCTAGTTATCACAATATAATACACATTGCATCCTAGTTATCACAATATAATACACATTGCATCCTAGTTATCACAATATAATACACATTGCATCCTAGTTATCACAATATAATACACATTGCATCCTAGTTATCACAATATAATACACATTGCATCCTAGTTATCACAATATAATACACATTGCATCCTAGTTATCACAATATAATACACATTGCATCCTAGTTATCACAATATAATACACATTGCATCCTAGTTATCACAATATAATACACATTGCATCCTAGTTATCACAATATAATACACATTGCATCCTAGTTATCACAATATAATACACATTGCATCCTAGTTATCACAATATAATACACATTGCATCCTAGTTATCACAATATAATACACATTGCATCCTAGTTATCACAATATAATACACATTGCATCCTAGTTATCACAATATAATACACATTGCATCCTAGTTATCACAATATAATACACATTGCATCCTAGTTATCACAATATAATACACATTGCATCCTAGTTATCACAATATAATACACATTGCATCCTAGTTATCACAATATAATACACATTGCATCCTAGTTATCACAATATAATACACATTGCATCCTAGTTATCACAATATAATACACATTGCATCCTAGTTATCACAATATAATACACATTGCATCCTAGTTATCACAATATAATACACATTGCATCCTAGTTATCACAATATAATACACATTGCATCCTAGTTATCACAATATAATACACATTGCATCCTAGTTATCACAATATAATACACATTGCATCCTAGTTATCACAATATAATACACATTGCATCCTAGTTATCACAATATAATACACATTGCATCCTAGTTATCACAATATAATACACATTGCATCCTAGTTATCACAATATAATACACATTGCATCCTAGTTATCACAATATAATACACATTGCATCCTAGTTATCACAATATAATACACATTGCATCCTAGTTATCACAATATAATACACATTGCATCCTAGTTATCACAATATAATACACATTGCATCCTAGTTATCACAATATAATACACATTGCATCCTAGTTATCACAATATAATACACATTGCATCCTAGTTATCACAATATAATACACATTGCATCCTAGTTATCACAATATAATAAACAATTGCCGTTGCCATTGTATCTGGTCTCAGTGTTTCCAGTGCACATTTGCTCCTCCATTGCGTGTGGATATTCACCTGTGTCCTTCCTAGTGACTACTCCTGGATACTCACCTGTGTCCTTCCTAGTGACTACTCCTGGATCCTTCCAAGCAAGAACCACTCTCCTCAGCCTCTCCGTCTTCTGAGACACCACTCTGCTCCACCTGCATCTCTGCTGCCTTCCACAGCTAACTTGTGTCTGCAAAAACCATCCTCGCTGGTGAGCTACTCCGAAAGTACTACTCCACTCACATTGCTTCCTGTGACTCCTGCCTACTAATCCTGGGCTGTGCGGCGCTAAGCTGCCATAGAGTCTTCAGCTACCATCTGCTCCTTGGATGCCAATCTGTTACTGAACCATCTCTGCTGCATTCCACAGCTAACAGTCTCCACAGATACCTTGTCCACCTGTGAGCCAACCTGCATGTGAGTACTACTATCTCCAGCCTATCATCGCTGATTCACTCTGTACTACAGTGACTGTGTTAGTTTACTCCAGCTTGTCCCGCTGCATGGAGCTCATTGAACTTTATTCTTGGGTGCACTACTACACCCAGCCTCCCTCGCTGCATGGAGCTCAATGAACTTTGTTCTTTGGTGCACTACTGCACCCAGCCTGTCTCGCTGCATGTAGCTCATTGAACTTTGTTCTCTGGTGCACTACTGCACCCAGCTTGCCCCACTACACGGAGCTCAATTGAACTTTATTCTCTGGTGCACTACTGCACCCAGCCAGTCATTCCCACCAGTCCAACTACACCAATCCACTACCCTCTCAATGGTCGTGGGTCCTGCTAAGGATTGTTAACTGTACAGTCTGTAATAAACTTATTATACTTTTACTTACTACTTTGAGTTGTTGATGAGTAAGCCCTACATTAAGGCTGCCAGCCTTCGATACCATAGCCCAGATACCAGGGTACCTAAGGCTGAATCCCAGACCCCAGAATTCCTGACACATTCAGCCTTCCTGCCCCCTCCTTCTGTGTCCAGCCAGCCTTATTTCCCCCCTCCTTCTGTGTATCCAACCAGCCTTATTGCCACTTCTTCTGTTTGTCCAGGCAGCCTTATTGCCCCCTCCTTCTGTATCCAGCCAGCTTTATTCCCATCTCTTTATTTGTGTCCAGCCAGCCTTATTGCCCCCTCCTTCTAGGTCCATTCAGCCTTATTGCCCCTCCCTCTGTGTCCATCCAGCCTTATTTCCCCCCTCTTTATTTGTGTCCAGTCAGCCTTGGCCCTTTTTTCTTTGTCCAACCAGCCTTATTGCCCCGTCCTTCTGTGTAAATTCAGCCTTATTGCCCCCCCATGTCGATTCAGCCTCATTGCCCCTTAATTTTTGTCGTCCAGCCAGCCTCCCCCCCCTCTTTATTTTTATTCAGTCAGCCTTATTGCCCCTTCCTTCTGTGTCCATCAGTCTTATTACCCCCTCTGTGTCCAGCCAGCCTTATACAGTACCCCCTCCTTCTGTGTATCCAACCATCCTTATTGCCCCTTCTTACTGTTTCCAACCAGTATTTTCACCCTCTTTGTGTCCAGCCACTTATTTCCACCTCCTTATCTTTTCACCTCCTTATCTTTCCACCCAGCCTTTTTGCCTCTCATTATGTGTCCACCTAACATTATTGCCCCTCTTTGTGTGTCCATTCAGCCTTATTGCTGCCTCTTTACGTGTGCCCCCTCCATGTTCTCGAAATCCACATTACCCAACGCCAACTACCTTCTTCCATAATAATCTTACCTTTGCTTGCTGTCTTCTTGCCTCTATCACTCTCCTCTGCGGCGCGCTCTGAAGAATGAGACCAGCATGACCTTAGGAAGCCATCTTGTGAATGGAGCTGCGGGCAGCTGTGCATAGCATAGCCAGCTCTTTGCAGAAGGGGTGCACCGAGTCCCAAAATAAGGCCCCACCCCTTTGCAGGCATCGGGACCCACCGGGGATTCCCCTGGCTCCCCGCCGGCCAGTCTGACTCTAAGCAACACGCTCAGGGTTGTCGACTTTTAACAGGTTCCCTTCGGGAGATCCCAGAGGGATGCCATAGATGCATGCAGGGGGCGAAGCTTAACAACGTGATTTATGCAAATTGTGCCATTAAGCCCCGCCCCTTGACTATTACCCGTTTTTGGATTTATTTGTGAGGGGGCAGGGCTTAATGACACAATTTGCATCATCGAGTCCCTCCCTGTTGCTAGCAACACTAGAATACTAGTGTTGCCAGGCCGGGGCAGGACTTGAGGCCGTGGTTTCATGGTTTTAACCACGAGACTGAAGTCCCTTGCGAGAAATTTGCAGGCTCTCGCGGTATACCGGGAGAACTGCCCGAATTTCAGGAGTTTCCTGGACTCTCCAGGAGAGTCGGGGAGATATATATATATA
>WWET01000068.1:787989-802021 GCA_011038615.1 Limnodynastes dumerilii | reverse complement strand
TGGGGCCCCTCATTATAGACTAGCTTTTGTATATAAAGACTTTATGTCTAACATGTTTAAAACTGTTTTATTTGCCAGTTTCTTTTCTTATTATAATTTATGAAATTTAAGTGATTAATGTATTATTCATTTATCTTTTAGGTACACAGAATTTTCCAGATCCAGATCTAATATTAAAATTTGGCTCTGTTAACAGCACATTAGGTTTTCTACCATGGCACATAAGACTTTCAGAAATCATGTAAGTATATGCTTTCTATTTGATATAATTTACATTTCTCTTTTTTTCTAGTTTGTTCACAAGTAAAACTAACTTTTTATTCAGTTTAGATTTCTATATATAATTTTTATAGACACTAGCAAAGTGTGATTTGTTGTTTGTAAAGCACAACTGGAAGTATGCTTTGCATTATAAATAATCCTTTAAACCACAATGTAAATAGAAAACACTAGAAAGTTTTAGCAATAATTCTGTTTATTAATAATTCAGAGCTTACATGCTGGCAAAATTAAAAATAGCATACTACAGTACCACAGTTTCATTGTCTGTGCCAATCTACAACCTTAGTTTTTGTGATGTAAATGAAGGAAAATAGAAGCTCACTGTAGATCATAGACTGTTATTCTTGGTCCTCTGACAGTATAAGTGCAAAAGAATGGATGTTGCAGAAATTCTATTTAATATAGGTATATGTGTGTCTAATTTTCTTTTTTACTTTTCAGTTCTTTACCATCACACGTGAATATCCAATATGAAGACTTTTTCTTTGCTCTCCGTTGCTACGCTGGCTGTGAGCAGCGGCTTGGGAAATAACATTATCTTGTCTTGGACCTGTTCAGGCTTCTTAAAATAAAATACTCAATGTATCTGTTTACAAGGGGTTCACAACCATTTACTCGGGTTCACAATTCTTACCCCAGATTTGGTCAGCAGTCAGTTTTTGAAGACAAAAGGATTATCATTGATCTGTGGACACGAGTAATGTGTAAATATATTAAGACGTCTACTTTTCATCTTGCCCATACATTATGCACCTGTAGCATCGTCTACCTGCCAATAAAAGAAGGTCTGTAATAACTACCTATGAAGGCATTGTATAATTAGCAGTCCGTCCGCCTATTTTATGCCATGGACAGTTCAATGGTTAACATGTGAAATATATAGCTGCTTATCTTCCACTTTAACAATACCAGAAGACCTAATAAGGGTGGAAAGTATAAGCCACTATACCAGTATTGACATTAATGGAGGGTATTTATTTGTGTTGATTGCTGTCTATTATGGTAATGATACCTGTGAATCTATGAAACATACTACACAATAGAATACAACTCAAAATGCTTAAATCTTTATTTAAATATATAATTGGTCACAGATTAATTCACCATTTAAGTATAAATGCATAAATAACTGTTGCAGTAAGTTGCACTGAAATGCTGCATTGAAGTAAACCAATGTGGCAAGTTTTATACTGTAATATGTATAACTAAATTATCTGACAGTAATAATTAGGGGAAGAAAAATTCACCAGGGCTTCCAATTTCTCAAGTCTAGTACAATAGGGGTTAAATTATTTTCCTATTTATTTTAAACCAACCAAAGCTTTAATATTTCTGTATACATAAATACACAAAGTTGAAATCTGGACTGTGCTCCCAGAAAGGGCAAACAATTGCATATGCAGTAGTTTGCGCTCCATATGTTGCAAACCACATGGTAATCTGATAAATTGCCTGTCAGTAGTAAAATTCTTTTACTGCTATTGCTGTAATTTATGGCACTCATCTTAATCTGGTGTTGATTACTATGTAATCCATTTTACCATATACCATGTAGTTAATGGGACAGTTCCCTGTTTGCAATGTTGCATGTAGTAACTGCTGCCTTAAGCCCCATACACACTACAGTTTTTTTTTTTTTTTAATAAACGATAATTGTTTAAAACACTTGTGAAAAGAGTGTTTTGAACGATATCGTGCAAGTGTGTACGCTGCAACGATCATGGCGGTTCGTTGTAAAGTACAGAATATCGTTTGATCGTATCTTATAAAAAGTTTAATGTGAACGATCAAACGACTGTTGAAAACAAACAATCAAGCCATTCAGTACTGAAGGCTCAACAGAAAATCGTTTGTAGTGTGTATGCAGGCTGATTGGCAATAAAAATGTTCTGTAATGTCCATCGTTTAAAAAACTGTAGTGTGTATGGGGCTTTAGTTATCCTTTTCAAATAGACTGCTACAATTTTTACAACACAAGTGTGCCGCATAATAGAGATTTTGTGTACACAGGCATACAAATATCTACAGGGTAAATTCCTTTTATTTTTATTTACTTACACTTCCAAAACGGTGTTTTTTTTTTTGTTTGTTTTTTTTTTAAATATCAGGCACACCTAAAAATCATTTATTTAAAAAAAAAAAAAAAGTAAAGCTTGGACAGGATAGCAAAATCACACACTAAATACAGCTTACACAAACTCACTCACTCAGAGTGAGTGCTCAGTAAAGGAATTGATTTACAAAAACTATTCAACTATTTACAATGTTGTTACCTGTTGAAACACATTATTTTTTACATATACATAATTTTACGGAAGGCTGAGCAAAGGATTGACTTTTTAGACTTCCAACACAACCGATAAACCATTTGTTGGCCTCCTGCAATTTTCTTGGCCTAATCATGCTCATAGCAGACCATCTGTATAATGGAAGAATGCTGAAATCTAAATTTACTAGAGCGGAAACTAGTGCTAGCAGCTTGGGTCTGTGGTGGAACCTCCTGGAGTTTTAGACCGTTATCTTTTATGTTCTGTTTTAAAATAACGGTTGATTTATAGGACAAACGAGTTACCCACTTTGGGCTAGATCCAGACTTAGTTAAGTGCTTGAACTTGGTTACTCCTGGGCTAAACCATGTTGATTTCAGGGGGAGTCAAGTTAATTGTATTCTTTGCATGCAGTAAACAATCTTTGAATTGTTTACTGCACACAGATACTGACCAGTGTTACCATCACACTCTTATTTAGATAGGAAACGTCACCTCTCATCTGTAATACTGTTTGCAACAGATGAAATATGATTCCCCTGCACTCAACATAGTTTAGCCCAGGAGTAACTAAGTTCAAGCACTTAACTATATCTGGGTCCAGCCCTTTGTTACCACATATTCACAACATTGGGCCGGATTCAGACTTTCAAACATCACCCGACTTCTGCAAGCTGTTTGCAGCAGGTGGGTGATTTTCTAGCAATGCTTGTTCCAAATGTTACTCAATGGGTCTCAAAACATCCGCCAATGCAGCCCATCTCCGCCGGCCTAAACTCTGAGGTGTGTGTGAGGGGAGCATGTAAATTTTACATTATGGGCTGGGTTTAAGAGGTCTGTGTAGGTCAGCTGTCATACAGACCACTGATCCATAAGAGACATTTAAGGTAGCTGTCCCCTCTTCCATGCAGACTACCAAATCTCTATGCATTTCCCATACTAGATCTGATTCTGGTCCATCACTAAACCATGTAGCGAACACCTGAAATTGTAAATCTTGCTGCATTCTGCCTAAGATGTTTTTTTTTCTTTTTTACATTTTTTTTTTTTTTTTGTTTTTTTTGTAATTTTTTTCAAGCTTTTTTTATTCTTCGTAATGTTTTTCAAGCAGATAGATAGTGGTGTAAAATGGTTGTGGAATCCTATTCTAACTTGACTTGATTTAAAAATGTACACATACCATATGTGCCAAGCACTTTGTTCACCTCTGGGGATTAATCTATGAATGTATGTGAACCTGTTACGCCATTGCCTCGACGTCTAATAGAATTTTTACAGATGATTCCTTTTGTGCCCTGTGTTGCTGTAATGTTTGGCTAAATGTAAATATTATGTAAAGTTTTTATGGTTTAAAGAAACAATGTTGAATTGTGATATTAAAAAAATAATCAATTGTACAAGAACTGCTAAGTAATAAAGTTTAAAAACTACCTTGTAATATGGATATGTTTTTCAAGTCTTAACATAACCTACTGGTGAATGTTTCTAATAGCAATGCTTATGTCTTTGCATTTACTGTTTTATTTATTTGGAATGTGTAACGGTAACCAGTGCTGTTTAGCCACTTAAAAAATATATTTTTTTTTAAAACTAATATATAAATAAAAAAAAGCCATTTCTTGCTTGATCCTCTCATGAAATCCTACTTTGGATGAAAAGTATCAAAAATGGCTATTAAAATCTTGGGATAGCACTGCAACTACCAGTATGTTTCTACAGTATTGAGCTAAAGGAAAGAAAAGCCAGAAGTGCCCAAATCAGTTTGAAACAGGAGATCCTGCACAAATTTAACACCTCAACATGATTTACTGGAGTCTAAAAGGCAGCAGTGAGAAGTTGTGCTTCTGCTTTCTAATTGGAGGTTGGTTGAGCTATACAAACCAAAACTTACTCATCATGCATACCCACACTTCATATTGTGTCCCCCCCGGGAAGTTCCACCAGATTGGGATTATTATTAACTTCACAAACAGGTGTCTGATCAACACTGGGTGTAGGTTTCTTGCTGTGCTATATTCTTTTTGTTCTTAAGCACTAAGGAGGATAGACCTAAACATTATCTTCTGGAAAAGTCAGCATATCAACGGGACACGGAACTTGCCTTTAAAACATCCTTTATTTAGTAACAATTGAATATCATCTGTAAAGTTTAGCATGAACCGGTGACTGCAGTTTACATCTTTATCTATTAGCTATCTTGACAGAGAATTCTGTTAGTGTTTTTGTTATTTTTATATATCTGCTACCAGATTAATTTGACTAATAAATTTAATTGTAAATTTCATGTAATCTTTAAGGCTAACTTTTACACACACACACAAAACACACACACAAAACACACAACACACAAAAAAGCCCCATGGGGAGACCAATGGAATACATATTTAAAGTAAAAAAAAACAAACAAATGCAGTAAAAAAATGTAAATCTTAACTTTTAATTTTTTTTTATACATATATAAACTATCATCAACAAAATTAAAAACAAGAAACATAAGAAAAAAAGAGAAGACAGGACTTACCTGTTCGGGTGACGCGACTGACTGCCGATTTCCAAGTCCCGACATAAACACACTGCGCAGTTTTTCATGCAAAGTCCCTAAAAGTAGTCACTGTGCATGCGCAGGACTTCATTCATACGAAGTATGAATGAAAGGTCCTGCAATGACCTGGCAGATAATCGCAGGACCTCGCAGGATGGGTAAGTAATTGTAAATACTGAGAACGAAGATGCCAGGCTCGCAGTTAAGATGAGTGAGCCTGATGCAGCTTTGTTCACAGGGAAGTAAGTAAATACTTAGAATAGAATGGTAACAGGAGAGACCATTTTGAGTTTATGATAATTCTGATAAAGTATATTGTGTGAGATATTTTTAAGGGTGCCCCAAGACCTCAACTGACAGTTGCATTTTGTTGTACCCAACTTGGTGGTGGCAATTGATTGGTAATTAGTCATATTTGGGGTGAACAAGGGGCATTAGTCAGGGTAGAAAAGATGAGGTGGTTGTTTTAATTAGCCCCTTGTCTCACGTATAAGTCATGAGGCCTCAGGTGAGGTCAGTGTCATGACAATGAGAAGTGGTTATAACCTGTCCACACTTATTGCATATTACAGTTCAGAATATCAAGATTTAAAAATCATTAGTATCAAGTGTAGATAAACAGTCAGGAGAGAATATTGAGAAGGGCTGTTGACTTATTTCCAAAACAGCTCTCTCATCTTGGAACTGTTCCTTGGGGATTAGCGAGGACAAAAACAACAATGACATTTGGCAAAAAAAATGCTAGAAAGTGATGTGCTGCCCATAAATCTGTAAGCTGCTATGTAGTAAAACAGTCAATAGAGTTTAAAAATGTAAGTGTTTAAATTATTGCAGAATTCATTTATTTTATGTGACCGTGCAAGTGTTACTAAATGAAGCCTTTAGTTGTCATCCAACTATAATAAAGTACTCGTAACTCGACTTACAAGTTTCCAAAAATCAGATCTCTCCTCTGTCTCTCCACACCTGACTTCAGTGGTTTTTCTTACTTTCTATTGTTGCTTGATCTTCTTTCTTAGGACTGGTGGCTTATGGTTGACTCTACTAGCTCCTTGTGAAACACTGGCTTACTAGATGTGGAGAGATTGCTACGTTACCCAGGTTAACGGCACACCAGGGCACAGAGTCTAACTGGGGCCTGGTCTTCACAACAGCCTTTGATTTTGGGGATAGGCTTGTGCGGTAGGCTCCCAACAGGTCAGCACCCCTGGTGGTGTCTGCCGCAGTAGCAAGGATAGTGTGGGAGTTGGACATCGCAACAGATGGACTGAATAGACACAAAAAGGGCTGACAAACTGGACAGGACTGACAGACAAGGCAGGGGCACCAGATCTAGGCAGGTATACAGGATTAAGGTAACGGGGATAAAGACAGGAACACAAATTCAAGGTAACGGGGTCCATCCGGATATACAGATACAAGGTAATGGGGTCCAGGCAGATATTCAGAGACAAGGGGCCTGATCCAGACCTACGCCCGCGAGCGTAGCGTATGATCGCCCGGGCATATAAACTTTCACGCCCATGACACTTCCATTGATTGTACCAACTTACGGCGGCTGAACCCTACCCTAACTTTTTCAAGCGTCCGTGCGAATTTTCATACCGATACGCTGGTCGTACGGGGCTTAGCACGCCCATACTGTACAATTTAAATGGCTATCCCCGCCTCTGTGTAGTAACTCGAGCATCCGGACTATCGTCGTACAAAACGCACACCCCTTGGGCGAAAAATACGCTCAAAATACGCTCGCTGTACGCTCATGTCCTTTGGAGGACCGGAAGTTGTCATACAGCACATGCGCAGTGCTTTTTTTAGCCCGGTTTTACGCTCCCAAACAGCGTACGATCGCTTGTGGGCGTAGGTCTGGATCAGGCCCAAGGTAACAAGAACCAGATACCAGGGATGCAGACATAGACAATAAGGTAAAGAGAAATCAGGAAGTGGCGAGAAAAGAAACATGCCCATGGATGTTGAAAACAGACCAAGTGGTGATCAATAACAGGTATAAACAACCTTACACGGAACAATATCTAAAACCTGTAGTTTTGTAATTTCCTCAGTTTTTTGCGGAGGTGGTAGTGGAAGGTTGTACCTAATGTCTCTCCTTGTTTGAAGGCATTAGGCAAGCAGCTAACACAATGTCCAGGCCCATATCAATAACTTTATTAGATCGTTAAAAATTAGACTTCATTAAAAAAAAAGGCAAAATATCTTATAACCCATCACCAGCATTGAAAAACAAGGTAAGCATTTGGCTGGTTCAACATTTATATATTAACTAGTCTAAAGCCCGTCATAAAGACAGGAAAAAATTAGAAGTCCTTCCAATATTGGGTGTTCAAGGGGAGTGGGTGACTGATGGGCACTTGGGAATGGGAGTGACTTGTGGGGTCCCTGGGTGGGGCATTTTGAGGAGAGCAGTTCTGCTCCTGACTACTGCACATGTGCAGTAGCGTCCCAATGGTGTGGACGCTACTGCATTTGCGTATAACATTTAGGAGCAGAATGGCCTTTATATATATACTAATCTAAAGCCCATCATAAATACGGGAAAAATTTGGTTTGTATAGTATGTGTGTGTATAGTGTGTGTGTGTATAGTGTGTGTAGTAATATAAACTCCCTTCTTTGGGATATACAGTCACTTTTGTGTTTACAGTGCACATAAATTTCACAGGTCCCAGGTAATGTTAGGGATAGTGCAGAAGGCTTTAGATTTAAAACGTGTTAATATTCACATAGCACAGTCAATCTCAGGCTGTGTGCTATAAAAATGAATTTTTCTAATTGACTTCTGCACTATCCCTAACATTACCTGGGACCTGTGAACTTTATGTCTGTTCACCGTAAACACCTAAGTGACTGTATATCCAAGTGAAGGGAGTTTATATGGTTCTACAGTGTCTCTTGAGCACTACATGGAACAAAGAACAGAGCAAGCTGCCAGGAGGGTGTTGCTGTTGCCATGTGCAGAGACAGCAAAACGTGAGCAGTGTGACGGGTTACAGGTGGGGGGAAAGAACACAGGGAGCAGACGGACCCTCCGGCCACCACCAATACATGCACGGGACCGCCGCGTGCAGTCACTCAACAGTGACTGCAGTGATCTGGCTGTCGCGGCCGCAAATGTCAGTGATGTCAGCAGCAGAGAACGACAGACGTGGCGGCGCCTGCGGCATGGCACTGTGCATGTTCCGATCTGGAGCTCTGCCAAACACACTAGGCAGGGCTTCTGGTGGAACAGAGAGGTAACAATAACCGGGGAAGGAGCGGGTTCT
This sequence comes from Limnodynastes dumerilii, assembly GCA_011038615.1. Taxonomy (NCBI): domain Eukaryota; kingdom Metazoa; phylum Chordata; class Amphibia; order Anura; family Limnodynastidae; genus Limnodynastes; species Limnodynastes dumerilii. Next base: position 793,650 of record WWET01000068.1, on the reverse strand, counting down.
TGAGGGAGTGGGGCATCTTGATCTTGATTTTGATCCCCATTCTGACCAATGTCTTGCTGCTATATACCTCCATTATTAACTTGTTGATCAGCCCTTGGTCTGTATCTCTTATTGAAGCTTACATTTCATGGATCATTTTGAGCTTGTGATTTTTTTTATATTGCACTTGTCACTTTTGTATGAGGTTTCTGTGGTCTCTAATTAGTGGAGTTCAATTTCCACTGAATAAAATAGCATTTTTCTAAAATTTTTCTTTTTTTATTTAATCTGGAGTGCTGACTTCTAGTTTATTATTAACTTTTCCAGTCTTGCACCCAAACATTAACTTTTTGAATAATTTATATATGTTGCATATAGCATTCTAATTCTGGTTTCACAATTTAAAATTTCCTCCCCTAGCAGTTTAACTTGGTATTGTTCAGGTCTACACTTGCTCCTAAAAAAAGGTGTAAGTGCAGCTCTGAATCATCCACTTCTTTTCTAAAGTAAACATGCCTAAACTGGCTTCCCTTACTGACTTACCTTCCCTCATAGCTCAGTGACTCCATACCTTTATCAATTCTTTTAACCCTTCTCTGAACCCTCTAACGTTCCCATATGTCTTTTTTATGGATTGGTGCCCAGAACTAAACTCCATATTCAAGATGAGGCCTTACCAATGATTTATAGAGTGGCAATATTACACAGTCTTCCCTTGCATCTATGCCCCCTTTTTATGCATGCCAATACTTTAATGGCTCTTGCAGCTGCTGCTTTACATTGAGCACTATTGCTAAGTTTATTGTCCACAAGTACTCCCAAATCCTTCTCCATTAAAGAGTTCCCTGAATTATCCAATATAATTTATATGTGCTTGCTTGTTTTTGATCTCTAAATGCATAACCTTACATGTATCTTATCTTCCATATATTTCATTTGGCCAATAAATCCAGTTTATTTAAGTATTCCTTCTTGTAAAGGAAAGTTATTTCAGAGAGTGGATGCATCTGGAGAATTCCTGTAACTGGCAATTGGAGCATGTATTAAGTGTAAAAGTGTTATGATACTGGTATCCCACTTCTCAGGGCGCGGAGTCTAACTATCAGGTGGTTTTCACCAGAATAGCAAGTCGCACCCCCCCATCCCCCAATAGGTGGGCACCAATACCAATACAGGTTCCTGATGGAGTTGCAGGACAGAGTACAAGAAGCCAGGACAGGCCAGAAGTGAGGAGAGGGTAATATGGAAAAGACTGAGCAGAACAACACTCCAAGACAGATAGGCAGCTATACCACTGCGAGGTAAGTAAGAACAAACAAACACCACAGTTACCAGCACAAGGCTGGAGGAGCACTAAGAGGTAAGTATGAATAACAGACACTCACCACAGTTACCAGCACAAGGCTGGAGGAGCACTGAGAGGTAAGTATGGACAAACAAACACTCACCACAGTTACCAGTACAAGGCTGGAGGAGCACTGAGAGGTAAGTATAAATAACGGACACTCACCACAGTTTCAAGTACAAGGCTGGAGGAGCACTGAGAAGCAAGTATGAACAGACACTCACCACAGTTACCAGTACAAGCCTGGAGAAGCACTAAGAGGTAAGTATGAATAACAGCCACTCACCACAGTTACCAGTACAAGACTCGAGGAGCACTGAGAAGTAAGTATGAATAACAGACACTCAACACAGTTACCAGTACAAGCCTGGAGGAGCACTGAGAGGTAAGTATGGATAAGCAGACAGACTCTCCCTGTATCCCTTCAGGCAGATAACCACAGAGCCCCAAACACACTGGAAAGGAAGCTGAGCCAGGGGGACTGCAAACAGCAGAGACCGAGCCGAAGTCAGGCTAAGGAGCAGGAGACAGAACCTGATTGACAGGCAGACGCCGGAAGCAGGGCTTTAACAGGGAGTGCAGCCAATGCGAGGCTCGCGGCTCCCGCCGAGCGAACGTGGAGACGCATCTAGGAAACCAGGAGACAGGTGGACGCGTCTCTAGGGAACACAGCCGGAGGCGAGGAGAGGCAATTAGTGAAGACGCGTCCTGGTATCTAAGAGACAGCCAGGACGCATCTCCCGGGAGGCAGGCACATAGCGGCCAGAGGAAAAGCACATAAGGAGTTACATCCCATGGAGGCGTGTAACAAAAAGAGAGTTTAAAGCCTTGTAAAGGTCACCAATATATTTTATAAAATTTGTCCTCTCCCATCTGGTATCACACCTGGTTAAAAAAAAGCATGGCTGCTTCCTCCTGAAAACATTGCCCACTCTCCCCTTAAGTACCACCAGACAGTGGTCTGAGTACCAGCAATGGTACAAGTACCATTGGTTGAGAATAACTGTGTTAGAACAAGCTGGGTTATTCTTGACACAAGGAAAGATATGTCTTGTTAATGGCTTTGTAGGTTAGAAAGTTTTTTTTCTGGGAAATACAAGCAACCAATGCAGAGACTTAATTGAGTGCCCCAGCTCTAGAAGAGGGTTTTTCATGGTAAATGAGGTCTAGTGTTCTGCTACCTATCAACTCTTATTATTATTGTTATCATCTGCACTTTCACTTTTCTACTCTAAATAGTCCTGTGCAGCCTGGCTACAGATTGGTTGCTATAGGTGGAGTTATCATGGGTTTTTGTTGTACGGATTTGACTAGCCTAAATGGAAACCTAATTGAATCACACTAAACACTTGTGCTTCCTCCAAAAGACTTTAGACAATTGACAGTAAAGCATTTGGCATTTTCCATCAAGATTTATCCTTTTGGATAAATCTTGGACCTTAGACCCTGTCTAAGGTCCAGGGGTAGGCTGCTGTAATCAATTCCATGCATTTTGTTTACATTGCATTGTGATCTAGGGCTTCTGAATAACAGTATTTGTATTTATGTTGTGCCAGAGGAATTGGATAGCGAGTGTGGCACCTAAAGATAAATGTATGGAATAAAACAAAACACGGTTAACACAAAATGAAAGAAGAGAAACTACCAAGTTTTTTGTTTAAAGTGTAAAAGAGGAAACAAAGGTAGGAAGAGAAAAATTTAACAAAAAAGAAAACGATGTTTTCCAATTAAACAGGGATAGGGAGAGAAGGAGAAGCAGCGTAGCAGATCTGTAGAGAGGAAGGAAGTAAAGGGCAGGAGGCAGAAGAGGTTTTCAAGGTAGAAAGGAGAAAAATTAGAGAGGAGTAGAGGTGAGGTAAGGGAGGATGAAAGAAAGCGAGATGACCAATCCAATCAGTGTTCTCAAACTCTGAACTGACCGAGTTTTTTTTCTATAATGAACTGATTGTAAAGTAATAGGACAGACATGTCAAACTCAATCCATAAAGTCTAAAAATATGTGGCTGCAAGAAAAATAAAAAGTCTCATCCAGCCTCCCTATTATTCCTCATCCATGTCCCTCCAGTATTTCCTATCATGTGTCTCCAACCTCTCCAGTATTCCCCACCATGTTTCTCAAGCCTCTCCAGTATTCCCCATCATGTGTCCCCAGCCTCCCCAGTATTCCCCATCATGTGTCTCCAACCTTCCCAGTATTCCCCATCATGTGTCCCCAGCCTCCCCAATATTCCCCATCATGTCTCTACAGCCTCCCCAGTATTCCCCATTCATATGTCTCCAGCACACGGTAATTCTCTATGCAAATGTCTCCAGCTACTAGTAATTCCCCATTCATATGTCTCCAGCTACCCGTAATTCTCCATTCATATGTCTCCAGCTACCCGTAATTCTGCATTCATTTATTTCTAGTTCACAGTAATCCCACCTTCATATAACTCCAGTCTCCCCAGTATATATTTTACTTTGATGTCTTCCATCTGCTGCTCTCCTTCGCGGCGCGTGCTCTCTTCTTTGCATAAAGCAATCTGGTAACCTGCTATCAGCTGCTGCAGCAGTTATACAGGACAGCTGAAAAGTGGTTTACTCTCAACTGTTCTAGGTAACTTCCACGGAGGTTGATAACAGGAATCTTTCCTTTCAGCCACGATTGCTGGCAGCGAAGTATCGGCCAGCCCTGCATTTAAGCCAGTGCTCCACTTGGTCCACATAATTATGCAGGCCACAGAAAATATGCGTTTGGGCCGCATGTTTGACTTGTCTGTATTAGAATGTTTTGTAACAAAAAACTATGGGCATCATTAGGTGAATACATATTTATTAAAAGATTGGTGCAGTACCCTATAATGCTTTCATACTATATATTAACAGGTTTTTATATAGTGCCATCAGATTACATAATGCTCTACAGAGATAATTTCACATTCACATCAGTCAATGCCCCATTAGAGTGTAAGGCCCAGGTCCTAACCCAAGTACGACAGGGGACTTACACATGTCGTTTGCATAAGTCCACTGTCTCGGAACATCTGTCTATGTTCCACGTGCGTACTTACTGACAAACGTAACTATGTAGGGCAGACCAGGCATTTACAATGGTTCAAAAACAAAACAAAGAAAATCAGCGCTTAATGTACAGAAGCACACACTCCAGAAGCCAAGAAAACCTCCAGCTGCTACTTCAAGGGAGACCACCCCTTATAGAGAAAAAGCAAAGAGTAAAAAAGAGCGCTGGGAGATTTTATGCAAAATATATATATATGTTTAATATTAAAATGAACAAGATGAGAACTAACAAATATGCAATAAATATGACAATAGAAAAAAATATATGAGAGATAATAATAACCACAAATGTAAAATAACCTCTTATCTGTGGCACCTGAATAAATATTTGTATATAATCACAGGCATTGGATTAAATCACTATAATGAATTATAGGAGGTTAATAACCATATTGGGATGGAATAGCTACAGTACACCGTCCTTGATATAAATGTGCACTCAAGGTGTAGAGTAGAAATAGTGAGCTTCACCACGTTGTAGGATAGTAGGAAAAACTGATACTTTGTAACAGTGTGATTATTGAATCAAAAGCAGTATATCATCCATGTGTCAAAAGTTACACTTCTCAGAGCAGGTGTATTCAGGCAATTATCCGGCCGGTATGGAAGTAATGAGATGTTAAATCTCAGGCTTAAGCAGATATTATGCTAATAGTCACTGAAAGTAGCGTTACTGAGAGTTAGTGATTATGCATACAGCAAATGAAGTGCACAAACTGGCTGTGCCAGAATATAATTACCGATCCTGGATGAGCGTCCTAGCTTGGCTGTAGCCACTGCGTCTGCAGCCGCAGGGTGTTGAAATAATATCAGCAAGACTCCTCCTTCGGGAGCGGGTAATGGAGAAAATCCTCAGTAGCGGTATATTATGGTGGACGGAGACTGTGGGCCTGATCCTGATCAACGATGTAGCGCTGAGCGTGCTAACGCTCAGCGTTACATCGCTGACTCCCCCCTGGCACTCCCCCTGTGCGGGCGTATGGCCCCTTCCTTACGCCGGGTGAAGGCTACCCTAGCTTCGCCCGGCGTAAGGAAGCGGCCCATACGCTCACACAGGAGCGTATGGCCGCCTAGCCAGCCCTCCTAGCCTCATTTACTTACCTCCCCCCGCCCTCCAGGAGTAACGTGAGCGTTGGGACGCTGGAGGACGTCCCCTCCAGCGTCCCAAAGCCGCTACTATGGACGCCCGATCGTAGATCGGGCGTTTCCATAGTAACGCCGCTCAACATCTGCCCGGCGCATGCGCATTAGAGCTACGCCCGCCGCACTAGCGA
>WWET01000068.1:717044-739037 GCA_011038615.1 Limnodynastes dumerilii | reverse complement strand
CCTCTCCTCTTTTATCTCTGGCGATTTTTAGTCCCATTCTACAGCGAGTTTACAACTCGCAGTTTAGTAAATATGAGATTTGCATCTCATACATGGGAAAAATCGCCAGAGATAGCATAACAACGGCGATTTATAAACAAAACTCATCTCTGGCGATTTAATAGGAAAATCACCTTTAGTAAAGCTGAGATTTCAAAATCGCCACTAAACATTAGCAAACAGTGGCGATTTTGACAATCTCGAGTTTAGTAAATCTAGCCCCTGGTCTTCACTAGGGCCCATGATGGTGAGGATAGGCTTGTGCAGCAACACACCCAGCAGGTCACAATCACAGGAAGACAGCCCCAGGTATAGTTTAGCATTAATAACCAGACAGGAGTGAAGATATCAACAGTGTTTATTAGTGCACAGAAAACAGGTGAATAATGAACTAGGATAAGAATATAATAACAACACAGATAACAATACTACATAAACTGCAGGCTATAAACACTACAGAGAACATATACAAACAGGAATCAGAGAGAGCACCAAACACAAAGAAGGAGTAACTGGAAACACTACATGTTGGGGTACAGAGATATACTGATTACAAATTACAAGAGTGAATACAAACAGAAGTCCAGACAACAAAGCAGGCTAAATGCAAGAATACAAAACACATTCAAATACAAGGATTCAATTAACGCAAATACATACAGACAGAAAGAAGGCAGCTGGTATACAAGGCACAAGGTGATATCAGACAGGAGATCACAGAGCATACATGCATCAGAAACACAGGATAAGAACTAATGACCAGCAATCTACTCTGGGAGAGGAAGTCCTATAAGTGGTGGTTGACCAGGTGGATGATAATGAATTAAGTGTCCAACGGCAGCCCTTAGGGGTAGGTCAAGGTGATGTCCATGAAGCACACAAAATTGCCCCTAGGGGTAAGACAGGATATTACACATCCACAACATGTAACAGTCATATAATGAGATGTTTTAATATGATTGCTTGTAGACTAAATAAAAGAAAAGTCCCACTTAACTACTGTGTGTCATGTTTTCGCAATTTCTGTAAGTAATCTTTTCCCCACTGAAAGACATTCTAACTTATCTCACTAACAGAGTTGGAGTCCATACATAATAGATTATGTGTGTAACATCTGGATCCCATGAGTAACTTTGTGTTCTGGGCATGTGCAGTTTATCCGTTCCTAAAAATATACACAGAGATTCAGCTTCTACTTAAGTGTGAATCAGGTCCTAAATCTGGAAAGGTGGCCATTTGACAGAATAGGTAATTATAATACAAACCTGAAACATGCAACAATTGTCAAAATCAAAATCAGTGGCTGAATTCTACATATTGTCTTTTTACACTTATAAAATAAAATACCAATCTAGCTGGTTAAGTTACGTCAGGATAAAATAGATTTATGCATCTTGAAATGTAGAAAATGCTTTGCTTTTGTTTTATATATATATATTTAGCACAATATATCTTACTACTGCAGGACAGGAATCCACTGCTAACATAATTATGGGTACTTACTAGGTTCATTGTGATTTTCTTTGAACAGACAAATATATTTTTCCCAAAACATTGGTAACATCTTTTTCTCTTAAACCTAACTATTGTCAAGCTACAGATAGCCTAGTTTTTTTGTTTTGTTTTGTGTTTTTGTTTTTGAGGTAGCACTTTGGAAGACATTCATGCCATGACATCCATTATTGTAATTTTCTGCTTTATCATAAAGACCTTTACAAATGTTTTTTTGCATGCCTAGGAGACCACCCTGCATGTCCCTTGCATGTTCATTAGACCTCCCTGTGTGTCACTTACATTCCAAATAGAACTCCCTATTGTCACATACACCATACCACATGCTCAGTGAAACTTCACACATCTCTTTACATGAATAAGATTCATCCTCTAAACTATTATACAACATATACTAGAATGGTGTTGTGTGAAAAAGCTCTGTTACTTGTGTACATTCCCTGTCATTCCTTCTGTCCAGTGCCAATCAGTACTGTTTATCTAAATGTGGAATTGCATTTAATTCAAAAGGCTTATTGTGCATCAAAAGCTAATGTACAGTCAAACTTATTTAAAAATTATTGAGGTGTTATTTGTATTGCTACTAGCCGCGATCGTATTTACGCTCAGCGTAAATACAATGCACTCCGCCGGACACTCCCCTTGGTCGGCCGAAAGTTCCCTGCCTTACGCTCACAGAACCCTACCTTAACTTTTCCTATCGTAAGTACGTCCAGTCGTAATTACGCGATGTTCATAACAGCCTAAGAACCCCCACGCTGTACAATTTAAATGCATCCCCCCGCCTACATTTCGTAACTGCATCGTACTTACGGCTATCGTAATATAGGCACGCCCTTTCGTTCATACTTACGCCAATGTTACCGACGATCGATTTTCAACCATGGCCAACACTGAGTTAGGACAGGAAGTAGTCTCTGTGCGCATGCTCAGTGACTGTTTTTAGACAAGGTTGCGCTTACGGCAGGCGTATTTACGCCCACGGGCTTAGCTCTGGATGTGGCCCAATGTCATTGCAAATGTGAAGTGTGTACGCAGTTCTGATCGTCTGTCCAACGAATCTGCACATTTATGGTGGCCTTCAAATTTGTTTTAGAAGAGGGTTATGGGTGATGAAAATCACAGATTTTGACGATAAATTTTGTCATTGTGTATGCATGATTCATCTTGCTCATTTTGGATTTGAAATCATTGGTAATTTCTTTTCATGAACCGCATTGTGTGAAATTACAAGTATTGTGTACTTAGCTTAATGCTCAATGTGAAATAAAGCATTTCACATATATCTAAATATCAATCTCATACGGCATCTGTATTGTGTTTTATTTTTTATTTATTTGGCACACAATGCAAGGATATTTAAGACCAGGGGCCCAATCCTGAAGTACAGCCGACTGGGGAATTACGTACATTAGATATATGTGAAATGCTTTATTTCACACAAACTTCTTACGACACCGTAAGTGTCGGCGTACATAACTAACGTTACATACGCCGGCTCTTATGAAAAGGGGGCTTTCCCCCATTACGCATGTCGTATCTCTGCCGTGAAGGCGGAGATAGACATGCTAACGAGGGGAAAGGATGGGGGAGGCCCTGTTACGATCAGGTATGCGGCCATAAGGTACGAATCTGGACACGTAAGCATGCACTCCCCGCTACGATGCCAGCTGTAATGACCTTGGGCGCCCGTAAGGTGCCTGTAGGTCTGGATCCAGCCCCAGGTGAGTATGATGGGGCTTCTCGTCCACCTATTAGACATTTGAATTTATTATTTATTGTATTTAATAAAGAAAAAGCTGTCGTAAGAAAGACGGACATGCTTCTTTCTTACTGTGATGAAAAATCCTATAAATTAGGGCTCATATGAATGTGGTAAAAAGATGTACACCATCTTTTTACCACATTCATATGAGCCCTAATTTATAGGATGGCCAATTGGTGAAAATAAGGGCATGCAGGAGCAATGTGAGACGGCGGGATTAATGAGTGAAACGCTGGTAGAAAGAGTCATTTCATGTGAGGGAAAATCAGGTTGATAGAATGTGGTAGTGGAAACCCTTAGCACTGCAGGTATTGAGAAAATACAACTCCCAGCATGCTCCAATAGTGTAAGCATAGTTAATACCTGGTGAGGCATGATGGAATTTGTAGTTTCACACCTGGGGCCAGATTTACTAAGCTGTGGATTTTGAAACAGTGGAGAGTTTGACCATAGCAACCAATCAGATTCTAGATCTTATTTAACTATTGCATTCTAGAGAATGTCAGCTAGAATCTGATTGGTTGCTATGGGCAAACTCTCCACTGTTTCAAAACTCACAGCTTAGTAAATCTGGCCCCTGGAGTCTATGGGCACAATTTACTAAATGGTAAAGCCTTCGTTTTCAGAAGATAAAACCGTTTTCACCTGAAAACTGTATGTATATCCTAAAAGAGAGGGCTTTACCATTTACAAAGCTATGGAAACCATGGCAGTCATCAGCTTCTGCATTGCCGATAGCAGGAGGGGCCAAATCCCAAGAATGGGACTGACTGGTTGAATGCAGAACAGGTACAATTCAGCTGCCCATCCTGTTCCAATGATGCACAGAACCAGCTGCCTGTCCATCGATTTCCCTCGGCATCCTGAACCTGCGTGGCCAGCGACCACCCTATGCAATTGCTGGATGATGGAAGCAAAAGTTGCCTTTCATCCCATGGACTGCTGTCTCGACAAATACTGGTCACCAGGTCACTATAGCTACTATAGCTACTAGAACTGGTGACTGGATTGCAACTTCTCTCCCATTTATTTCAGCTGGCCGCTGAAGCCACTGCTCGCCAGCTAAAACAACAGGGACAGAAGAGCAGTGCTGGCTGCCCATGTAGTTTCAGTGGGTAAGGGAATAGTAGCCACTTTGGGATTTCCTATGTGTAGAAACTGTAGGATGTTTCTGCCTCCACGTTATCAGGCAGACAGCGCGGGTGAGAGATAGGAAGTCCAAGAAGACTTTGGCGGTGTGGGTGTGTGTGTGTGTGGGTGTATGTGTGGCCTTCCTTATTTTTTTGTTAAATAATAAGATTTGTTATTTAAACTTTATTTGCTAAACATACAAATAGCCCTCCCTTATTAACAAACACTTTATCTTCTGCTATAGCCATCTTTTATTTATATCAATTACATGTATACTCATTTTGCATATTTATAATCATATTCTATAGAAAAATTGTTTACCTATTCTAATAAAAAAATAAGCTATTGAAAGCAGCAATATTTATCATAACCGCATATCTGAGAAGCTTTAATGGGTTGTGTATTTGAGAATTCAGCCACTGATTTGCACACAAGTTAATATCATCTTAATGTTTCTTTACAGAATCTTTAGGTGGATTACAGGGTACATCAATTTCTACAATTATGCTTGCACAGTATTAACGTGTGAATCATGCAATGGCCACTCTATGTATTTGACCAATTTAATCAAATTATCCTTTAACAGAAGACACAACATAAAGCCGTTGAAGGTTTATTTAACACTGGAATGTGTTGATATGTTAAGAATTAAAAGAAATGTTTCTCTTTTTATTTCTTTGTTTTAAAGATTTAGAAAGTTATATATTGTTATAATGTTTAAACATCAAAACTATTTAAAGGAACAAAAAAAATGAAAGGTCATATAACTCAAGACACTCGTTAAGAAGCAAAATATAGGTTCATTACCTTTATATATTCATATTTAAATACTAATGAGACCAATTTAGCAGTTTAAAATTAAATTACCACCTGAATTATTATTAGAATTTTTTTATTTTTATATTATTAAGAAAGAAAAAAAAAGGAATAAGCAAATGCTTAAACTCTATTTAAAGGAATTATGCTATCAAACATAGCTTGACTCCTTGCCAGTTGTTATGTAGACAACCAAAATGTTGACAGGTTAAAATGTTGACAGTTGAGTACTGAGTATTATGTTAGCATTACATATATATATATATATATATTTTTTCCCCCCAAAACAGGTGCATAACGATAAGTTTAAAGATGTTACAAACAAATACTAACATAAGACTGGATTCACACTTAAGTACGTACCTAAATATACGCATACTCTGTGCATATTTTTGTGTTTTTTGTGGTTTGCATATGCGCCATTCAGATGTTATGTACGGAAACCCATTATGCACTGAGCTTAACTCTGTGCCTGTAAGTAGAAAGTTAAGAAAAGTGAGTGGGGGAGGCATTTAAATGGGGTAGTATGGGCTGGGTTTGCAAAGTACGCACATACTTTAAGTAAAATCCTCACAGATATATGCACAGAGAGTTAAGGTAGCCCTATGGACGCGGAAGTCAGTAAGATCGAGGGTAGTGTCAGGAGAACATACTTGAAACTTAGTTGCGTATTTTCGAATCTGTGCGTACGTTTTTCCTTCTTATCTGTGGATCAGGGCCATAATACTCTACTTTTGCCATTTTGACTTTCAAAATTTTATACCCGTTTGCTTAAATCATTAATATCTATTCACCATTAACTATCACCCTCACCAAATTTTTAAAGAGCATATACAGCTTCCCAGGGATACTCTGCGGCCCAAAGGGGAATATATAGAGTATGTGCAAAGGATAGAGTTGTAAATGATATTGTTGCAAATAACAGGTTTACAGGTACACTAATCAATCTCCTATGGTTAGAGGTTCAGGGCCTTACAATATCATGGTGTCTTATTGGCATACAAAGCCTTTCTTTGAATTAAATCTCTGAAATGTGTAACTATCTAAATGCAGGCTCTTACACAGAAAATGTAAATTGTGTACATGACTGAAACTGAACACGCCCCCAAGGATCCCTGTCACTCACAATTCCAACATATACCTTATTGTCCCTACTGTAAAGCTGTATGGAAATGACAGATAGTGATATTAAAAAAAGAAAAAGAAAAAATAACACTCCGTTCTGCGGTCCCTAAGGATCAGCTCAGACCTCGCGTTTAAACACTTTACACCCTATGACAGTACTCCTCAATAAATTATCAAGGCTAACCAATGAGATCACGATATGCAAAACAACCCAAGTATAGCTGTTTGAGCTATTCACCCGAAGTAGGAGTGTTTTAAGATCATAGAGAATAGGGTGGTGTACTACCCTTAGGAACAGGGACCCCCTCCCCATGGGGGTAAAGGAATTTTGAAAGAATTTTGAAGCATTTGAAAAAAGTTTTTTATTGGATACACTTTTTTATTGTTTACATACTTTTTATTTGGAAATAAATATATTTTTTGATATACTGAGAACGTCATATATATATCTGAATCCGGAAGAAAGGCTGGGTAACAAAAGAAACCTTTTCTATGCAACACTGAGAAGAAGAAGAGAAAAGTGTGAGTAATCATTTTATTATTGTTGAACAAGTGGAGACGTTGTTGCACTTAGATCTGTCCATTTCCTTTTATGTATGTGGATGACGCTGACTAAGCCTTGAAAAGCTAAAGAAGAAAAGAATAACATAGATATACTGAGCAATATGGCAAGAGAAGGAACATGTGAGTAGATTTGTGTGGTCAATATATTTACCTATAACGTTGGGAGCTGCACAAGGTCGCGGTTTCTTGTCTGTGCTTAATCTTGGAGGACGGAGGGTCTGGAGAGCCATTGTGGGGGAAAGCTGCATGAAAGAGAAAAGGGCTTACAATTGACAGAGATAGTGTGAGCAGTTTTCAGATCACCTAAGTTTACCTCTGTAAGACTGTGCTGCACAAGGTTTCTCCTGTTTCTGCTTTATTTCTGAGGACGGAGGTTGTGGAGAAAGGACTATACCCATTGAAAGACAAAAGAGGATAGCATCAGGAAAATCGGGAATAAAAGAAGGAATATTTTATGTGAAAGTCAGTTAAGGTGGACTTTAAGATTAAGTATTTATTCATGAACTTTTTTTGCTGAGAGACTTGTGAGAACCTGAGAGGCGCTTGATATATACTTGGGTTGTTTTGCATATCGAGATAGTGCTATTAATATATCATATGATGCGGTTGCATTTCACCATTTCAAAATGATCAAATGCAACCACTTTTGCAGTAACATGCTAATAAAAGGTTGATTATTGACAATATTTAATTTATCTTTAACAAAATATAAAATCTTCCTATCACATCAAAATGTACATCTGTGATAGTATTAATCACATGTTAATGCGTACTAAAACCTGTAATATAAAACCATCTTTCATGACTTCAGGGATGTCATAAACCTTTGAAAGATAGAACCGATTTAAATAAATAGTTGGCAGTAACATAACATATTAATGCTTGGAAACAAAACAAGTTTGTTGTCTCCGGGATACAGCTATTTAAAATTAACATCCATTTTTGTTCTTCTGTGTTCTAATGCAGATAATACTGATAATGGATGTTAATTACTTGCAAGGTGTGCTGGATATTTATAGACTGTTGCTAATAAAAGCATACACATAAAGATGTTACAGAAACAACTATAAATATCCAGAAGAATAAAAAAAGACATATCTGACTTTGAATCTCCATGTGATCTTTAAGCTTGATTTTTATGCTGCTGTGCTACCCTGGGACACTATATAATGAATGATGTTTCCTGCAAAAATTAATTGTAACTAATTAATGGCCTACCAGCAAGTGCCAATGTGATGTTATCTATAATATAATTGTCATTTAAACTGCACTAATATCATTTAGAGATCCAACAAAGACAAAGGGCATGTCTAGCAAGTTGCAATAAAAGTGAAATTGAGTTTTATTATAAAGCATATATGTAAATGTTGCAATTTAATTCACTTATAAACAGGTCAGCAAATCAGAAAGGCCACATTGGACAACCTCCAGTAATACCACAAGAAGATAAGATACCAAAAGGTCTGACTCCTATAAAACATATTTATATTTACTGGCAATGCCTAAGTGTAGATGAGATGCAAGGTTTAGTTGGGCATGTTTATGCATTCATTTGAGAAAAACACTACTCCAGCTGCTATATTAATATCAAGGTGCCCATGCCAGGCTCCTAGTGTAAATAATAATGATTAATGAATAATAATGATGCTAAAGATGATGGTAATGCGTCTGTACATACTAGAGAAGCTGGATTGCTTTTCTAAAAACATGCGTATGACCGTGAATAGGGATGCACACCCTATTGTTAATTGCACGTTGTAAAGTATAGAATTAACATATAAAAAAGCTAGATATTGGCAGAAGATACGAGCCACATGACCCATCCAGTCTGCCCAGTATTTTTTATTTTGTTATAACTATACTGACCCTAGACCATATTTTTTACCCTCTAAATCTAATTTTAGATTTAGAATGTCCTTATATTTATCCTATTCGTGTTTAACTTGTGCTACTGTGATAGCCTTTACCAATTCAGATGGGAGGCTGTTCCACCTTTCCGTTTATCAACTGTGCTTCAGGGAAGTCATTTTTCCTTCTTCTAAACCCACCACCCTCCAGTTTATACATATGCCCTCATGTTCTAATGCAATATATTTGAAATCTGCTGTTATATTCCCACTCTCCCTTCTCTGCTTCACTCTATTTATGTTTAGTTCTTCTAGTCCAGGCATGTCAAACTCGTGGTAAGCAGGCCACATGCAACCCAAAAGCTTTCATTTTGCGGCCTCATCTCACATAGGGAGGTCCAGCTATCTTTGCTGAAAAGGGCATGCTATCAGCCACCGCAGCAGTTTAACAGGACAGCTGATAGCAAAACCATTTTCAGCTGTCTTGTATAACTGCTGCATTGGCCGACAGCAGGAAACAGAAGAGTTAGTAGCCAGCGTGCACCATGGATTAGAGACACGGATGGAAGGTATCAATAGTAAGTAAGGTATAAACAGTGGAGGCTGGAGATTACTGAATGGGGAATAATGGGAGCTGGAGCCATATGAATGGAAAAAATGCATATGAGACTCTTTAGTTTTCTTCCGACCCACACAATCTTAGACTTTGAATTTTTGGCCCAGTTGGGGTTTAGAGTTTGACATGCCCGGAGTGGCCTTTCTTCCTTCTAAAAATGTGTTGCCTCTAGAATGTAACACAGTATTCTAGACTAGAAAAATCTTGTTAAAATTTGAAGAGTCCAGAACAGAAGCACCCTTTGTAGCCTAAAGTGTTTCTGCTCCCCTTCCTCTGTTTTATTACATTTCTGCCACTCCCTATATTTTTTTAATAGCAGCTACATTTAAACACTGCACAGGTGCACAAATACATGTTAACCAATCAGAACGCATTCCATCTAGTCTTAGGCTTGTGTTCCTAAGCTAGCCCTGGCTGTTGAAAGTTGAATTGGTTACAAAGCAAAAGCATGCACACAAGTCCTTTGCGTGGAAATCAGAATTTTGGATCCAGCTCTATATGACTGATACCCCTTTATTATAAAATATAGTTAAGGAAAGATTCTTAGGTCTGTTTTTATTCAGCCGCAGGGTTGGAGTATATATGGTGTCTCTGCATAGCAGATTATGGTAAAATAATAAAACACAAACATCTAATATTGTGATTTTGCATTCTAGTTGTACAAGTGCATGTTAGAACAGGATTGCCTACTTTTTATCTCTTCCCTCCAGGAGATCTCGGAGTGAAGATATAGATGTCAGTTTGGGGGTGGGGCTTAATGCTGCAATTTATGCAAATAATGTCATTAAGCCCTGCCCCTGTTAATCACTACTGCTGTTCATAGTGTTCCATTGGGTGGGAGAGGTTCAATGTTGAAAATGACATCATTAAGCCTAATAACACTAGGGATTACTAAAATGAGAGGCAAGGGGATGGGACTTGCAGGAGATTTGCAGGGACATTGAGAGAACTTTCCTGAATTTCGTGAGTCTTCTGGATATTCTTTTATGTCAGTCCTGAACTTCTGCTTCTGCTTTGGCTCCCAAACCTAATTAGTAATTAGTAACAAGCATATGCAATTATAACAAGCAAAGTGGCTGTGTATACATGTGTGCTGAGTGGAAAGAAGTGTTCCACTATGGGGCTGATCCAGAGTATATTTTAATGAGAATCTGGGTGTTTTATTGCAGCAGCGATGTGGATCTGCAGCTGGGTATCTGTTGCTTTCTCAATAAATTCTGCTCAGAGTTGCTGTAACTACCTGACTGGCAAAAATCTCTTGCACAAATTTTAACACTGCAATACATTTTGACACCAGTGATTGCCTCAGAAATCACAGGCACTCTTTAATAATGGTCCCTTCGTTATGTGTAAGTATGGGCTTTCTGGAGCTATTTTCAGCTATTCATACTACCCAGTGTAAGTGGAGCAGTTGAAGTCACTGCTCTGGGTCCTGACTGAACTAAGGGGTGCACCTATGCTCCTTGGGTCCAGCCCTCGTGACTGGGATCTGCTGCTGCTGTGAAAGGGAGCGAGATGTTACAATATAACATACAGAAATGTTACTGGAGTTAGATTAATTCCCTTGGGGGGGGGAATGTAATTACAGTTCCTTACAAGTTTAACAATGTTTAATTTCCAAACACTCTTGTCAAGCCACCCATGAGTGAACAGCTTGTTTTCCCGAGCTAATTCTAGTAGTTGATATTGTATGTGTGTGTTTGTGTGTGATGGTGTGTGTATATATGATTATTTTTAAATCTGTATATGTTTTAGCTGATCCTCAGAATATCAGAGTCAAAAGATAAGTGTGAAAAAAGAATTCATTAGAGGATATGCTTCACATATCATTAATATTATAAATAAAGGAGACAGATTTCCAATCCCCTAAAGGTTTTACTCCAATATTACATCTTGTTAGATGAATCATTTGCGTTCTTGTAGAAATGCAATTTCTTTGTTGCCTGAAGGGGCCACAGGGTATTACGCAATACCCTGTGGTTAAAACTGGATCATTTGTATAATATGACATATTGTCCACGAGACTAAACAGCATTAATAAAATAGAGAATCTTGGAAAGTACTACAGCAGTTATGTGTCATTGTAAGAGTTTATCTCTGTGGTCACCAAATAAAATAAAATTAATAAACAGAAGGGGACATCAGCCAGAGGGGAACAGGGGTTGCCATGTAGGTATCCCTGGCCACCAGATCACTGATGAGTCTAAATGAGTGCTAGCATGTCTTTCTAACAGACTTAAGTCCCAAATAATTTCATCTACATCTATAATGATTTCTGCAGGGCATAGCAAATGATTTGAAAGTCTTTATAGGTTACATTACTAAGATGAATCTGGTGGGTACAGCGTTATACAGCGTTATACAGTTCCATCCAATAAGTCGGAATATTGTAAGGAACTTGCCTTCTTGATACTAGTGACAGAATGGATCTGTTTACCAGCAGCAGAGAAATAAGCCTACTACTCAGTGGAGCAAGGAACTCCCAGATAAGATTCTTGTGTTATGAATGCTGGTTCACAGATTTTAAAATGATTTTTGAGTAAAGGTTTTGTCAATTGTATTGCACTATTGGTCCGAAAGCTTCTTTATTGCTTGACGTAATACAAAGAAAAAGAACAAAGAAATCCCCTACAAGCTTTTGAAATCTACGATCTGGTACGCTGATAAGACCCCTGTATCTACCACAATTTATATTGAATAGTTTATCTACTGTTCTAATTGTGTTTGGTATATAGTAATTTGATAATCACTTTTCATCCTTTATTTGCTTCACAAAGGTGTTCATTATAGAATTACTTTTCTTACTATTTGTCCTCTTTTTATCTCCCATTGTTTACCTTTTGTTTATTTTATGTTCATTACATCAGAAGCACAAGTCACTTGGAGAAAAACCATTACAAATGGGGGTGGTCCCAGTTATTCAACTGTAGGAGGTTCCATCAAAGCATCTGAGAAATTTATACATGTTACATGCCATCAGAACGGCATGTAACTTTACTCACCGCATGGCGCCTCTCTCCTGTACATGCCATCAGAGCGGCATGGCGCCTGCGATCTTCCTCTCTCTCCTTCCCAACGTGCATACCGTCACATTGGCGTGACGGTATGCAAATTAGCCATGTTTTGTCGGCACAGCCAGGAAGGCGGATACTGCTCTCCTCTCTCAGTCCTGGCGTCCTGGCCATTGCCAGAACAACTCCAATGGGGCCCCAGCATTAATGTTGTCCTATCAGAGGTTATGAGCCTCTATTTAAGCGCCACCAGCCCTCTCCTGCGCTTATAGCTCCATTGTCTCTCTCCTTTGCCTTCCCTGGTTGCCCTTTGTATTTACCTTTGTGTTTTGATAGTGTGTGAGCTTGCTGTGTTATTGCCCTAGTTTGTTCCTCCCTGTGCGTTACGTGTTCTCCTGTCCTCACCCACCTGGGTGGTGTGATCCCACCTTGTGTGAGTCCTCTATCACCTACCTTTTCCATTACTCTTGTTGCTGGTAGCAGCTGTAGTCCTGCCGATATTAACGTATTGCTGCCGGGGGCCGCGACCTCCAGGAGTCTGCAGCCCAGACTATCCCCACCATTAGGGGCTCTTGTGAACACCTGACTCCTGGATAGACTCCGCACCCTGGGTAGTGGTATTAGTTGTAACAATACAGCTCTGGTGTGTACTATAAGTGACAAATATTAACATTTTAATCTTTAGATTTACCACTAATGTACACACCATTAATTCTTTTTTGCAGCACAACATTAGCATTTAGTTAAAGGCTGCTTTCTGATTTAGTCATAATAAACATGCAGAAATATATTACCTGAAAGGAATTCCATAAAACATATATAGTGTAAGTGGCTATAAAAAGATGTATAATTACACTGCTATACACCATAGTTGCCAACTCTCCCTGAATATCAGGGAGACTCCCTGAAGATTGGGTAATCTCCCTGACTCCCTGAAGTGTTTGGTAATCTCCCTGATTCTAATTTCATCCATTGAGGTCTATGGAGATGACCAATTTCATGGAGGCCAAGATGTAATGAAAGACGCAGTCACTTTTATATTTTCTATAAAGATAGTACTAAAAGTATTCACTGACAATTTAATAATCAATAAATACTCATACTGCCATTTTTATTGTAAAATAGCTTGCCTGGCAGTGCTAGATACACCTATGGGTGGAGCTATTCACAGGACACACCTCTTTGACAATACAGGACACGCCCCTTTGGTGCAGCGCCTTGATAATGCTCTCACAATCTCCCTGATATTCATTTGCAAAAGTAGGCAACCATGCTATACAGTAGTGGCTTTGTACTTGTCTGAAGAGTTCAAGTTAATGTAGCCCTAATAAATGAGGCTTTTTAAGCCATTCAAGAAGATTGTTTATCCCTACTCAGTGACTTTGAAATTCCCTGATGACTTGAATGTGTTGGAATTCAGAAATGTTCATCCATTGTTATAGAATTCTGAAAAAAAGCATTTAGTGACTTAAGGAAAGTTTCATAATTGCAAATTTGTGGCAAATACTTACTGAGCATGATGACTAGTCCATAATATGGTAAAATCAGATCAGTCTTTGTTATTTGCTATAGTACTATTTGTGGGACACAACTATAAATCTAGAAACAGAACCAAAGCCAAATTCTTAAAAGGATCCACACACACACAGAATCTTTTTATATTAATTGTTTTAAATTGTAAAACATGAAGAAGTATATAATGCTTATATTAATTTTCATCATCTCTCTGGAGAGTTTAAAATAAATAACAGAATATTGACACACAGTTCTAAACAAGAGGCTGAGTCTATTAAATACAAAGCTAAGTGCATTGTTTCAAAGCATATCTGCTTAGTATATAACTTAAAATAGAATTATGGATGACACATATGTCTCTAACACAGCACAAGTATAGCTAATACCTGGCAAACCATGTTAATTGCAGAGGAGTCATATTTCATTTGTTGCAAACAGTATTAGAATTTAGAAGTGGTATTTCCCAGCCCAAGTCTAAATAACAGTGTAATAGTAAAACTGGTCAATATCTGTGTGCAGTAAGCAATTCAAAGATATATCCCTGCATGCAAAGAATACAATTAACTTGACTCCCCCTGAAATCAACATGGTTTTGCCCAGGAGTAACTTTGATGATTTGTATGATGCATACCTCCAAACTGTCCTGATTTCCGCAGGACAGTCCCAATTTCAGTGCACTGTCCCGCTGTCCCGTCCGTTGTCTTGTTTGTCCCGATTTTCATTTATTTGAGCTGCAGTTATCCAGCTGTCCAGCAGGTGGTGCTGTGACGATCTGGTAGAGGAGGCTCTGCACGCAGGAAATCAACTCTGTAGAGTTCCTGAGTGTCACTGTCTTCAGTCAGTATACAGCATGTCTCCCCTGCTACCACTGCCCTGCTCTGGACTGGTGAGTGGCCTGGGGGCCCCTACCCTATGCTTTGCTTGTCCTATCTGCATAGGCTGTGGATAGCTGTGGAGGGATACAGATAGTGAAAGGTATGTATGGAGATTTCTAAGGTGCGTAAGTGTCATCTTATCATCTTAGTGAACTTCAATTTGGTCCCTGATCCCAAAATAGATTAATCTCCTCAGTTAAATAAGACACCGGCTCAGTTAGATAGTGGTCCTTTGTTAGCATTTGGGAAAATTATGGCTGAGTATGATTTGTATGATGCGTGGTGAGTTTATTTTCCTACGTCTAGGGAGTACACCTTTTACTTCCATGTCCATAATAGTTACTCACGGATAGACTTAATTAATTTTACTAGACAAATGGACTCAGGACACCAGGTATACTAAAATTATCCTGATCTCATGGTCATCATGATCCTGTGGTCTGGTCATGGGATATTCAATCAGTTAAGATTCCCCCTAGACTATGGAGGTTGCAGCTACATCTCCTGAATTCACTTGAGGCCAAGACAGAGATTGAAAACGCTCTCGACCTATTTCTTCAGACGAATAAAATAGAGGACACTTCAATTTTTACTTATTGGTGTGCACTCAAGGCTGTTATTAGAGGCACTGCTATTCAAGTGGGGGTCAGATTATGGAAAAGATATGTTCAGACCCTGGTGGGCCTTGAGGAGAAAGTTTCCCATTTTGAATTAATTAACCAATCTAGCCCATAAATAGATACTAAGAGAGATTTAACTAAGGCGAGAGCGGACTTAAATAAACATTTGCTGCAGTACACACACAATACTATGACTGCTCTGAAAAAGAAATATTATGTTGCGGGTAACAAGGCAGGCAGACTTCTCCCACGTAAGCTACGAGGGCGAACAGCATGCAAAAGAATAAAAATTTGTTTAACAAAACAGGCCAAAAAATCTTAAACCCATATGAAATTGCAAATACTTTCTCTAAATACTATTCCAAGCTCTACAATTACTGTAAGGACCCGTCCATTACGCAGCCAACTACTGAGGCGATATCTAATTTTCGGGACCCACTAGCTCTGGCAAACTAGCCTGGAAGGTTTGAATCTCCCCTGGTCACAAGCGGAAGTACAGTTAGCAATCAAATCTCTACCAAGTAATAAGGCTCCTGGCCCTGATAGCTATATAAATAACTTTTATAGTACATTTTCGGACATTCTTTCCCCCATTCTTACTACGTTGTTTAACACAGCTTCCGAGAAGGGCATGTTACCAGTAGATATGTTAGAGGCACAAATAGTGACCATCCCCAAACCAGGTAAATCTCCCACAGATGTTAAAAATTACAGGCCTATTGCCCTGTTAAACACTGATATCAAAATATTTGCTAAATTAATTGCGTTTAGGTTAGCCCCCTTACTTTCTACTCGTGTGCACCCTGATCAGGTAGGGTTTATCTTAGGCCGCCAGGGACCGAACAAGATCCGCAGGGTCCTGTATATAGTGGACTGGATAAATTACTCCTCAACAGAACTCATATTGCTCTCTCTTGACGCTGAAAAAGCGTTCAACCGCGGTCCTAGGATGTTTTGGATTCCAGGGATACATTTTCAAATCTATTAAAGCCCTTTACCAAGGTCCGACGGCGAGAGTATTTAGTAATGGGTTTTTGTCCTCTCCTTTCAATATTACGTGTGGTACCCGTCAAAGGTTCCTTCTTAATTAAGAATTAAGAATTAATTAAGAATTAAGGCTCCCTTAATTTTCGCGCTTATGATGGAACCCCAGGCACACCTGATCCGATTCTTCCCCAGGTTTCCGGGGATTACCCTTAACAACACACAACATAAGTTATGTTTATTTGCTGATGACGTACTCTTGTTCATTACAGAGCCAGAAATGGCATTAGTAGAGCTTCATGCTCTTCTGGATAAATTTATCGCAGTTTCCTATTACAAATTGAATGCAACTTATACTGAGGCATTGCCCATTAATCTCCCTCCTACCACTTTGACTACTTTGCAGGGAAAGTTTCCTTACTCCTGGAAAAAGAAGTCCTTATTATATTTAGGGATACGCATAACATGTAGTGTGGAAGATGTCCTCTCGGAAAACCTAACTCCCTTATATGATCAACTCTCTATGCTAACCTCATCGTGGCTGACATATGAAGTCTCGTGGCTGGGCTGCATTGCGGCCTTTAAAATGATGCTTTTGCCAAAATTAATGTATATCTTCCGTTCCATCCCATACCTTCCTCTGAAGAAAGAGTAGCCAAATTTACTAAACTTATGTCTATGTATGTGTGGAAGAATAAACAACCCAAGATAGCCTTACGGCATATGATACTTCCTAAACAATCAGGTGGTCTAGGCCTCACTGATTTGGGAGCCTATCAAGAGGCCTGTGTACTGGCCCAGCTGCGAGATTGGTCCCGCACGGTGCAGCAGAAACCGTGGGTGGACTTGGAGTCTAGTTTGGTTAAAACCGTTCCCATTGCTGACTTATTTTGGTTGCCCTGTCATTCCCGCCCTCGATTAGACCCCCCCTTACGCTCTATAGGGGACTCCCTGAGAATTTGGGACAAGTTCCTGAGTCAATGTACTGAAATTGTTCTTCCTACCAGAAATCTTTCTAGCTTAACCCTATATCAGTTCTTAAAAATTGGAGTGTGGCGGGACCGCGGACTTAATAAGCTAGAGATCTATTGCCTCAAGGTCGCTTGCGCCCCTTTTCTGAGTTCATGAATCAATTTAACATTCCAACTTCTGAAACGTTCCACTACATACAAATTAGCCATTGGGTCTCCAGTACACTTAAAGTACAAAACACTCTAATGCTTCCACCTGAGTCTATTTTACATCGCCTGTCAGAAGGTGATATTAGAGGGGCCATATCCTTCTGGTATGGGGGTTTAGTCTCTCCAGGCCTTACCTCGAGTAAATCACCTCCACATGTCCAATGGGAGAGAGACTTGGGAATCACAATATCCCAGCAACAGTGGGTAAAGCTTTCGGCTCAGTCTTTTAAATTATCAAGGTGTGCTAACCATGTGGAAATGTGTATCAAATTACTCAACAGACTGTACCTTACCCCAGCAAAATTACATACAATGTGGCCAGCCCATTCTAAACTGTGCTGGCGGGGATGTGGCTTGACAGGAGATTTGCTGCATGTTTTCTGGGCTTGTCCCAAGCTTCAGGTCCTTTGGGCGGAGGTGTTCTTACTAGCATCCAGAGTGTTAAATCATGCCATTTCCCCGTCTCCACAGGTGGCTTTACTTCATATTTATCTTCCTGACCTGTCCAAGGAAAAACACTATCTCCTAGGTCACATATTGATTGCGGCCAGAGCTGCTATAGCGCAACTTTGGAGAGCCTCGGACCCTCCCCCTCTTTCTAAAATAATAGCTAAAATTACATTTAACTTCACCATGGAAACCCTAACTACAGAGTATCATGTATCCGCAAATTCTACCCTTTTTCAATGACTTTCTTGGTTAGATTATATTCAAGTAGACAACAGACATCATCAGGTAGTCTCATACAAGATTTCTAATCTCCTGAATTGTCTTCCACCATCTTAATAAAGTTTAACTATACATGGTTGAAATGTGTAATTATAATCCTAGCTATTGGTTTATACTTACGCTTATATCTTAGTCTCTCTCAATTAATTCATGACTCAATATACTGTTGCATGTATTGTTCCATGTTAAAATGCTGTAACTCAAGCTGTACCCCCTCCCCCCCCCCTTTTTTTTTATGGAAAAAAAAAANCAATCGGTACCACCCCCCCCCCCCCATTTACACTGAAACTTGAATAAAAATGTATTGACGGTAAAAAAAAATATGCACATTTTGGGATGAGATTTTTGGAATGTGTTGTTCACTGTTATTATAGGCCTGATTCACACATCAGAAACTCTAAGTTTAAACTCCCTCGCAGAGTGTGATAGCGCTTCCTTAACTTCCCGTGCATTTTTTCTTTATTAAGAAGGAAACGTAAGATTCTTTCACCGCTCCCTTCCCAGCTCATTTAAGTACCTCTCCCCATCCACTCTTCTCAAAAAAGTCACAAGGCTGCACTGGCACGCCTCTTTATTAAAATACTACATGCAATCTTTAGTTGAAGTCCGTCCCTAAGTACTATGTACATTGCGGAGTAAAGCATGATGTCTAGATGAATAGATGAAGCATGACAAAGGTTCCATAAATAGTTGCTGGTGATGGTAACCTAAGACAATATGTAAAGAGATTCTAGCCATAATTTGTAAAATGTAGTAGAAGACTGGTAGCTAGAATGTGATTGGGTCCAAGCTTCATCAGTTATATCCTATTGACTTGGAATGTTTCTTATAATTTCTACCTTTAAAATAGTTTTTCTTTCTGTCACACTTTCCACATTTTGTTCAGTATCATTTGACCTGTGCTTCGTTCCCTAGACAAACATTTCTGGTAGAATTTAATTCACCTCAATTAATATGACTAGAAACATGCAAATTGCATTAAACTAATTACAAGCCTTGTTATGGAAACTTGTTAATACATGCTGCAGCGTGCACATCCAATTAATCAACTTCTTATTAATAACTACCTTTAATTTATATTCATAGTTGCTAGTGGTGACAGTATAAAATGTGGATTTTTAAAATTTGTAAATAACCTCTTTTATTAGAGTTTTACCTGTTATGAGAATGAAGGGCTTATTCAGAGTATGGGAGGAAGGGTAAAACAGGTATAAGTGTAGACCTGAGCAATACCATGTTAAAGGAAGGCAAGTGTAAACTGTATGAACAAAATTATAGTTGAGAGTTGAAGTTTTATAACTCATTTACAGATTAAACATAAAGCTATGCAGTATGTGAGTTATAGGTGCAAAAGCAAAGTATTCTTAAAATAAAATTTTTATTTCGACCCTTCACATTGTAACATGGTGTTGCTCAGGTATACATTTGTACCTACAAATAAGGTGTAAGTGCATCTCTGGATAAGCTCCTATATGGGTAAAAGATACAAAGGTGTGTGTTGGTTGATGAATGCCATCTGTGGTACCTGATGAGAACACATTATGCACTATCCAGACTTAGGCCCTAATTTAGGGCCTCATTCATAAAGGGCGATTTTTTGCTGCGATTTGAAATGTGATTTGAAAACATATTTTTGAATGCAAAAATATGTTTTTTTGTAAGATATTTCTAGGTGTGTGGATAACATATGTAAATACCCTAATAAGTGACACATCTAATAAGGATTCCACAATATCTCCTTACTCATCATTTAAGACAAAATGTATTTCTGTCAGCAGTTTTAGAAAATATAGGACAGTATTAACATTGTAAGTTGGAAGTCAAGAAGTCCAGAATATGTAGACACACTTCCAAAAGTAAAATGTAAATGAGCACCTATCTAAAATTTTGTTCTATATACTGTATATTTCTTCTGTATAGTTTGGTTTAGAGCTGTAATCATCAGGACTGCATTTTATGGGTAATTTGTGTATTTAAAGGATTTCTCTACATGGCAGAAGGTTCAAAAGGAAACCAGATTTCTATTGCATCACACCAGCTAAAGAGCTCTCTCTACTCCTTTTTTACATAGAAAAGTAAGCAACGTAAACAGGGAACACTGCTTATAAAGTTTATTGAAATTATGGTCTCACAGCAATATTGAACGCTCTCCAATTACAGGTTTTCATTGACAGCATGCTATCTAGTGCTCTTTCCAACAGCTCCAGGTAGAATTGCATAGCTAGAACCATCATGAGCTGGCATTAGTAAATGAGCTACAATTCTGAAAGTATCCTGCTTTCAGAGAGCTAAATCATTATCCTCATTAAGAAATGAGTGGTAGATTGCTGTCTGTACAGAGGGGGGAACAGCCCTTTAAATCCATCTAAAAGTATTCTTAAAACATTTATAAAAAATAAACCCTGCCATTGCTTTGAGAGACAGTTACCATTGGGGTCCTTTATTATTCCGCTTTAGCGTTCCCGCTGAGAAACGAGACAAGACAAGAATATGCTCTTTCCCCACTTACTATGACCTTTGCATTGACTGCTAGAATACACAATAACACTAATGTCATGGCTAGTGTATTAAAGAAAAGGCAATATAAAATCGTCTCATTTGTAGATGATGTTCTCCTGACCCTGACAAGTCCACAGATCCCCCTCCTCAACTTGTTTAGTGAGCATAGTGCACGTGGTTACCTCTCAGGATATGAGGTCAGCAATATAAAGTTGGAGGCCCTATCTATTTACATTTCACATAGTACCCTAAAGGGGCTGATTTAAAGTTTTAACCATCAAGCTATATACAAGATGGTATTTGGTCCCGACATGGTTATACCATTTATTTCCATCTGTATCTAATCTCTGCTAGAGAGGTTGCAGGAAAGCGGACTCACTTTTTCATATCTGGTGGAACTGCCCTATTTTTGCTCAATTTTGGAGAGACACAATCCTAATTCTGCAACAGCCGCTAGAGGGGGATTGGCATTAGATCCAACTGTCTATCTTTTGCATCAAGTCATTACACTCTCTACTTGAATCAACAGCTAAGCTATTAATGTACTGCTGTAATGCGGCAAATAGTTACAATAGAAAAGCCCTACCCCACCTTTATATTACAGTGAAACACATGCAGAAGACCTGGGGACCCTGGTACCACCACTATAGTGTCATAATGCTGGGCAGTTTTTAATTAAAATATCTCTATAGTCTAAGCCTCCCTGCCATCACTCTTTCTTTCCCATTAAAGTGGCTAAAATGATGTGCCGAAGATTTGATTCTTCATTTTTGATTGTAAAATGTTAACAATGCTTATAAATAAAGAGATTCAATTATACTAAACTTTATTTAGCCAATCACAAGCACCCCATAATACT
The DNA here is from genome assembly GCA_011038615.1 of Limnodynastes dumerilii. Taxonomy (NCBI): domain Eukaryota; kingdom Metazoa; phylum Chordata; class Amphibia; order Anura; family Limnodynastidae; genus Limnodynastes; species Limnodynastes dumerilii. Next base: position 717,349 of record WWET01000068.1, on the reverse strand, counting down.
CTTCAGCTGTAAATATCTATGTCAGGAAGTAAAACTTCCCCTTCAACTGTTTAATGTAACCAACATAACCTTAAATATTATTTATTATAGTGTACCCATTCTTGTTGTATCCTAGGATGTTGTTTCCATTACAATCCCTAGTTATGACATTGCCTTCATTATTTAACAAATAACGTTATTGAAACCTATATCCACTTTGTTGGTAAATAATATGCTAAACTATGGGAAATAGTCATGTCTTGAAAAAAAAAAAAATCACATGTGATGCCACCAGGGCCGGAGCTAGGTCCCTGGGCACCCTAGGC
>WWET01000068.1:696259-706751 GCA_011038615.1 Limnodynastes dumerilii | reverse complement strand
CAGCAGGAACAAGAAAGGGTCCCAACACAACGCCTATAATCAATGCACTACTTTCCATCTGCAAATGCTAATACACAAATGCTAATACATGTTATAATGCTCTAAGCATTGCAAGAATAATAATGATACTGGGTAAATTTACTTTCTCTCACACCTATGGTTATTCCTTATGTATTAAAAAAGCAGGTATGCAATATACAAAAAAATATGGGAACCTGTGTTTGTTATTTAATCTCCTGTATCCATATACGTGTAGTACTGGATGCTTATCTAATGATAACATGCAAATGTACCTCTGGCTCCCCTCACAGTTAAGGCTTTCTGTCAGCAGGACCCTACCTTCAAAACGACTTCCAGTGTGGAAATCTTGATCTTGCGATTCTAGATCTGTGCTGGAAGTTGGTAGCGTGTGCTAGCATACAAGATTAATGTGGCTGTTTTATGCACACAACATGCAAAACAACTATAATTAAATCAAGATCAGGTCCATAATGATTATGTATTTTCATATTTTTTGTGCTCTTTTATGGTTTATTTATTTGCTTTATCTGTAACTATGCGGTCCATTTACAATCACTAGCTCGATGCCCTAATGATAGCAGCCAGGCTCGCTGTGCCTCATAGAGAGTCTGCCAGGACCACAGGTAGTATTTACTAATACTTACCCCTCCATCGCGAGGTCCCACGATGGTCTGCGGGACTTTCGCTGGAGTCGTTTGGCTGTGCTCGTAGATGAAGTCTACTGACTAACTTTTGGGATATGAAAATTTTCAAGTACCAAAAGTTCAATACCCTGCGCATGCGCCGGAAATTCATCTCCAGGACTGCAGAGAAAGACACCAGACAGGTAAGTTTAGCTTTTAACTTTCATTTTATTTTTATGCTGATGTTTATAATTATTTATTTAAAGTTAAAATAATTAAAAAACACAGTAATTTTATTTATTTATTTAAAAAACCCCACAATAATATATGTGTTCCTGCGGTCTCCTTATACCTACCCCCCTCCTTTCCTCCCCCTAGTAACATTTATTAGGGGGAGGAAATGGGGGGTATATGGGGAGGCCACAGGAATACTTATATATAGTATTGGTGTTGATTGTTTAAATCTGTGCCTATACTTAGTAAATACAATGGCATTCGGGGGTGCTGCAGCTATCGCCATGGTTTCAGGTGAAAACGGTCTTTATCTACTGAAAACAAAGGCCATTTATATCACCATTTAGTAAACCGAGCCCTATGTTTTATTTGCATCGATCCTATAAATAAAAGTATCATGTAAAAATATCATGTAAAATAAATTAGATATGGATAATTGGTTGGGCTACTTTAAATAACTTATTCTTTCCATAGTTACACTGACTACCAATTAATGATCTGTAAGTGCTGCTTTGCTTATGTATCTTTTATTAAGCAATCGTGAAAATGATTTATAGTCTATTGATAATGAGTTGGTATGACTCCAGCTAACTCTTCTAGCTACACATTTGACAGAGAGAGGTCTACTTTTAAAAGGTCATACACATCAGATCTGAAAAAGTTTAAGTAGATAAATTAAAACTCTGAAAACAACAGAAGCTTATTATTTTACTAAGTATGGTCCACCCTAAACATTAAGCAGTCAGACAGTTTGTCTACCTTAATGTTAGATCACCTTTTACACTCAGTCTGTTTATGAGTATGGGGTGCAAGACCATGCAAATCTCAAAATGAAGCTCCTTTTGTTTGCTTATGGCAATGAATCACAAAATTGCACAGCAGGATTTGGGATTAATGATGCTGCTGTAATTCTGCTGTAAATCACATTATTAAAACCAGCCTTTGTCTACTCAATAGAGTCTAGTAGGATTTATTGGCCAATTTGTAATTGATAGTCTTCAAGATGAATTATATGTGCGCAGTCCATATATATGCACAGGTAATACACTAGATACCATACAATCAGTACCACTCATACTAATGGACGAAAAAAAACACCATTGGAATAGGTGTTTTACGTTGGCCTTATGTTAAAATGTCACTGGCCAACAACATTTTTATTGTTTTTGTGTCACAAGAGTGAATGTAAGTGCCCTGCATAGTGCTGTCTGTGCTGAATTCAAACAAGTGTTTTAGAATAACTATGTCATGCCAGGATTTTGAGTGAGACACAATTCAAGTTTACAACATTATGTTTATTTATAATGCAAACACTGTAAACAATGAAGACCCTTAAAATGTTGAGGCATGGAATTTCCTGCTGTGTTTGCCTCAAGAGCATTCATCCCTTTTTATGGAAATGTTCTGGTGGAATCTTTTGCAATGCTCATCACTGGCTGCCCCAAGATAGGATGGGAAGTAGTCCAGTTATGAGTCCAAGAAATGGACCTTCTGAGAAATGCTGCACCCCATGGTCCTATAAGCCTTTAAGAGATGGTTCACCATATCTTTGTAGTTTTCTGTCTTATGGTACCCTAAGAAGTTTTTGCATAGGCTATAGGAAGTAGGCAAAGGCAAGACCTCTCTGATCCAGTGCTTTGATGAAGTTCTTGGCAAGATCTAACTTTATATGGAGCAGGGACAGATACACTTTCTCTGGTTCATCCTTGGTACAGGCATTGCTTCTCTGTGATGCACAGACCTCATGGCAGACAGTAAAACAATAGATCAACTGGCGCTTCAGAATTATGTGGAGCTGCTCATGGGCATCCCGACTAACTTGATACAACCACCTTGAGAAGCCTGCCTTAATGTTCCATAAACAAAACCATTGTCTACTAGTGTTTTTAGGCAACTTAGAATATAAAAAGAGGAAAGTACAGTAGCAACCATTGCAAGAATGGACTTGGAATAAAGTGTTAGCTTCTGTTACAGACACATGGAATAACACTGAACAAGGCTGATTTTTATTGCCACTGCACATTACACCCCCCTCCCCTTTCAAGTATGCTAATAGGGCATAGGTCAGGTTTTTATTTGGCTAGCTAATTAACATTATGAACATTGTGAGAGCTGGTCCAGAAGGGGCTCTGTCTTTAATGAGCACTAAAAGATCTCTTTGCTGGAAGTGGATTAGAAATGATATATATTACATTGGCTGATGAACCTGACTAATATCTGGGGGGATGAGCAATCACTTCCACAATGTATTCCTTCCTTCATTCATTAATTTGTATGATCATCAAACATGATATAATGCCAGGTGACAGCAATTTTCCATTCACTATTTACATTATGAAGTGGCAATAGATATGTATTTTGCTTGTAATTATATAGATTAAGTTGATGGTATAAGGCAAAAATGAAATCAATAAAAAATGAGTACTAAAAAAATACTTGCCTAATTCCAAATTTAGACACAAAATTTCAGCATAAATATATGCATATACATATGCTCAACTTATGAGTGTTTTTTTTATGTTATACAGTAACTGGGGTACTGTATTTCAATAATGGATAAGAGGATTAAGCCAAGTTTAGTGGATTGGGATAGGAGATGTGTTGCTGGTATTAATTGCAATGGGGTGTGAGAAATTATAGTGAACGTGTTGTGCCATATAGTTATAATTGCTTTCCCTGTGGATAGAATTCCATCTTGTTCACTTAAATAATCAACTTTACAGTTGCCTGATATATGCAGCATTTTTATTCCACTTACATCTGTTCAGTTGATTACCTGTTATTTCTTTGTTCTCCTAATGCCTCTAAACCCATTAAATGTAGCAAAGCTCTAGTACTCTTATCATAGTCTCCTAATACAAGTATAGCGTTTTACTATAGCTAACTGCTCAGATGTGGTTTGTTTGTCACAGGAGGGATGGAAATTAGCAGTGATTTTATGCAATTATTTCAGCTGATTTAGCATTTTGACCATTTATTTTGTAAGCATTACGAAGAATTTTTTTTTCTAGAGATCTATATTTAAAGCTCATAAAATACTCATTTAACTCCTTTAGCCAAAGCCAAAGAAAGGATAACATTGTAAATATTATTGCATAAAGGTAAAGCAAAATTCATGTGGCTTAAGAGCAACATTACAAAATAAGGTGTTACATTGTATTTTAGTACTTTAGATATGCTAATGCTGAGTACACACAAGCACAATTTTCCTAGCTCCCAACAAAATGGTGTGATTACCAGGGACATAATGCAGCATGTACATGCAGTCCAATCCCCGGGCAGACACGCTGTGCAATCCAAATATGATTGATACAATATTGTTTGCTTCATTTATTCAAATCTACCGATTCTGTTGTAGTTTGGATGGGTTTACGGAATATTTTGTGTATGTTCCAACTACTCATTGCAGCATACACAATATACAATTACTGAGCCGATTAGAGGGTAGGGAAGGGGAAGGTGACAGGGGTAGAATAGGCTTTCGTTGTAGCAAATGTCCAAGCCACATGAGATGTCTGTATATCAAGTATAACTGTCCAGATCCAATCAGGTCCCTGCTTGAGTCTAAAAAACCATGTGCTTTCTCTTCTCAATAGACTTAAGGCTCTGTCTCCTCCTCTTGTTGGAACTAGAATGTGGACTATACCCATATACTTTAAGTCTTTAAGTGTATGATGTGCTGCTACCCAATGTCTGGATACTGGTTGGTCTTGTTTGCCCCCCTCAAGGGCAATCCTGATTGAAGAACAGTGCAACGCTGTATGTTCCTTCAGCATACGTTCAGTTTTTCCCACATACACGAGATGACATGGACAATGAATCATATAAACTACATATTTTGTGATAATGGGCCTGATCCAGAGCTACGGCCGCCGTCGCTAGTACGAGATCAATGAGGTTTATTAACAGAAGACTCACAGAAAATACTGGAACTGTATGGAAAAGTATACTGATGAGCAGAGTCTGCAGATATGACAAGGTACACAGAACCCACGGGGACATGAGGGATAACAGATTACCAGAGTCCTTGGAGATAGTTCAGTCTAAGAGAAACATGAACCATGCAGGACAATGAAGGCTGAGCATAGGAGCAGATACTGTGATACACTGGAAATAACTGTTGAAGGCTGATGAGACCAGGAAGATGGAACACAGGTAACAGGCAGACAACTTTAATGAGGCTAAACAGGTGTGTGATCATAGGTCATGAGCTGCATAATCTGATACAGGCCAGAACAGCAGCCCCTTAAGTGGAATTCTGAATTGAAATGCAGCTGGAGAGGGAGCACAGGAGGCCTCTAGTGGAGGAGACAGGTAATGACGGGATTATCGTGACCATGGTCATTTTGCCTTATCTGCCACACTTGCTTGTTGTGTATTCAATGTTATGGTAGGAAAGGGGAGTTGGCGCTGGCTGAATTATCTAATCTGGAAATGGTTAATATACGTTGGTTCTTCAATATGTTCTATGACGTGGACAATCACAATGTGGGGTGGGTTATTAAATATTCTCAATCTAAACCAGAATAATCAAAAGAATATGGCCGCAAATAGAAAAGAGCAGAAACAAATAATTGCATCAAGTATCCATATTACATTCAACCTCTATGTTGTCCAGCTGACCAAGTCCAGAGAAGAAAACAATACTGAAGGCTATGTAATAATAACCACAGGTAAGTCCAATCAATTCATAAAAAGGATAAAGTTCATATAAGGATAAAGTTCACCTTATGTATGTTTTCTCTTTCTTTAACTTTAAATAAAGGAACAGTTCTTCTTTTCACATCTGTCTGCTGTATCTTTTTTTTCCCTCAAGTTGTGGTGTCCAACTCAATTTAGGGTGATGCTGACTTTAATTTCAATCCTCTCTATCTTCTACTTTAATTCCAAATGGCTTCCTAGATGTACTGTTGAGAGAGGCTTTTATCACATAGTATGTCTGTATAATGGTATCCGGGGGATGCAAGATATGCTTACCATGCAGCTATCTTGTTCAAAATACTTTAAGGGGGGTCTTTTTTGGACCTCAATCCCATCTCACGATGCAGGAAAAATTTACACTACAAGTAAAAAACTTTCATCGCGTGGTTATCTCGTTAACAGGTAAAGTGGGTACAGATAATGCTTACCATACGATTCTCTTGTATATAAATCACATCAAAGGTCTTTTCAAGCCCGTTCTATCCAGCAAATTGAGACTCACTCATCCATGTGTTACATGGAAAACATAATGAAGCATACCGTCACGCAAGTATTAATGAGATTCCTTATATTCTCAATTATGCTAACCAAACATTTCTCTTGTGATAAGGTATATAAAAACTATTTATCCAAGCAATTCACCTCTCCAACAGGAAACAGAATATCCCACTGAATCCGTATTGTTAACAATAAACAGGAATGGAACTTTTCTCCTTGAAATATTTCAACAGTCTCTTTAATGTTTAAAAGTCCAATTAAAATCCATACAAAAACAATCCAAAAACAATATATAAAAAAACAGTTATGAACAACCTTCACCTATGTTCGTATAGCCATCCTGGACCCTTCCCAGCTCAGTGTTCTTTTTCAAGGTATCTTGAAAAGAATACCTTGAAAAAGAGCACTGAGCTGTTCGAAACGCATCGGTAGGGGCACTAATAGCAGGATATACAGGGAAGTACCTTGGATCTATTCTCTTTCCCCATGTGTAAACGTTTTAAGGCCCTAGACAGCTTGCATACGATTAGGGGAATTTAACATCTGGAGGGAAGGGTCCAGGGGGGCTATAGGTAAAGGTTGTTCATAACAGTTTTTTTATATATTGTTTTTGGATTGTTTTTATATCGATTTTTTATGGACTTTTAAACATTAAAGAGGCTGTTGAAATACTTCAAGGAGAAAAGTTCCATTCCTATTAATTGTTAACAATACGGATTCAGTGGGGTATTCTGTTTCCTGGTGGAGAAGTGAATTGCTTGGATAAATAGTTTTTATATGCCTTATCACAAGAGAAATGTTTGGTGAGCATAATTGAGAATATAAGGAGTCTCATTAATACTTGCGTGTTATGCGATGACGGTATGCTTCATTATGTTTTCCATGTAGCACATGGATGAGTGAGTCTTGAGTTGCCGGAGAGAACGGGCTTGAAAAGACCTTTGATGTGATTTATATACAAGAGAATCGTATGGTAAGCATAATCTGTACCCACGGTACCTGTTAAGGAGATATACACACGATGAAAGTTTTTCACTTGTAGTGCACTTCTCCTGCATCGTGGGACGGGATTGAGGTCCAAAAAGACCCCCCTTAAAGTATTTTGAACAAGATAGCTGCATGGTAAGCATATCTTGCATCCCCCGGATACCATTATACATACATACTATGCGATAAAAGCCTCTCTCATCATCTAAGAAGCCGTTTGGAATCCAAGTAGAAGATAGAGAGGATTGAAATAAAAGTCAGCATCACCCTAAATTGAGTTGGACACCACAACTTGAGGAGAAAAAAAGACACAGCAGACAGATATGAGAAAAAGAACTGTTCCTTTATTTAAGGTTAAAGAAAGAGAAAACATACATAAGGTGAACTTTATCCTTGTATGAACTTTATCCTTTTTATGAATTGATTGGACTTACCTGTGGTTATTATTACATAGCCTTCAGTATTGTTTTCTTCTCTGGACTTGGTCAGCTGGACAACATAGAGGTTGAATGTAATATGGATACTTGATGCAATTATTTGTTTCTGCTCTTTTCTATTTGCGGCCATATTCTTTTGATTATTCTGGTTTAGATTGAGAATATTTAATAACCCACCCCACATTGTGATTGTCCACGTCATAGAACATATTGAAGAACCAACGTATATTAACCATTTCCAGATTAGATAATTCAGCCAGCGCCAACTCCCCTTTCCTACCATAACATTGAATACACAACAAGCAAGTGTGGCAGATAAGGCAAAATGACCATGGTCACGATAATCCCGTCATTACCTGTCTCCTCCACTAGAGGCCTCCTGTGCTCCCTCTCCAGCTGCATTTCAATTCAGAATTCCACTTAAGGGGCTGCTGTTCTGGCCTGTATCAGATTATGCAGCTCATGACCTATGATCACACACCTGTTTAGCCTCATTAAAGTTGTCTGCCTGTTACCTGTGTTCCATCTTCCTGGTCTCATCAGCCTTCAACAGTTATTTCCAGTGTATCACAGTATCTGCTCCTATGCTCAGCCTTCATTGTCCTGCATACTCCTGCCTTTGGTTCATGTTTCTCTTAGACTGAACTATCTCCAAGGACTCTGGTAATCTGTTATCCCTCATGTCCCCGTGGGTTCTGTGTACCTTGTCATATCTGCAGACTCTGCTCATCAGTATACTTTTCCATACAGTTCCAGTATTTTCTGTGAGTCTTCTGTTAATAAACCTCATTGATCTTGAACTGTACTGAGTCCTTGACAATCATAACAACCAGCCCCAGATACTGTAAATTAATCATAAAGGCATAAAGTTCAAGCAGCAGCCCCTGGAGGCAGGTCAGGAGAGTGCCCATCACATAACACCATTACTGTATTACAGGGGATGGTTAAATGGGAAATATCTCCACTTGTCACACCAACTAATGGCACCATGCTTGCCCAACATTTCTTCTAATAAGGGACCTGGATAGCAAGACAATTTATACAAGGCAAATATATTCAAGGTCATCTAAGTCCATGGGGACACAACACGAATCCTCTAAGAGAGACACCAACAGAATAATAAGAAAGAAAACCAAGAGATTGATACATAGCTTCCCATGGAATTATTTCTACTATTGTTTTCAGATAGATGATTTCATCGCATTACTGAGCATTTGTCAAATGTCTCGTAACACTGAACACAAAATATTACTTGAGACAAGAACCCTTTGACATTTTAAATGACTCTAAAGGTCATCATGAGAAAGGATAGTGTAATTAGCTGTGTTGCTTCTTGGAGTGCTGCTATGGAATAGTCCCATATAGAATCACTGTCCTTGCAAATTGAAGGTAAACCTGTCTAAAAGGTGTAGTGTCACATGGGGGTGGGCCACCGCGGCTGTGTCCCAGGCCCCACACTTTCTGACGGCGGCCCTGCTTACTGGCAAGTGGAATTGTCCTTAGTAGTGTAGTAACAACAATAACCACAAACCCTAACAGTGTTGTGTAGATCGAGGATTGTGTTGCTGTCTCTAAGGGCACCCATAAGTATTCCTTATTTATAGCAGTCAAAATCATCACACAGCAGTCCAGGAATGATGCAAAAAACGCAGTGTGGTTCATTTTCACACATGCATCAGTTAGATCATACCAAAACATAAACATACAATAAAAAGCCTGGGCTTCTCTGGCCAATAACAAAACAGTGTTGTGGTCCTTGACTACTGTGGTTGGACTTTGTGTCGAACTCGCAAACGTGCCATTATTTAGCATTTGCTGCTTTCAGCGTCCTTGACTGTCTGATCTTTCTTGAGGCCTTCATTTCTCTCAAATTTTATGAAGAAAATTTTGGTGTCCATTACAATAAAGGACACAGAGATCACTGTCAAATGCAATACAAAAAAAAGCCATCTGGGGAATTTGGTGACTGCTTTGTGCTAATTGAAATTCCACAGGTACCGCTGCAGTGTGATTCCTCAGTGCTTTCCTTCATTATTCATAAGCATTAATGTTCATTTTAACTGTTCAATTAATTGGTTGTCCAAACATTTACTAATGTAACATTAATTTGGGTGTGAATGTTATGAGGCCAGACCTCCAGTATTTCTATAATGTAAAAGAAACTTAAGGACCTATTTATCAGTGTAATGTAACAAAGCTGTTTATTGCTGTACAAAATCCCTTTTACCTCAGTTTCCAAACAAATATTGCTGGGACTAATGTGGGAAATTCAGCTGCTATGGTAATAGTCGGTTGCTGTCCCCGGCTAGAAGTTCCTAATTCTGAAATAGGGACATCCGAAAGTCCCTTTTCGGATTTCCCTATTTCGAATACTTACCAGTTTATACTTTAATTTTTTTCAGAATGGGTGAGTATGCCGATCGGCATACTTTACCCATTCACATTCGAAGATTCTGCCGCCGCCGATATCCTTACACCGCCGCTGTTATCGCCGGACTGAGGGAAGGTGAGTAACCTCTCCATGTGGGGTAGGGAGGGTTAGGGTCAGGCTGTAGGGGAGGGAGGGCTAGGGTCAGGCTGCCAGGAAAGGAGGGTTAGGGTTTGGGTAGTTAGAGGGGAGGGTTAGGATTAGAATTAGGGAAAGGATTGGGGGACTTTTATTTTATTACTTTTCGGAGCACCGAAAGCTCGGTGCTCCATGGATCAATTACAATGCCTCCTCGAGTCATATGCAATCAAAATCCCAGCCAGTTCGGAAAGGGCTTATCGAAATAGGACCATTCTGAGTGGGGACCACACCCGTAATAGTAAACCACAGTGGTAAAGGTTATCTTACCAATTGAGTAGGCTAATCTATTTCTAGGTACACGCCCCTGTCTGACCTGGCTAGTATGTTCATCACAGGTGCTAGTTATAGAAAATGGTAGTAATATTATTATTAATAATAATAATAATAATAATTATTATTATTATTATTATTATTATTATTAT
>WWET01000068.1:673264-686603 GCA_011038615.1 Limnodynastes dumerilii | reverse complement strand
GAAGTATAGTAAGAGACCACTAGAAATCCTTTATCCTCTTTATAGAGTGGGAGAAGAGTGACAACCATGTAATGTGGTATTAGTAGTGATCGCCATGGAGACACTAGTTTTCCATGGCAATGGTGGATTTGTAAATATAAATAATTTCATTTTCATGCAATTAAGGGCATTTTTGTATGAAAACAGCATTTATCACATGAAAGCAAAGTTACCTATATTTAGTAAATGAATCCCATAATGGCAAGAGAGAAATATGTGCCTGATCCAGACCTATACTCATGAAACGCTCATGTGCGTAGCGTACTGCTTCCAGCATACCTATGATGCACTCCCCTCGGCACTCCCCTTGTTCTTACTTAGTTTTGCCTTCTTATGCCCAGCAAACCCCACCCTAACTTTTCTGAGCGTAACCGCGGGCGTCCATAAGCTCAATGTGTAGTTATGACGCTTAGCACGGCCATACTGTACGATTTAAATGCCTCACCCCGCCCTCGGTGTGTATTTATGGATTTCGTATGCCAGGCACGCCCCCTCAACCGTATTTATGAAGGTGTTATGATCAAGGCCCATACGCTCAGAATTTCAGCGTAATATCTGCCCCGCACATGCGCAGTAAGAACAAATGTACGTTTTTACGCTTACGCCTGTAGTAAAAATGCACCCGAGCGTACGTCTAGATCAGGCCATGTGAGGTATAAAGGGTATATTTGTAAGGGTGACATCTGGTGGTAAGGTATTGTAATAATAGTGGTAGTGGATTGCAGAGAGGTGTAAGCAATATAAGAAAACTCAGAATCACTTTAAGTAAAATAAATTTAGTTTTAATAGATATTTAATCTTTACTTATTAGATTCAATTACGGATGAGCTGAAACCTTTTACTTTCTTACAAAATGCAATAAGAATAATTTTCAGTTCCTTTAACAATAGCAATTCTTTCAGATACGAAACAGCATCAATATAACAGATAAATATTTTCTAAACTAAGCAGAAAATGACAATCATATTTAAGAGAAAATCTGTTTGTAAAAGGATCAAATAGTGCACTGACAGCAATATATATTACCCAGTTGCAATCAAAATGTATCTATTTCAACAGAAGTAACAGCTTGAATACTGTAACAACAGAGCTTAAATATACACTTTCAATCAGGAAATATGAATGCAGAGAAACTATCCCTTAACAAAATACAGTTACTTCATGAATTACTCACACTTGTGGCTACTATTTTTCCAATTTAATATCAAACACAAGTATGACTACTCTTCTTATAACAAATCACCTCTACACCTCTACACCATCTAACAATTAGTCAGATATAAATATAATTATGCAATTACTACTTTCAACTCAGTTCTTATAACTTTTAAGGATTTTAAATAAAAAATGTCCATTAGCAATTTATATTATAACTTTGAACACTTTCTAAATATTTCTGAAATAGAGGAGCATAGTACTTTAGAGTCTTTTCTGAGGAATTAACTTCTCCCGATATATTATAGAAAGTTCACTTTTAAGCCTTTTCTCCTTTAACCTTTAAAACACCTGATTTACTAATCTGGCTCTTCAGCTGTCTCTCTCACACTCTCACAGCTTCATCACCAACTCCAAGGCTTACTCTTTACCCCTCAATACCTCTCCCGATGTTGTCACTGTCTGCACTGTCTCTCCTTTACCAACACTGTCTCTCTCACACTCTCACAGCTTTATAACTGTTGTCACTGTCTGCAAGGTCTCTCCTTTACCAACGCTGTCTCTCTCACACCTCTTTCCACCCTCAGCACCTCTTTCTCTGTTCACCGCTACCTCTCCCGATGTTATCACTGTCTGCAATGTCTCTCTCCTATCGCCACTGTCTCCCAAACTCTCTCTCCACTCTCCGATTTTGTTTCTCTATTTCTCCATGATTAATAACACGGTCTCTCCGATGCTTTTCTCCTCAGTACACTCTCTTCTCACAGACACGCGACGTCTCTCTGCGGTACCCCACACCAACTGCTTCTATCTCCCACTCTCCAACCAACTGCCTCTCCAACTGACTTTACCCAGATCATTCTAGAAGCTCCTTGCGCTCGAGCACATGCCCCTGTCAGCTGACTGTTGCCCAGGCAACCGCCCTCGGGCACGAGCTGGCTGTCTTCTGGCTGCTGCCTAGCAACAGCCCCACACTAGCTCTCACTGCTCACGCTGCCTAAAGCACCCTGCAATCCCCAATACTTAATCCTGCACTGCAGGGGTGCCACATATTTAAAAAACAGAGAAACTGACAAAATTCCTTCATATTTCACCAGTTTCTCTCCCGTTTGATATTTATAAAGCTTCTCTGAGCTTATCAGCTAGGATTTTTCACATAACAGCACCATCCCTATAAGATGTTATAGGACCAAGCTGCTCATGGTATTAATAAAGCAGTCATGCATACCCTCCAACATGACCCATTCCATTAGGTACAAAATACTCCGCTCCTCAGGATCCAACTGTCAGTTACTATGGTAACCACTTTGCTTAAGAGACAAATGTTTTTTTTTAATATCAGTTAATTCATTTAAACCAGGTGAGTGACAGTTGGAAGCTCCAGAACGGATTAAATTGTAACTAATGGAATGGGTCATGTTGGAGGGTCTGGTCATGTCCCTTGCTGCTCCTCGTTAGGGCTCAGACTTTGGCACCTAAAGGCTGGCATTCCTTCTTCAATTTTCTGTCTTTCAGTCCCTAACTCCACGCTCTCCTCCTAGATAGCTGTGATTAGTTCTCCCCTGATACATGGTGCTTAGCATGCTATGGTTTATTAGCAGGATTGGAAATGTGAATTTCTTTATAAATATACACCTAAGAAACCTGGGGCCAGATTTTCTAAGCTGCGGGTTTGGAAAAGTGGAGATGTTGCCCATAGCAACCAATCATATTCTAGCTCTCACTTTCCTATTACATACTAGAGAATGTAAGCTAGAATCTGATTGGTTGCTATGGGCAACATCTTCACTTTTCCAAACCCACAGCTTAGTAAATCTGACCCCTGATCTCTGCTAGTTTTTAGCTGGTGTAATTAGTGTATGTGTGGTAGACATGATTTTCTATTCTTTTGTTAAAATATACATATTGTATTAATGCAAACGGGATGCAGTCTCTGGAGCGAGACTGCTTTTTCCAAAATAGAGACAGCAGAAAGCTGTTTAGGGTTAGGCTACAGGGAGGAGAGGGTTAGGGTTAGGGTAATGGAAGGGGAGTGTTAGTGTAAGAATAAATACTGCCCATTCGTCTCGGAGACTTCGTTCCTCGGTGGATCGATTGCTTCTCCTTCTCGAGACAGAAGCAGTCGATTTGGGAGCCACTTCAGAAATGCATGGTATGAAATGGCCCTTTCGTTTGTACCGCCAACCTGTACCCAATGCAAACACATGCACACCTTTGAAGGGATATCCCTTGTTCTTGCCAAGGTGGATAAAAATCCTCTTAAAAGATGTTTTGTGTTTCAATATTGTAATAGTCAGGGACATTTTTATTTATTTATACATTTATTTATTATGCAAATATTTTCCAAAGGATTAGAAAGAAAGAAAGTGAGGGCAGATAAGAGCCAGAAATCCCATCCAGTTTTCTTATTTGTATATTTAAAACAATTATTATTTTAAATTGCCAGATTTAATAGAAAAAGAGACTTCTTTTTTCTAATGTTAAACATTAAGGGAAAGCACAGAGCAATTCTACAATTCCCAGCACACTATAAATAGACTCTCTGCACATCTTGCTTGGAGCAGACTGAAAGTGACATAAATTTTACTGAGAACATCTTCATATTGCCATTTCATTTTACAGGTGTCTGAATCTTTTTCTAAATGACTGAAGCATTCAAATTTGAGAAATATGGTTGGTCCTTTAAAAACAGTTGTATTAGTGACTGGAGCTTATTTTTGCTGTACAGTACATTGATTTACCTAGCATAATTGCATTTTGAAGAAAGAAAATTGGACTTTAGATGGGCTTTGCAGAGCCTTCAACTGTATCTTTACATAGTACTGTTTTACTGCATATTTTTCTACAATCTTCTATACCTTCTGTAGAAATCAATAGAAATGAGCCATTGTTAGTATTACATTTTTCAAATGCTCAGTGGGTCTGTGCTTGTTCAGCAAAAGTGTTATAGCCGACTTGTAATGATTAGAAATGCTGGGCCGTATGCAGAGCTCTGGGCGCATTGCCGCGTATATGCAATCCACGTTGCAAAAAGAATTGTAGATGGCGTTACAATTGCGCAGTAACAAATATCGGAAAAATCCGGGTGCATATGCAATGCGCCCGGAGCTCTGCATACGGCCCGCTATTATTTGCTCATATTTGTGTTATATTATGACAAACGGAATCAATACACAATTTATACACACAATTTATATAACTTATTTATTAAGGAAGATAAGAGACAAATGTACCATATGTCTTATTAGGAATGAGTGCCACTTGTGTAAACTGGTAGCTTGCTCAATAACTATTGTTTTGAGCCTAATATGAAGAATAAATTAATGCTGTCATGATAGATGAATAATACAAACTAATAACACCAGAAATGTATTAACATACGCAACCGTTCAAAAGTTTGGGGTCACCCAGACAATTTCGTGTTTTACATGAAAACTGACTTTTATTTATCAAATGAATTGCAAAATGAATAGAACATATAGTCAAGACATTGTCAAGGTTAGAAATAATGATTTTTATTTGAAATAATAATTTTGTCCTTCAAACTTTGCTTTCGTCAAAGAATGCTCCTTTTGCAGCAGTTACAGTATTGCAGACCTTTAGCATTCTAGCTGTTAATTTGTTGAGGTAATCTGAAGAAATTTCACCCCACGCTTCCTGAAGCACCTCCCACAAGTTGGATTGGCTTGATGGGCACTTCTTCCGTACCATACGGTCAAGCTGCTCCCACAACAGCTCAATGGGGTTGAGATGTGGTGACTGTGCTGGCCACTCCATTACAGACAGAATACCAGCTGCCTGCTTCTTCCCTAACTAGTTCTTGCATAATTTGGAGGAGTGCTTTGGGTCATTGTCCTGTTGGAGGATGAAATTGGCTCCAATCAAGCGCTGTCCACAGGGTATGGCATGGCATTGCAAAATGGAGTGATAACTTTCCTAATTCAAAATCCCTTTTACCTTGTACAAATCTCCCACTTTACCACCACCAAAGCAGCCCCAGACCATTACATTACCTCCACCATGCTTGACAGATGGCGTCAGGCACTCTTCCGGCATCTTTTCACATGTTCTGTGTCTCACAAATGTTCTTCTGTGTGATCCAAACACCTCAAACTTCGATTCGTCTGTCAATAACATTTTTTTTCATTCTTCCTCTGTCCAGTGTCTGTGTTCTTTTGCCCATATTAATCTTTTATTGGCCAGTCTCCGATATGGCTTTATCTTTGCCACTCTGCCTAGAAGGCCAGCATCCCGGAGTCACCTCTTCACTGTAGACATTGACACTGGCGTTTTGCAGGTACCATTTAATGAAGATGCCAGTTGAGGACCTGTGAGGCGTCTATTTCTCAAACTAGAGCCTCTAATGTAATTGTCTTCTTGCTCAGTTGTGCACCTCCCACTTCTCTTTCTATTCTGGTTAGAGGCTGTTTGTGCTGTTCTCTGAAGGGAGTAATACACACCATTGTAGGAAATGTTCAGTTTCTTGACAATTTCTGGCATGGAATAGCCTTCATTTCTAAGAAGAAGAATAGACTGTCGAGTTTCACATGAAAGTTCTCTTTTTCTGGCCATTTTGAGAGTATAATCAAACCCACAAATGTGATGCTCCAGATACTCAACTAGCTCAGAGGAAGGCCAGTTTTATAGCTTCTCTAATGAACAAACCCGTTTTCAGCTGTGCTAACATAATTGCACAAGGGTTTTCTAATCATCCATTAGTCTTCTAACGCGATTAGCAAACACAATGTACCATTAGAACACTGGAGTGATGGTTGCTGGAAATGGGCCTCTATACACCTATGTAGATATTCATTTAAAAACCATATGTTTGCAGCTAGTATAGTCATTTACCACATTAACAATGTATAGAGTGTGTTTCTGATTAATTTAATGTTATCTTCATTTAAAAACACAGTGCTTTTCTTTCAAAAATAAGGACATTTCTAAGTGACCCCAAACTTTTGAACGGTATTTCATGTAGACATATTTACTGAACTAGGTGTTATTATAGATAATTAGAGAGATAGATTGATGTTTCCTATCACGAGATTAAACATATAGGTCTGGATTCAAAGATCATAGTAGTGGAAATGATTTTACAGTAGTTTCTCTGACCTTGGAGTTTATCTTTAATCTAGATAGAATTTTTCTATTCTATGTTTTTTTTTATTTAATCTATAAAGGACCTGATCCCAAGCTGCATTTCTCTCATAGTTTCAGACAGAATCACAGCAAAAGTGAGCATATTGCATATTGCAAAAAGTGCACTCTGTAAAGGACTGTGGCAGTCACATAAATTGTGTATTTAGGAAATTGAAATCGATATCCAAATGGTTGTTACCCCCATTTTGTCTTCAGCTTTCCTATTAACTAACATTTAAAGCTTGTCCAGCAGATGTTATTGTATTCATGTGTCTTACAAAGTGTTCTTTTCTAATCAATTTGTTTGATGATGCATTACAGAGAGAAGAATATTCTCCTGGTAAGTGAATGTTACTACAACAAAGTTAATTTGTACTGGCAAATTCTATAGCATCATTCATTAATTATATGGGACGTAAGACATGCTGCTTTTATGCTGGAACCATCCACATTTTTTCTTTTATAATAAAAAACAGCCTCTACCATTGTTTTTTACTGTCTTGATGTTGGATAAGAGAAATAAACCACATGACTTTTCCACTCAAAATACAACTATTGGAAGTTAACATACTGGAACATTTTGTTTTCAGTTAAAGCCACACATTTAAGCATGTTGTGGATATTTTTTATTTAATAACATTTACTTTTAGCTGTTTTTTTGGGGAGGAAGTGGGTGAACAGATATTTATCTATGGATTATTGAGCCTTCTATGATGGTTAAAATGCCTAAATTTAGGCATTGTTTACCCTTTTTGAAAATAGTCCTCTAGTTTCAAATCTGAAATGACAAAATTTTTGACAGCTATTTGCCCATACCTACATACTGTACTTATACTAATAGCATAATAAACTAAAACTAATGAAACATGACACACACTACAACACTTTGGCATCCTTGGTGATTTTCTCCAAGGTATCCTAGTGTTTTACTCCCAACCCTCTGCTAAAATTATGGTTAATGGCAATCTAACAAATACTGTCCTAATAAGTAAAGGCACCCACCAGGGATGTCCTCTATCCTGTCTTATATTTGCTCTGGTTATTGAACCTCTAGCAGCCCACATTCGCGATTCCCCAAACATCCATGGCATTGAGGTTGGTGGCAGTGACTACAGGCAGTACCTCTTTGTTGACGATATTCTGCTCATTTTAACTCAACCCTTAATCTCAATGCCAAACCTTTTCCAACTTCTTGAAACGTATTGCCACATATCCCATTATAAGGTTAATCTCTCTAAATCTGAAGCTCTTCCACTCCACTTAAGACCCCATGACTTCTTGCTTCTAAATTCTCCTTCAAATGGTGTGTTAAAGAGATGAAATACTTGGGAGTCTATATCACCGACTCCTGCCAACTTCCCTCCCCTCTTATGCAAAATTCACTCTGACCTCAGAGTCTGCAAACCCCTTATAATTTTGTGGCTGGGCAGGACCTTTCTTGGGCATCTCTTTGATTTCCTCTCTCTGTGGTCTGCCTGCTAACCAGTGGCTTATCCCCTCTCAAATACCTACTATGCTTCTTTTATCTGGAATTGCTACAATCGCCGCATTACTGGAAATGAACCCCATTCCCCTCTTACCCTGATATGGGGCAACCTCACGTTTCCCCCTGGCCAGTCTCTCTGATTCTCCATACCCTGTCACCTGGCAGGTATACGCTTACCTCTGACTACAACAACATGGCTTCCATTCCCCCTAGACCTTTACTCACACTTTACTGACCTCCCCCGCAATACCTTTCGGTACATCCAATTCCGCCACTACCCTCATTCTCTCCCCATCTTTCATATCTTGACTCACCCTTCAGAATTTGAATCCCCCTGTCTCTCCTCCCCATATGAAAAGGCATGATCTCTATTGTGTACAGGCTCCTCCTGACATCACCTCTTGGCCCTCATCTCACTCTTGTCCATTTTCCAAAGGACAACCCCCCCCCAACAATAATATCTTCTTCTCTCCATACCCCATCTTTATTAACCTTTGGGGTGCCCTCTCCTACTCCACCTATAGATTCTTATAGTCTTCTGATTGACATGTATATTGATGTCCACTGTGCATGCCCCTTGTGAGTGGCCGATTGCATACCCTCCAACATGACACATTCCGTTAGGTACAATATACTCTGCTCCTCAGTTTCCAGCTGTCAGTTACTATGGTAACCACCTTTGTTGAAGAGGCAAATAGTATTTTAAATATCAGTTCATTCATTTAAACCAGGTGAGTGATAGTTGGAAGCTCAGGAGCAGATTAAATTGTACCTTATGGAATGGGTCATGTTGGAGAATCTGCGATTTTATGCTACCTTTTTTTCTAATTTGTGAATTGGACATCCTGCTTTAATAAAGAAAGGGGAAATAAAACTAATGAAACAACACTAAGTAATGCAAATATTCACAGCCTTTATGTATTGGATCATAACTTTAACGGTGTACTAGACATATGTGTACCCACATTTATATGCAAAATAATGTGCATAGGGTTAGGTATGCTATACCCAAAGATCTGATCACTCTGCTCCAGCCAGCAGTTAATACTAATGTCACCACACCTACCAGGGATCATGGCTTTTAAAGTTTGCTAATATAGTACAGCAATTCGCTAGATATTGTTTTCTTACATTTGCTGACTTGAAAGCATAAATTCCAGTTTTAAACTGTTATATTTCTAAATTAACACTTACACTCGACAGACCATAGAATAATAGTTTGCCCTGTCAGAAACTTCTTAGCCACTTAGTGGCAATTTGGCCATAGTCACAGTCTATATCAGTATCAGTAATATTGAAATTTTACAATTGTGAATACTTGGACTACAAAATGTGACAATATTCAGTTATTCAGGACTCAAGCACCTGAAACATGCTAAGACCTGTTAGTAGGCTACTGACTCCACACAAAACACAGATATAATCATCTGAAAATTGGATCAGTCAAAGTGCAATTAATTTTGATACATAATTCTTTTGCATATTGACCTTATGAGGTCTATACATATGCACACACATCTGCCTTGGTGGAAATAGCGATTCATACAGCCAGCTTGTTTGGAAATAACACGGTTTTAACATACAAGTAACAACCAAAAATCCACCACTGTGTCTGGCTTAAAATGATATGTTATTTTGTATTTGTATTTTTCTAAGAAAGGGATTAAGATGAAGATCATTCACAAATTTCATACTTTTCAACTACTTAGCTAACTATTTTATCCAATTTTCTAAAATATTATTTGCAATTGATATTAAAATAACATCAATTATTAAATATTAATATTATCTAGTTTCTGCAGTAAAATGGTTCTTTGACCTCTCTGAATCTAGGATTCCTGGGTAAAAAAAAATAACTAAAAGTATATTAAAAAAAAAAATACATCTTCAGCTTCATTTTTCAGAAAAAAATGTAATTTATATTTTTTCCTATCTTCTCCCAGATAATGGAGTTAAACTTAAAGCTTTTGCTTTCAAAATAAAAATACATATCTCTAAAAACTGTATAAGCCTCTAAAGTAATTCTTATTGAGCATTAGTCTGGCTATAGAGATTTATGCCCTCTTCATAGCCGACAGAGGTATAATGCATTTGGTTCACACAAAAGTGTGACAAGTATTGCTTTTGCCTAAGAAAAAAGGGCACATTTCCACTTTATTATCAGCCTGTATGTACCACAGAAATACTCTAGGTTCAAATAAACAGCACAGACGTTTTTCAGTAATGGCAGAGATATGTGCCAGAGACATGTAAGAATTTTTGCAAGTGGTTAATGGAAGCTAAAGATGACCATAGTGTTTTCACAGTTCATCCAGGTCATTTATGAAATGTGTGTGAGTGTGCCTGCTTGTCCCCTAAGATCATTTGCATGAAGAAATAATCTGGAGCCCCACATTAAAATTGACTTGTGTAGATCTGTACATTTCTTGCTTAAAATATTAATGGTTTTATTATGAACTACATTTTCACGCATGTATTACAGTTACTTATACCACTTTCACATCACCACCGGTGAAAAACCCGTGTATTTCAACCTGGGTTTTTCCCGGTGGAAATGCTAGGTCTCAAAAAAAAGCTGCGTTACAAAAACCTGGGAAATTCCTGGGTCTGACCCTTTTAGATCACCAGGAATGTCCCAGGTTTAAGTGGATTTATAACGCAGCAGGGCATGCTGATGCTTGTAGTGCTACAAGCACCAGCCTGCCCAAGGATGCCAGGGCACACAAGCGCCAGCTTGCCCTGTCATCCTGTGTTAAACACAAAAAAGTTATGCCCCTCCTACCTACATAATAAAATACGGGGACGTCCCTTAATATAAAAAAAATACTTAACATTTAATGCCCCTTATATTAAAAAAAATACTTAACATTTAATGCCCCCCAATATTAAAAAAAGTTTACATTTAATACCCCTAATATAAAAAAAAATACATTTATTACCGCTAATATAATAATTCATTAAATTTAAAAAAAAATCAAGACATTAAAATGATTAAAAATAAGTGCTTACTAACTTGAATTGGATCCGATCTTCCAAGCTTTTAATCCATGGAGGAGGTCTTTGCAAAAAAAAACAACCCTTTGCCACCAATGCAACTCATGTCCTGCAAATAGGACACCCCAGCGCTAATGACAGCTCTGCTGTCATTGGGACATATATATACCCCTTGGCCTAGGGGCAATAAATATTAAGTATTTTTTTATGTTAGAGGCGACCCTGTATTTTATTATGTAGCTAGGAGGAGCATTACTTTGTTGTTTGTGGCACAGGATGACAGGGCATGCAGGCGCTTGTGGTTCTCCAAGCGCCAGCATGCCCTGACATTCTTGGGCATAATTGATATAGCATTAAACTAGTGATCCCCAGAACCATATCAGTAAACATACAACTAAGCTGGTCGTGCAAGATATGAAGGCCTGTCTTCCCAGCTCTACACTTTTCTCTAGCCTTCCTTTGTCTTCTGTTGCCCCAATAATTCTTTAATTTTGCTCAATTGCTCTTTCTAGCTCTCCCCTTTGTTCTCACCAGCTCCTTCCTTTTTTCTGTAAAAGATATTTAAACCAAAGCCCCAATAATTCTTTAATTTAGCTCAGTTGTGATTTCTAGCTCTCCCCTTCGTTCTCACCAGCTCCTTCCTTTTTTCTGTGAAAGATATTTAGACCAAAGTTCAAAATTTGTCAGGGCTTATGTTTATATGTGGCCCTTTAGTGCACCTCCTAGTCCTTTCTAAGGGGACTATTGAGCTACAACTATGAAATGCAATAGAACATAATGTAATGAGGTGCTTTGCATCCTCCAATGATTATATATGCATGGTGAGGATATAGATTGCATGGATGTATATGCTTCAGTGATCAAAATTTAGAAGTGGCTGTATGGACATTTAGAAGTGACGGTATGGACATTTAGAAGTGGCTGTATGGACATTTAGAAGTGACGGTATGGACATTTAGAAGTGGCAGTATGAAAATATATAAATAATAGAAGTGAATGGAGATTTATAGCTTTTCAATTAAATCTGTGGGAGAAGTGACGGTATGGCAAACCCCAGTATACCCCCCTCACTTCGAGCCCTGATCTGCTTACAATTCAAGTGTTTTGCTTTGCCTTTGTTTCAACATCATGTGAGTGAAAGCCTTTAAGGTTAGTGCACAAAACAAATGTTTAAAGACTAGTAGTGCTATGACCTGTGCTTATCTGGTATGGATGCTGTCTGTCTTTCCCTGTTACATCTTGTGAAAAAGTAATATGCTGTTTAGCCCCTAGGGCCAATCTTGGACTATTGTGTGCTTCATGGACATTATCTTGACCTGTACCTAGGGGCTGCTGTAGGACACTTAATTTATTATCTTCCACCTGGTCAACCTGTACTTATAGGACTTCCTTTCCCAGAGTAAATTGCTGCTCTCTGAAATCCTGCATGTATATTTGCATTTGGCCTGCTCTGTTGTCTTGAATTCTGTTTATTTTCTCTCATATATTTTGTATTCAGTTTATCTCTGTACCCCAATATCTAGTTACTCCTGCTTTGTGTTTGGTACTCTCTCTGATTGCTGTTTGTATATGTACTCTGTAGTGTTTATAGCCTGTGGTTTATCTAGTCTTGGTACCTGTGTTGTTAATGGATTCGTATGGTTGCTCCTAGTTCCCTATTCACCTGTTTTCTGCATTGCCTTGTGTGCACTAATAAACACTGCTGATATCTTCACTCCTGTCTGGTTATTAGTGCTTAGCTACACCTGGGGCTGCCTTCCAGGAATCATGAAATGCTGGATGTCCTTGCACACGCCTATCCCCACCTACAGGGGCCCTGGTGAAGACCAGGCCCCAGTTAAACTCCATGCCATGGGAGCAGCCACATAAATCTCTCTTTTTATCTCTGTTTAATGACACAAAATGGAAGTTGCTCAATCAATTTATAGGTAAATGCAAACAGGTGCATAAAAGGCAGGGATTAATCTGCTAGCCACAGAAACAAAGGAAAGAAAATGCCTCAGCAACACTGCCATAAACCAGTAACAGACTATACCGTCTATCTGTAAAATAAAATGCAGAAATGTTTCTTACACATATTTACGCAAATATATGCTAAGCTACCAGCCACCATCAAGGCCTTTCTGCATATGGTGGTCCTAACTCTAACAATGAGAGTCCCAATGTTGGGTTTTATATATATATATATATATATATATATATATTAAAGATAGAAGTTCATGATTAGTAACTGAGTAATGGCTAGAGTGCCAGGCCATGTCTTGTTTT
Organism: Limnodynastes dumerilii; assembly: GCA_011038615.1. NCBI lineage: Eukaryota > Metazoa > Chordata > Amphibia > Anura > Limnodynastidae > Limnodynastes > Limnodynastes dumerilii. Next base: position 673,519 of record WWET01000068.1, on the reverse strand, counting down.
TTGTACAAATTCCCCTTGACTTGTGCACCGGCCATATATATTACTTTATAAACTGATTCGTAGCTGCCTCCATTTTGGATATGTGGTTTAAAGTCTCTCTGAGATTGCAGCTGAGAGGGGGTGCGGTCTCAGAGTGGCAGTTTGGGAGACCTGGGAATCTCCATGTGAGGTATGCTCTTGGTTTAGAAAGATATTGGATATGTGACCCAAAGTTGGGGCTCTATTTAGAGTTAAGATTAGAGTTAGGACTGTTCA
>WWET01000068.1:642127-655230 GCA_011038615.1 Limnodynastes dumerilii | reverse complement strand
ATATATATACCTGTTATTGTTTAATAAAATATACATGAAAGTTATGTTCAAGTGAGAATCAAAAATAGAAATGACTGGATATAATAATAACAGCAAGGCAAGCCTTTGTGTTGTCTCAGGTCCTTTTACATATGTAGGGTAATAACAGTTCAAATAAACTACTACAAATATATATATATATTAGGTCATTGAAATGAAAGTATTGGTTGTTATATATCTTGCACTCAATTAAACATTGCTTTAATATTTTGGCTGATCGGTGGTGTACAGCACAATGGGGTAGATCCAGAGCTACGGCCGCTAGCGTATTTACGGGAAACGCTGTTTTGCATGTTCTGCAGATGTTACGAACCGTAACTCTGAATGTACTTATGAGCATGCGATCACCAGCATAACTTTGGACAAAGGGGCGTGCCAGACATACAACACCAGTAATTACACTTTGGAGGCGGGGTGAGGCATTTAAATCGTACAGTATGGGTGTGCTTAGGCGCGTAAATACGTGCAGCCATTACGGCTGACAGCAGTCACGCTTGGAAAAGTTAAGGTTGGGTTTGGAAAGCGTTAAACGGCAAAAATATGTACGAGCGAGGGGAGTGCCTAGGGGAGTGCATAGTAATTATGAAAGTGTAAATATGCGACGTGTTGAAACGTAAAGGGAACGCAGGTCTGGATCTACCCCAATGTCATTCATAACAGACACACCTGTGACAGTATATGTATCATTTAGAGAAGCACAAGCTCACCATATAAAATTCCAGTCCTGATGCCTTGTCAGTCTTATTATTCAGCTCAACTTAAAGGTATTTTAACAGGAAAAATGAGAGTGTAAATGAAGGAATCGTTGCAAGGTACAAGACATCGCGTGATTGCATCCTTTAAACTTACCAAATGATGCAATTAAACAGTGATACAAGGTAAGGCTTTTCTTTACTTCAGACTATTCCCATTCTTCTTCATGCTTCTACAGCTTAGTAGTGTGTACGGAGGCATCGGATAGCTGATCGCGACTTCAGAAGGTAATTAAAACTCTTCAAAAGACCATAGGATGACTTGTAAACAGCTAGGGCCTGATTCAGAGGCTGAACATAAGAACTTAAAGTTACACCTGGGCAAAACCATGTTGATTTCAGGGGGAGTCAAGTTAATTTTATTCTATGCATGCAGGGAGAATGATTTGCTTTTACTTATTGCACACAGATACCTGATCAGCTTCACTTTTAAACTGCTAATTAGACTTGAGCTGGGAAACATCACCTTTTAACTATAATACTGTTGCAACAAATGAAATTTGACTCCCCTGAAATCAACATGGTTTAGCCCAGGTGTAACTTTAAATTCTTATTTTCAGCCTCTGAATCAGGGCCCTAGTGTGTACCAAGTGGGACTGTCGGGGCTAAGTTATCAAGGATTTTTACAAGCCAACTGTGTACTGCCAGATAACAGCCTAATGAATAATTAGATTTGTTAGCCATATACCTATAAATATATTATTAAATATTCATAATTATATTTCTGTATTCCATATGATGTTTATAAATGGAATAATATTTATTTAATAATAATATTTATTTTAGCTTTTTTTGTTTCATGTCTTTGTTGCACTACATGAATCTGCACCCACATAAGTATATAGTATTGGAAGCTTTGTTCGTTATATTTCAAAGGAAGTAATCAACAGAAAAACAGGGGATAAATAGCACAGTCAGTTAACATGAAGTCTATGGACAAATGCTATTCTAAAAAACAACCACCTACTCAAAACATGCATTTGAAACTTACTCCTTAAGAAGTAAAGGATTACAGTTTATTTATTAACAACTTAAATGTCAAAGTAGGTTTTAATACTTCTTTATAGATTTCATGTGTTTCTCTCTGCTGGCTTGTGACCATAGTCATAAAAAATCCTAATCCTAATCAACGAACCCAACACTAATACAGAAAAGCAATACCCTTAGAGGTGTGGGAAGCACATTTTATGCAGGGCTGATTCCTCCTAAGTAAACAAGTCCATGGTGCAAAGATCACATATGGTTCCAACAACCCTAGCTATAAAGGCCCTGATTCACACTTAAGTTAGTTCAGAATTTCCATCCATATTTTTAGGAGTGGATATACTGCACATGCTCAGAACTCAAACATACGCATGGAAACCATGGTCGACTGATTCACAGACACGGACGGTTGACTTAGGGCTGATTGACGCATCGACACGGAATGGGCCGTATGTGTGCCTAGAGGGGCAAGACTCTTAATGCAAACGAGCTGCACACGGGCTACTAATGGACAGCATGGGCGTTCCTCTTAAGTTGGGACTTTTTCACAAGTGCGAGTTCCTTGCGGAAGTATACATACGCACGGAAAAAGATAAGGCCGCCCTCCACCACTCTTATGTTCATTTACGTATGATTTGGTGCTTGACTATGCATCTTGTATATATGTTTCTAATGCCATTAGACCTTTAACACTATAGAAGACATTTCTATTTTCATTACTTTAAATATTTGTTGTTTAAAAAAAAATGATTAATCAAAACATCACAATAATGTTTTATATAAAAAGTAGATTGTAATGCATTTTTTAAACTGTTGTTTAAAAGAAAATAATAATGAAAAATAAATAAACATAATTGTAAAAAAGTATAAATAGCAATTAGCATACATTGCATAGGTAGCTCGTTACTCCCAGGCACATTAAGGGTTAAACATTGGGTTAAGGGTTAAACTAATGTGACATTATTATATTAGCAAAAAGCAAATCGCAAACTTAATTTACTAGTAAAGTAATAGTCTAGAGATAAATACAAAGCAGTTTTGAGTTGCTAATCAACATTTGCCATTAATTGCGGTTAAGTAAATGCTGATGAACTTTAAGTACCTAGACGGCTTCCGTGTGATTCACAATAAGAAACACATCCGCACTTAAATCCACGCACTTAAAGAACCGTCCGTACATGGCAGTCCCGAGACTCGGGATGTGGTTAACTTCATTTTCTGGCATCTCTGAATCTCCCATCTGTGCATATATTAAGGTACATTTGCAAATTCTCTCTTAAGTGTGAATCAGGTCCTAAAAGTTTAGAGCTACTTAGCCTAGAATTAGAGGAACACTTGCCCTCCCAATCCCCAGTTTGAAACTAGTAATATTACTGATTAGGTGCAGATCTCCTACAATGTAGATGAGGAACTCAGCACTAGGAATACTTCACAATTAGTATCAGTAGTTTATACCATCCAGCACCAGATGGGGGTTGTTTGTGGGGTTAATTTAAATGTAATATTCAGTTTAAACATATTTAAAAGAATGGAATATTGTTGAGTATCACAGACTACTCAGTGATTTGTAACTGCTTATTACATTTCTCTCCTTTAATTTCCCCATCAGGTTTTAGAATTCCATATAGATTGTTAGTCTATGGCTGCAAAGTTTATCATAAGGTAAAAATTATATGCAGAGAGTTAATTTAACAAGCTCCGGATAAATGTAATCTACAGTTCATTATAGCTTTAAAATGTATTGTAAAATATTGCTTCTACAACACCATTTGCATCCATTAAGACCTGCAAACATAATGGAAATCAATTAAACAAGTGGTGCTTTCTAGTGCTGTGTTTGCTTGGCATTCATTCTTAGTACATGTTGACGTGATTGATTAATGCTAGTGTAACCATAGGGCCTTGTATTGGATGATTTATAACTGTAAACCAGTACACAGTCTATTCTGTATTTTTCAGGAGGCTCTGGTCACTAAATCAGATATTATTTCATATTTTACTCTGCAACCTTTTTGTTCTTATATATCCTGTTTTATTTATGATAGCCTGTTTGTTGCACAGCGAGCAGGGCCACCATCAAGGGGGGGAGGGGGGTGGCAGTAACAGAGTTCAGAGCCCTGACTGAGAATGGGCTTTGCACTGCCAATAGCCTTCAGAAAGGGCTGCACAGCAACAGCGGAATGTTCTTGAGCAACCCTCTCTTCCTATAAATATGCTGCAACTTGTTCCGCAAAGCTCCACCTATATTTGATGTCACACCATGTGATGTCACATAGAGGTGGAACACCCTGGACCTGCCTATTTTTAGTACCAAGCTCCACAATGTCAGATGGTAGACCTAAAGCAAACATGTAGCAGTTATAAATCTAATCAGCACTACTGGATATAATCTAATCTTCTATGTCATTCATTTTCAAAAAATACTTCATATTTCAGATTGTTAAATTTACTGATAAAAGGGAAGATCCAGACCTAAGTATGTTAGCGTTTTTATGCTAGCCGCTGACGTAAAACCGCCTATTTGTATTTACTGTGCATGTGCACGGTAGATATTACGCCATGTAACTCTGAAAGTATGTACCATCAGCGTAACTACGGACGAACGGGCGTGTCATCCATATGTCACCCGTACTTACGTTTTGTAGGTGGAGGGAGGCATTTAAACCGTACGGTATGGGCTGGGTTAGGCTGTTACGCATGTGAATCTATTACATATGTAAGGTAGGGTTTGGGAAGCGTAAAATGGCCAAAGTACGTATGAGCGACGGGATTGCCTAGGGGAGTACATTGAAAGTGTAAGTATGCTATGCAATGTAGCGTAACAAACACTTAGGTCTCGGATCTACCCCATAGTTACTGAGAGTTTTATATAGCAAGGAGAGAGAAAGCAATTATATGAAGAAAACTACTTGGCTCAGCTTATACAAACTTTACTTTATCATTCTGTATGGTAACAGTAGGATTGTTCCCATACAGAATGATAAATTCAATAAGCAGTGAAAATCATTCCCCCTAAATGGATCATCATCCGAAGATAGTGATCCTTTCAAAAATGCCAGCATTGATAGTCTACGTACGGAAATAGAGTTTAAATGAGTAGAGATGGCTGTGGCCATTACAGTCACCAGCAATCCTGAACCCTGGATATAATAGCTTTACTACTGCATAAATGTTACTAAATAGACTCCTAAGGATTTACAAATGCCATCATTGGGTCACGAGTGGTTAGCGATCTATTAGTACTGTGTGAGCTTTATGTTTCAGATTCTTTATAGTAAAAATAAAACATCAGGAGCAGAAAGTCTAGCTAAAAGATGCAAGACAATCATTTTGAGCCCTGTAGATTTTTATTTGTATTATCTACATGCTCCTATGCTTTCACTTTTCTAAAGAGGGTAACTACAGTCCAGTAATCCCCAATCTGAGAACCTATACCGCTTTCAAGAAGCTTTTTATCACTGCTATAAAAATGTAAATGAGTATTACACTTGTAAAGCCCAACTGGCTCTAGCATGTGTATCTCATATGTGGCTGGCAGTGCTATAAATAGAAGCAGCTTTAGTGGATCTGCAGTCTCCTTAAGGATTACTTGTGCAATATATATACGAAATGCCAGAAATTATTAGAGCACGTTTAAAATGTGACATCCACTAAGGTGCATAAAAACAATCATAGTACATGGATTCAGTAGTATACAAAACTGTTGGTGTTTTTGACCTGGAAAAACACACACAATTGCACAGAGAATAATGTCTTTTATACTGTATGCGTGTGTGAATTTATAGATAGAAACATGATATTCATATTTTATAGACATATTATATTTTATTTATAAAATAGTGGTTGCTCAAATGAATTTATAAACCATAGGTTATGTCTGCAGATTATTTTACAGAAAAGCAGTGTTTTTATCCATCCATCTCATATCTATCTGTCTGTCTGTCTGTCTGTCTGTCTGTCTGTCTGTCTGTCTGTCTATCTATCTATCTATCTGTCTGTCTGTCTATCTCATATCTATCTCTTTTTGTCATTTCATGTTCAATGCAAAGGACACGTTTTAATTCAATTCAATAATAAAATGGTATATGTCAAGATAGAATATAACATCATCAAAAATACAAAATGAGCTTCTTTTATTAGTTAGTACATTGGTATACGTTTAATATGAAGCGGGATATAAGAGGACCTTCAGAAATTAATTGTCCCTTTGCTAAATTTGTGCTTGAATGAATAACTCATGTGGTGTGGAGCTGGAAGCTACAAGGTAAATGCTACATTAGTTTCAACTATGTCTATTAAGGCAATTGAAGTAATTGGCTCATATAGGCTAGTGATGGCCAGTAGGTTGCCTTAGGGCAGCATGAGGCCCTCTGAGGTGTCTATCAGATCATTTCTGTAATGAGGTCAGATTTGTATGTTACTTGTCACACATATAAGACGACTGTTGCTGAGGTGTTTAATATATGTGTGCGCGTTTTTTTTTAACTTAAATTACGTTTTTCATTAGCAAGTTTAATACAACCTCTTGGATGGTTACAGACTGTAGAAATCAGTTTGGGTTCTCTGAAATTGCTATTAATCAATATGTATTAGTTATTCATATAGAAAACACACATGCTATTACAATAGTGATCTTTCTCTCCTCCAACTTGTTATTACGGACCGTATTCACACCTAAGAAGACCCGGCTTCTCAGGTACGTAATTTACCGAATGTAACTACTACATATGTGCAGTAGTACAGTTACACCATCTACGTACCGGTTAGGTAGTTTAGTTAGAAAGGGGAGGGATTTAGATTAGTCGAGGAGGGTGGGAGGAAGGCAGGGAGAGGCATTGTCTGTGCATTGTTTCTTAAAGAAGGAAACTACGCACGGTAAGTTAAGGTAACCCTATGGCACTCTAAAGTTCCATAAGGTACCTAAAAATGGAGGGGTGGGTTGGGGGCTGCACCAGTGAGTTAGGTGTGGTTCTATCCGCACTTAACTCACTCTTAGTTGTGAACACAGTCCTACATGTGCAGCAGTGGTTCATGGTCAAATAATTACAGCAAAGTATCTGTTGGGCATTCTGCCATAAAGATAACAGGGTACACAGTAGATTACCCCATGATGCCAAGGGGACCAATGAGGGCCGGTTTCTGGCCTCTTGCAGTGATAAATGTGTTTATTGCATCTTATGAGAGATTGCAAATAAGTTGTCAGTCTTGGAACCTATTAATGACTTCCCAAATCGCAATAACTGTAACTGTGACATCTTGCTACAAAATTGCTCCTTTTTTTTTTTTTTAACAATTCACATTTTCTCTCAACACACATTGCCATTTGCTTATCTCTGTGAAACAGAGCGTAGCGCTTTCAGATTCAAGCTGCCGTCTGAGACTATAAAAATATATATATTGTTGGCTGCAGCCTATCGCCATCACAGAAGAATTTCTGTTTTGTTCTGCTGATTCTCATAGAAATAGAGCAAGATTTGTTGTAACGTATTAAGTGAAATTTATTTAGTGTTTAGCGGCCAGAATGATATTTCTGTTTGCACTTAACCTTAGGTCTGGCAGTACAGTCCATACAGCCTTTGAGAAGACGGCTTTTACATATATCTGCTTGCAAAAATATACCTTCTATTTCATTGAATCTCTAGAAGAAGCGTTTCACACAAACTAAATTTTGGTTCCAATAAGAAAAAAAATGATGTAATTATAAATCAGGAAATGCTGTTCTGTAGCTTTATCTTTCTATTTACAGAGCTAATAGTCTAACATCTGTCTTATTTACTGTCGTAAATAAATGAATACATCCAATCTGCCAGTATTTTTGTAATGCATAGTTATCTTCCTTTAAAGATTTATCCCTGAAAATGTGAAAAATTATAATCAATAATACAGAGCAAAATGCATAATTGGGATTGAAGTGCCCATAAGTCCACTATAATATGTTGCATTTAACATCCTTAAACATATACAACAATAAATGTCATGATGTAGGTAGGACAATCCCTGCTTAAGGATCCAGACCTGCGTCCGACAGGTCACTTACGCTTGCAAGGTGCGTAAGTGGCCTGTATTGACATTCACCCTCCAGATGTTACGCCAGGGTTACGATAGTAACCCTAGCGTTGCAAAAATCGTACGGAACTATTGTTGCATACAAATGGGCTGTGCTTCCCCTCTGTCCGCTAAAGTGGGTGGGGGGGGGAAGCATGCAAAATGTACAGTATGGGAGGGGGCTCCCACACTTGTGCGGATCAGCGGTTGTACGGACCGCTGATCCGCACGATTGCATTAAGGTTGCCTTATAGCAGAGGAGAGACCCCCTCAAGTACGGAAAGCACGTGGGGGTCTGGATCCGGCCCTCTGTTCTAATGTCTGGTGTGCTTGGAAATTAGGGTATTTTGTGGTATGGTTGATGTTCCAAGAGGCTGATTAGTGGTAGTTGAAAACATGTGTCCATGGGAGTGCCCTCAAAAAAACCCAAAATTATATATATATCTTTCTCTCCAACTCACATAATACACTGTGTCAAAGGCTCTACTTTTACTAATTTTGGGTTATAACCTCTTTTTTTATATAATAGCACTGTTGCTGGGTAAATAGCATATCATTTTAGATGTTAAAGAGCTTTTAAAACACTGGATCCACACAACCTTTGTCAGGCTCCATGTTCCAAAATCAGTCACTTCCTCTGTAGTCAAATTGCTGTTCTAGGGTGAGACAGTTGTAGTCTTGTGGAAAGAAGAGCTGGATGCTTAGAACATGGTGCGCATTTCGACTGTCCCTATTTCGAATACCCATTTTTGTTCAAATTGGGTGAATTTGCCTATCGCATACTCACCCATTTATTTTCGCAAAATATTCAAAAACACTGCTGCAGCCGGACCCACCGCTTCAGTGGACCACCGGGAAAGGTGAGTAACCTCTCTGGGGACCTTGGGGAAGGGAGGGTTAGTGTTAGGGTCAGGCTGTGGGGAAGGGAGGGTTAGGGTCAGGCTGCGGGCAATGGAGGGTTAGGGTCCGGCTGTCAGAATGGGAGAGTTAGGGTCAGGCTGCGGGGAATGGAGGGTTAGGGTTAGGCTGCAGGGATGGGAAGGTTAGGGTAATAGAAGGTAAGGGTTAGAATTAGGGGAAGGGCTGGGGTTAGTTTTGCCACTTACCTTTTGGAGCACTGTGTTCGGAACTTCGGGGATCAATTGCTATGCCTCATTAAGGCATAAGCAATCGATATTCCAGCCAGTTTCGAACTGGCGAGAATATGGCACTATTGGAATAGAGCCGTTCTAACTGGGGACCCAAACCCCTCAGAATTGACAGTAATAGAGCTTACTTAATGAACTCATGTTATCAATTATTGTTATATATTATTAATTATTCATTTTATGTTTAATATAACTAAATGTTTTTAGAAATTGTGTATTATTTTACACCATATTTTGATGAATAATTGTTTTCTTGTGACATTCAGATAAAAAAAAATTCTATATATACGGGATATACAGGTCAAATTACTGACAGTATTGATGATGTGTGGTTCTAATATATTGGCTTAGATCTTTTCAATGCTGGGAATTTTTTTAAGAAAAGGTACACTGAGGCTTATATGAGAAGGAGAAAAAGTATCCTTTGGCTTCAGGCCTTTCTGAACCAGCAAGGGAAAAGCTTTGTATACTGAAAAAGAATACAAAAATGTATTTTAGTGAGGTATAAGCCAATGACTTTCAGCCTACTTGTTTATACATTTTGTTAAGTGTCATAAATTTTGAGGCAAGTAAGCAATAACAGTACTTGCCCCGATCCAGATCTGAGCTTACACCAGCCAGTGAGACGTTTCTCTGTGTGAGCTGCTACTGCACATGCTCAGAACTGAGCAAGCAGAGATGTCCCACTCGGATCATAGCGCAACCCTGGCACCAGGGGCTTGCACTCTGAGGGGCGTGTGAGGGGTGGAGGGACAGAGTTAATGTACAGTAAATGAAATTCCAAGGCAAGTGTACTCGATCCTGGTCAGATGTCATAAAGCTTACTTTATGGTAGAAATATTGCACCTACTGCAGGACAAGTCAGAGGGGCACTCATTCAGAAGCTAATTTAGTGCCCATTAGCTTGATTGTTGCTCAGCAAAAATACTGTACATTATACAGTTCTGGATTCGCTGCTAGAGTTTTTTGTGGTTGTTTATTTTTAGCATAGTATAGTATAGAGTATAGTGAAATTTTTTCTTTAGATTTTCAGATATTCCTGTAAATTCATTTTTCCATCGCTTTAGAGCATAAGCACTGCAATTAAAGCTTCTGTTCTATTTCTAAAAGTTTGTAACCCTTTAAAGCACATCATACCACCCTGCACTTGCAGATCATATTTGGAGCCATAGCAGCAGAGAGCTTGCTGCTTTGTTCCCATACACCCTGTGCCATTATTTACTTCCCATCCAGATGTCCCATTTACTTGCACATGTGGACTGAAGGCTCCAAGCCATCCATTACAGCATGCAAGTACAGCCAGCAGGATGCGCTGTCATTTGTGCTCTGATCTGCATTGGAGCCGCTGAATTTCCTTTATATGAGTTTGCAAACTTCCCATTGCTTCTGTTTAATGTGATTTTACTCTTTTAAACTTTGACTGTTCATGTTCTCTTCAATGTATTCACTGTGACTATAGACTAGGGACCTGATCCAGCGTCCTTGGGCAGCAGGTGCACAAATCCGCTGCCCGCATTGCATGCATCCTATCCATTTTACAATCTAAAAAAAATAATGATTCAGATACTTTCCTTTTTTTTAATGCCAGAATAGCAGCTGAATACCGCTATGATGTAACTGATTAAAAAAGCATTGAAATGAACTTTTACATGCTGCAAATGCAAACATAGAAAAACAAAAAAAATATTTAAGTACCTAGGAAACTGGCAGAGGCTGTGGCTTTACAAGCCGCAGTCTCTGTCCATATGGGTCTGACTGTCGGGGTAACACATCTGCCTACATCCTATCCAGAGTTGCATGTTTCTGTGGATAGGGCATACACTGCTTGCGCTCTCCACATGTGCTTAAACTCTGGTTCAGATCAGGCCCAATGTTTCCATTTGCCTTGTCTGTGGCAATAAAAAAAAGACATAATGGGGCTGACCCAGAGTTTTGAATAACAGCAAAAAGGTAAGGTAGAGGTAATGAACCGTATTCACAACGACGTACTTTGGTAAGTTACGTGCCGATTTCTAAGGCTATCTACATAGCGTTTCGTTGCATAGATTGCGTACATGGGGTCTTTTAAGAAAGCGTAAAATATTGTTTTAATTACAGTTTTAAATTCATTCTTTTCAGTATTTGTGCACAAAAAAAAGTTAATTAATTTGCACCCTCAAAAATATAAATGTATATTACAATTCATAAAAAAAAACATTTCTAATACATTTGTGTTACATTAATACAAGGACTTTATTTTATTCTTATATTCACTAAGTAAGTTTCACCTGAAGCAAAACAAGATAAATTTTGCTCACATTTGAAGACATTTTCAAGCACGTTTTTGCTTTTGGGTAAGTGCTTATTATGCACTGTACTACTTGTGTATCCCTCTAGGCAGACAATCGTTTACATCTTAGCTTACATTTTGTTTTAAATTGTCATTTTCATAATAAGTATTATTTACAATAAATAAATATAAATGTATGTTAATACTAGACTATAATTGCATTTAGAGATAGAGATTGCAAAGTTCTAAAAAATTAAAGAGAAATAAACAGCACAAATCCTTGAAATGTCCTTGGAGTAAGATAATATGGATATACTAGATGCAGTGATTTTCTTATGCACATATGCTTTGTCTTGATTGCATTGCAAAATAGGTTTATATTTTAATGGTTAAAATAAGTAATTTATAATAAAGTCAATACAGTATTCTGTACATGTGAGGGGGGTGCATGCCCCCCATACTCTCCTCGCAGGCACGGACCTTCTGTGTGCAGAACCTTACCTTAAATATTCTGCATGTGGAAGTTTTCAAAATGGTGGATCATACATTAGGGCTCTGTAACGCCCTTATTGTACGATTACCATTCCGGATCCCACCCGCCATGCATACCTCATACACATTGTGAGTTTGCTAGCACCTCCATATGGAGGTCAGTATAGCCTGCCAGTATGAAGCATGTCAGTATGAAGTCTGGATCAGGCTCAAAGAGAAAACATGTCCTCAGATTCTGGCAATTTTGTCCCACCTTAACATGACAACATTTTTAATGCCTTATTTTAACTAACATATGATATCACTATAGCCAGACCTCCCAACTGTCTCGATTTAAGCGAGACAGTCCCGCTTTTGGGGGACTGTCCTGCTTTCTCGCCCGCCTCACAACTTGCCGTGTCGCTGTAAATGCATCAGGGCTTTACACTGCACAGTGCAGGTAATACAAGACCAAACCTGTTATTGTGAATGGCAGTGACCGAGCCTATGCGGTCACTGCCATTTTGCAAACTGATTTAATTCTACAGGGCTTCCGTATGGGCAGCAGCAGAGAGCGGGAGCTTCGCGGAGGAAGGGAGAAGACGTCAATGGTAAGTAAGAAGTAAGAAGAGGTTGTAAATAAGGGGCACGTGGAGGCTGGACATAAGGGTAAAATAATGGAGGATGGATATAAAGGCAGACAATGGAGGCTGCACATTTAAAGGGGCAGACAATGGAGGCCGGATATTTAAAGGGGCAGTTAATGGAGGCTGAACATTTAAAGGGGCAGACAATGGAGGCTGGACATTTAAAGTGGCAGACAATGGAGGCTGGACATTAAAAGGGGCAGACAATGGAAGCTGGAAATAAGGGGCAGACATGGAGGATGGACATAAGGGGCAGACATGGGGGCTGGACATTAAAAGGGGCAAAAAATGGGGGCTGGACATTACAAGGGGCAAACATGGAGGCTGGACATTATGTGGGGCACACATGGAGGCTGCACAAATAATAAAGAGGCAGACATGGAGGCTAGACATTAAAAGGAGCAGACCTGGTGGCTGAACATTAAAAAGGGCAGACATGGTGGCTGGACATTACAAGGGACAAACATAGTGGCTGGATATTACAAGGGACAGACATGGTGACATGGAGGCTGGACATTATAAGGGGCAGATATGGAGGCTTACCATAGTAAGGCAGACATATGGGCTGCAAGTTTTAAGGGGCATACATGGTGGCTGGACATTAAAAGGGGCAGACATGATGGCTAGATATTACAAGGGGCAGACATGTCAATGACAATCAGATTTTAGCTGACATTCTTTATAAACATTACAAGGGGAAGACATGGAGACTGAACATTAAACTATGGGCAACATCTCCACTTTTCCA